>CM039515.1:42648560-42973978 GCA_022432975.1 Begonia masoniana
CTCTCTCTCTCTCTCTCTCTCTCTCTCTCTCTCTCTCTCTCTCTCTCTCTCTCTCTCTCTCTCTCTCTCTCTCTCTCTCTCTCTCTCTCTCTCTCTCTCTCTCTCTCTCTCTCTCTCTCTCTCTCTCTCTCTCTCTCTCTCTCTCTCTCTCTCTCTCTCTCTCTCTCTCTCTCTCTCTCTCTCTCTCTCTCTCTCTCTCTCTCTCTCTCTCTCTCTCTCTCTCTCTCTCTCTCTCTCTCTCTCTCTCTCTCTCTCTCTCTCTCTCTCTCTCTCTCTCTCTCTCTCTCTCTCTCTCTCTCTCTCTCTCTCTCTCTCTCTCTCTCTCTCTCTCTCTCTCTCTCTCTCTCTCTCTCTCTCTCTCTCTCTCTCTCTCTCTCTCTCTCTCTCTCTCTCTCTCTCTCTCTCTCTCTCTCTCTCTCTCTCTCTCTCTCTCTCTCTCTCTCTCTCTCTCTCTCTCT
Organism: Begonia masoniana; assembly: GCA_022432975.1. Taxonomy (NCBI): domain Eukaryota; kingdom Viridiplantae; phylum Streptophyta; class Magnoliopsida; order Cucurbitales; family Begoniaceae; genus Begonia; species Begonia masoniana. The sequence goes on from CM039515.1 coordinate 42,649,019, forward strand.
CTCTCTCTCTCTCTCTCTCTCTCTCTCTCTCTCTCTCTCTCTCTCTCTCTCTCTCTCTCTCTCTCTCTCTCTCTCTCTCTCTCTCTCTCTCTCTCTCTCTCTCTCTCTCTCTCTCTCCAATTCTTTCTGGCAGACAACCCTCTCTTGGAACTTCTTTTAGAGGAGCATATTAGGGTGAATTCTAGGGTGAATTCCTCACGTCCGATAAACGGAGTAGGAAAAACATGACCGCTATTGCAGCAAGTTCAGAAATTTCTACGGGTCATCGAAGGTATGAAAACCCACGATGAATCGAAATTGTTTATAGGTTATGTTAGAAGAAAACTTTGCATTGTTTTTTGTCTCCGCAAAGTTGGGTAAAAAACGAAGGTGAATAATATGGATTTTTGGAAAGTAAATCACGTACCCTTACTGCTGGATCGAATCAAGTAAATGGGTTGTTAAAAATTTGGGATTTTGGTGGGGGATGGTGAAGTTTTGTCGCGGCTTGCTTGTGCTGAGCCGTGACTTTACTGGCTGGATGGCAGTCCAACTTTTTGTTTGGGTCGTGGCTAAAACACTTTTTGGGTCTCCATTTACGGGTCTATTTGGCTCAATTTTGAGGTGTTATTTACCCAATTGATTATGTAATATCCTGGGAAAAGAAAATTGGTAATTTAAGATTCAAGAATGTTAGCCCAAAAATTTGACCAAATTATTTTTGGTTAGGTATCAAAATCTAAATTAACTTTTGGATATTGGATATTGAGATTTGATCAGTGGTATGCCCATGTTGAGGTTTATATTTATTTTATGTTAGGGTTTACACATTTTATTTTAATTAATGTTTTAGGTCCTTTATTTTATAAAATAACTGTCATATTATTGTTTTGTTTAAATTTTTCATGCATATTTTCTTTTATACACATTTTCATGTTCCGACAAGTCTTAAGGTAAAAACAGTTCACCCCTTCATCATTGCATTTTTCACTTTAAAAGCAACAAACTTGTGTTACAAACTCTCATTCCTAGCAGCAAAGAAACCACGACCCCAACCCTCCTCCTATCTACTATGTGAAGGTAAGATAAATTTAGATTTTTGGTTTGATGGTAAAGCTTAAGTATGTTGTTAAAGTATGCTGGCTGTCGTGCATGTGAAGGTATTGATATAGATATGCATATTTAAGCGTTTATTGTGAGAATAATTGAAAACAAAAACTGGAAAATTCTGCACAATTGGAAGTCTAATGATATTCGACTATCTTAATAGTTTCTAATGCTTAAACTATTTTGGTATGTTATAGTAGACATCCTAAGAAAAGTATGGGCGTTGGCATTTCATGAATTGGATTAATACAATAAAAGTTACGATTTTTCAAAGTTTTGTAAAAACTGTTATAAAAAATCTGTGTCTCCGTTTTGATGAAATTCACTAAGCTAAACTTTTTTTATACATGCGATATTTACCCCTGTTAAACTAAACATCCCAAGGAGAATATTGGCTTTTTGAATAGATGGAATTTGTTAAGTATATATCAAGTTATGAAATTGTAAAATTTGATGAAAACAGTGAGTATGAAATCTGCAAATGTTTCAGTTTTAATGTAATTAACCCATCTTCTTGATTTTCATCCGTTGAACTGTTTTTGTATGATATATTAGACACTTCAGGGGATCTATAGCCTCTGGAATCAATTGAATTGGATAGTGAAAGTCATGAATTTTTTTAAGATTGGATAAAAACAATGAATACGAATTTGTGCATGTCTTGATTTTGTTGGTAAAAGTATGTCTTTAAGATTTCAAATTAGTCAAACTCTTTTACCATATTATATGGACATATTATGGGAGCTATAAACTTTGGAATTGATGAAAAAGGTTATGGGCACATTATGTAACACCCAATAATTTTCAGTAAGACTTAATCTAGTATTCAAAGACAAGTTTATGTTTTACTTTACTATTATAATGATTATGGAGTATTTAGAGAAAATAATACGAGTAGAAGCAAAAAAGAAATTTAGAGTGCAACTTCTAAGCCAACCTTGTGACAATTATGAAGTAGTACATGAGCCAAGACATTGGAAGCGATAGAAGCTCAAAAAGGCACGCAAGAGATGCGCAGGATGCTCGCTGGGGGGCCCAGCCGCGCACAGCTAGTGCAGCGCTCCCGCGTCCTGACTTTCCAAAAACGTATTTTAGCAAGTTTTTTACGTTTTAAGGTTTCCAAATTTAATATTTCTAAATTTATTACTGTTTACTATATTTTTAGGGATATTTTGGGTTATTTACCATTATTATTTAATCATATTTAAACACCCACTTTTTACTAAATTATACACGTTAAACCTAGCCCTTATTTTGCCCTGAACTCGAGAGTTGGCTCCACGTTTCTGCAGAATTTCAAAGGTAAGTCTAAACCTAATAGACTTCCACCCTCAAAGAAGTAAACACGTGAGTTTACATGCTTAAGAGAGATGGTTAGAATTTTCATTATTGTTATGGTTTCTCTATGGAAATCATTCGATTATGATTCTTTTACTCACTTTCTTTCACTAATACTCAACAACTCTATGGGTAGGTTAATTCAAAAGTGAAGGATACCCGTCGTGAGCAAAAGTCTATGTACTAAAGACTCAAGATAAGTGATATTTTTTGTGTTGACTTGTCTGTCTACATCACAAAGTGCTTGGTTAACTAGTTTCATTACGATAAGACTTTGAGAAAACTTGTTTTATCGCGTTAAAAAAAAAAAAAAAAAAAAAAAAAAAAAAAAAAAAAAAAAAAAAAAAAAAAAAAAAAAAAAAAAAAAAAAAAAAAAAAAAAAAAAAAAAAAAAAAAAAAAAAAAAAAAAAAAAAAAAAAAAAAAAAAAAAAAAAAAAAAAAAAAAAAAAAAAAAAAAAAAAAAAAAAAAAAAAAAAAAAAAAAAAAAAAAAAAAAAAAAAAAAAAAAAAAAAAAAAAAAAAAAAAAAAAAAAAAAAAAAAAAAAAAAAAAAAAAAAAAAAAAAAAAAAAAAAAAAAAAAAAAAAAAAAAAAAAAAAAAAAAAAAAAAAAAAAAAAAAAAAAAAAAAAAAAAAAAAAAAAAAAAAAAAAAAAAAAAAAAAAAAAAAAAAAAAAAAAAAAAAAAAAAAAAAAAAAAAAAAAAAAAAAAAAAAAAAAAAAAAAAAAAAAAAAAAAAAAAAAAAAAAAAAAAAAAAAAAAAAAAAAAAAAAAAAAAAAAAAAAAAAAAAAAAAAAAAAAAAAAAAAAAAAAAAAAAAAAAAAAAAAAAAAAAAAAAAAAAAAAAAAAAAAAAAAAAAAAAAAAAAAAAAAAAAAAAAAAAAAAAAAAAAAAAAAAAAAAAAAAAAAAAAAAAAAAAAAAAAAAAAAAAAAAAAAAAAAAAAAAAAAAAAAAAAAAAAAAAAAAAAAAAAAAAAAAAAAAAAAAAAAAAAAAAAAAAAAAAAAAAAAAAAAAAAAAAAAAAAAAAAAAAAAAAAAAAAAAAAAAAAAAAAAAAAAAAAAAAAAAAAAAAAAAAAAAAAAAAAAAAAAAAAAAAAAAAAAAAAAAAAAAAAAAAAAAAAAAAAAAAAAAAAAAAAAAAAAAAAAAAAAAAAAAAAAAAAAAAAAAAAAAAAAAAAAAAAAAAAAAAAAAAAAAAAAAAAAAAAAAAAAAAAAAAAAAAAAAAAAAAAAAAAAAAAAAAAAAAAAAAAAAAAAAAAAAAAAAAAAAAAAAAAAAAAAAAAAAAAAAAAAAAAAAAAAAAAAAAAAAAAAAAAAAAAAAAAAAAAAAAAAAAAAAAAAAAAAAAAAAAAAAAAAAAAAAAAAAAAAAAAAAAAAAAAAAAAAAAAAAAAAAAAAAAAAAAAAAAAAAAAAAAAAAAAAAAAAAAAAAAAAAAAAAAAAAAAAAAAAAAAAAAAAAAAAAAAAAAAAAAAAAAAAAAAAAAAAAAAAAAAAAAAAAAAAAAAAAAAAAAAAAAAAAAAAAAAAAAAAAAAAAAAAAAAAAAAAAAAAAAAAAAAAAAAAAAAAAAAAAAAAAAAAAAAAAAAAAAAAAAAAAAAAAAAAAAAAAAAAAAAAAAAAAAAAAAAAAAAAAAAAAAAAAAAAAAAAAAAAAAAAAAAAAAAAAAAAAAAAAAAAAAAAAAAAAAAAAAAAAAAAAAAAAAAAAAAAAAAAAAAAAAAAAAAAAAAAAAAAAAAAAAAAAAAAAAAAAAAAAAAAAAAAAAAAAAAAAAAAAAAAAAAAAAAAAAAAAAAAAAAAAAAAAAAAAAAAAAAAAAAAAAAAAAAAAAAAAAAAAAAAAAAAAAAAAAAAAAAAAAAAAAAAAAAAAAAAAAAAAAAAAAAAAAAAAAAAAAAAAAAAAAAAAAAAAAAAAAAAAAAAAAAAAAAAAAAAAAAAAAAAAAAAAAAAAAAAAAAAAAAAAAAAAAAAAAAAAAAAAAAAAAAAAAAAAAAAAAAAAAAAAAAAAAAAAAAAAAAAAAAAAAAAAAAAAAAAAAAAAAAAAAAAAAAAAAAAAAAAAAAAAAAAAAAAAAAAAAAAAAAAAAAAAAAAAAAAAAAAAAAAAAAAAAAAAAAAAAAAAAAAAAAAAAAAAAAAAAAAAAAAAAAAAAAAAAAAAAAAAAAAAAAAAAAAAAAAAAAAAAAAAAAAAAAAAAAAAAAAAAAAAAAAAAAAAAAAAAAAAAAAAAAAAAAAAAAAAAAAAAAAAAAAAAAAAAAAAAAAAAAAAAAAAAAAAAAAAAAAAAAAAAAAAAAAAAAAAAAAAAAAAAAAAAAAAAAAAAAAAAAAAAAAAAAAAAAAAAAAAAAAAAAAAAAAAAAAAAAAAAAAAAAAAAAAAAAAAAAAAAAAAAAAAAAAAAAAAAAAAAAAAAAAAAAAAAAAAAAAAAAAAAAAAAAAAAAAAAAAAAAAAAAAAAAAAAAAAAAAAAAAAAAAAAAAAAAAAAAAAAAAAAAAAAAAAAAAAAAAAAAAAAAAAAAAAAAAAAAAAAAAAAAAAAAAAAAAAAAAAAAAAAAAAAAAAAAAAAAAAAAAAAAAAAAAAAAAAAAAAAAAAAAAAAAAAAAAAAAAAAAAAAAAAAAAAAAAAAAAAAAAAAAAAAAAAAAAAAAAAAAAAAAAAAAAAAAAAAAAAAAAAAAAAAAAAAAAAAAAAAAAAAAAAAAAAAAAAAAAAAAAAAAAAAAAAAAAAAAAAAAAAAAAAAAAAAAAAAAAAAAAAAAAAAAAAAAAAAAAAAAAAAAAAAAAAAAAAAAAAAAAAAAAAAAATAGGGCGTTACAATTGGTCATTCAATTTATTACATGGACACGTACTTCAATAGCTTTTGTTGCATATAGTCAAATTCTTTAAATCTAAAGTCATTCTCTTTGTGTTTCTACTTGAACACTGCAAAATTTTTCAAGCACTACAACAATTGTTACAGCATTTACACTCACACTTATTCCAAGAAAACAATTTTCATTTTATTTTATAAAGTGTTCTATACCACTTTTATTCACATTTGATTATTTTAATTGTGATTCTTTTGGTAATTTTAATCCAAACTAGCACATTTTTCATGATTTGTCAAGTACCTACTGATTGTATTGACAACAAATGATAAAGTTGAACATGTGCAAACCGTGCATGAGAAATTCCACTAACTTGAATATAGAACTCGTGTCATATAACTAATTTCGTCATCTGATTGTTCATATATAGCATATGAAACTTGTAAATGAACTACTAACTAGGTTAACTTTGTGCATATTAAACCTGTGGAGAACTTTACAAATGTATCTTTCTGACTTACGTACATTTTATTGGCTTTTTAATCTATTTGAATCTTTGTTCCAAATATCTTCTTAGTTGATCCTAAATCTTTTATCTTGAATTTTTTACTAAATTGTGCTTTCAACTATTTAATTTCTACTTTATCTTAGCTACTATCAACATCTCATCAATGTTTAAGAGCATATAAAGAACTTACTCATTATCACTCTTCTTGATGTAGACACAACTATCATAATTTCTTTTTTTGAAAATATAAGTAGGAATAAATAAGTTTAACCTTCGATATCATTTTATGGGGAAGACTTTAGACCACAGAGGACTTTTTTAGGCGCATCCCTCCTTTTTGGAGACTACAACATCTCTAGATTGTTGCAAGTAAGCCATGTAAAAATAAAATTTTCAAATCCAACAAATCAATCTCAAAGTTGTGCATAGTAATGAAAACAAGTAGAGCTCAAACTAAATTATGTTTTACAACAAGAGAAACACATGTTAAGTATGCATCTAGAATCCAACTGTAATCTTTAGCAACAGGACATGTTATATACTTATTTTCTTCAACATATAGTGTACCTTCCTTTCTCTTGAACATCTATTTGCACAGAAAAAATAGGATTTTCTTGAGAGATTGAGGTGCCGACACTTCCGTGAAAAATTAGGATAAAAGAGAGATTGAGGTGTCGACTAATTCCTTCGTGGGTCTACATCTGAACAGAGATAAGAGTTTTCCATATGACTATAGGTTTTAACCGCACTCTGTATTGGTTGACACTTTTACAGAATTAGAATATTTAGAATCAACAAAGGGATCCAAGGGTCGACCTGTCCCATCAAGGGTTGACCCCTTCCAGGGAAAAACTCAAGTTTGATCAAATTTAATCAACTCTAATCGTATTCTAATTCTATTGAATGTTGATCAAAAAAATTAGCGAACTCAAGAGATACATCTCCCTTTTGCACGTTATCTCGACTTAACCTAAGAAGGGGGTTATTTTTTTGTGATTTAAAAAAAAAAAAAAAAAAAAAAAAAAAAAAAAAAAAAAAAAAAAAAAAAAAAAAAAAAAAAAAAAAAAAAAAAAAAAAAAAAAAAAAAAAAAAAAAAAAAAAAAAAAAAAAAAAAAAAAAAAAAAAAAAAAAAAAAAAAAAAAAAAAAAAAAAAAAAAAAAAAAAAAAAAAAAAAAAAAAAAAAAAAAAAAAAAAAAAAAAAAAAAAAAAAAAAAAAAAAAAAAAAAAAAAAAAAAAAAAAAAAAAAAAAAAAAAAAAAAAAAAAAAAAAAAAAAAAAAAAAAAAAAAAAAAAAAAAAAAAAAAAAAAAAAAAAAAAAAAAAAAAAAAAAAAAAAAAAAAAAAAAAAAAAAAAAAAAAAAAAAAAAAAAAAAAAAAAAAAAAAAAAAAAAAAAAAAAAAAAAAAAAAAAAAAAAAAAAAAAAAAAAAAAAAAAAAAAAAAAAAAAAAAAAAAAAAAAAAAAAAAAAAAAAAAAAAAAAAAAAAAAAAAAAAAAAAAAAAAAAAAAAAAAAAAAAAAAAAAAAAAAAAAAAAAAAAAAAAAAAAAAAAAAAAAAAAAAAAAAAAAAAAAAAAAAAAAAAAAAAAAAAAAAAAAAAAAAAAAAAAAAAAAAAAAAAAAAAAAAAAAAAAAAAAAAAAAAAAAAAAAAAAAAAAAAAAAAAAAAAAAAAAAAAAAAAAAAAAAAAAAAAAAAAAAAAAAAAAAAAAAAAAAAAAAAAAAAAAAAAAAAAAAAAAAAAAAAAAAAAAAAAAAAAAAAAAAAAAAAAAAAAAAAAAAAAAAAAAAAAAAAAAAAAAAAAAAAAAAAAAAAAAAAAAAAAAAAAAAAAAAAAAAAAAAAAAAAAAAAAAAAAAAAAAAAAAAAAAAAAAAAAAAAAAAAAAAAAAAAAAAAAAAAAAAAAAAAAAAAAAAAAAAAAAAAAAAAAAAAAAAAAAAAAAAAAAAAAAAAAAAAAAAAAAAAAAAAAAAAAAAAAAAAAAAAAAAAAAAAAAAAAAAAAAAAAAAAAAAAAAAAAAAAAAAAAAAAAAAAAAAAAAAAAAAAAAAAAAAAAAAAAAAAAAAAAAAAAAAAAAAAAAAAAAAAAAAAAAAAAAAAAAAAAAAAAAAAAAAAAAAAAAAAAAAAAAAAAAAAAAAAAAAAAAAAAAAAAAAAAAAAAAAAAAAAAAAAAAAAAAAAAAAAAAAAAAAAAAAAAAAAAAAAAAAAAAAAAAAAAAAAAAAAAAAAAAAAAAAAAAAAAAAAAAAAAAAAAAAAAAAAAAAAAAAAAAAAAAAAAAAAAAAAAAAAAAAAAAAAAAAAAAAAAAAAAAAAAAAAAAAAAAAAAAAAAAAAAAAAAAAAAAAAAAAAAAAAAAAAAAAAAAAAAAAAAAAAAAAAAAAAAAAAAAAAAAAAAAAAAAAAAAAAAAAAAAAAAAAAAAAAAAAAAAAAAAAAAAAAAAAAAAAAAAAAAAAAAAAAAAAAAAAAAAAAAAAAAAAAAAAAAAAAAAAAAAAAAAAAAAAAAAAAAAAAAAAAAAAAAAAAAAAAAAAAAAAAAAAAAAAAAAAAAAAAAAAAAAAAAAAAAAAAAAAAAAAAAAAAAAAAAAAAAAAAAAAAAAAAAAAAAAAAAAAAAAAAAAAAAAAAAAAAAAAAAAAAAAAAAAAAAAAAAAAAAAAAAAAAAAAAAAAAAAAAAAAAAAAAAAAAAAAAAAAAAAAAAAAAAAAAAAAAAAAAAAAAAAAAAAAAAAAAAAAAAAAAAAAAAAAAAAAAAAAAAAAAAAAAAAAAAAAAAAAAAAAAAAAAAAAAAAAAAAAAAAAAAAAAAAAAAAAAAAAAAAAAAAAAAAAAAAAAAAAAAAAAAAAAAAAAAAAAAAAAAAAAAAAAAAAAAAAAAAAAAAAAAAAAAAAAAAAAAAAAAAAAAAAAACAAAAGGTGTTCAATTTTTCTAATTCAAAGCTGCTCAAAACAACCCTCAATTGGGGTATATAAACTCCTTAGCTAGGAAAAGTTTTGACAATTTGTTTATCTTGAGGCTTGTATGCATTTGATGTTTTAGCGGGTGATCGAGTGCTTTAACTAGTACAAGGCAAGTTGAATGACACCCTAAAGACATACCAACGGTTGAAGTTCCACAACATTACTGATTTTTCTTGCTTTTAATTGGTAGGCACAAACATTTTTCGCATCAAACTTTCTATCATGCTCCAAGTTGTAATTTCTCCTTCTCCATCACGCCTTCTTTGGAATTTCAATCTCTTCAACCACAAATTGGCATAACTCGTGAACTCCATTGATGCCAATTAAATCTTGACTTTTTCGAGTAGTTGTAATAATAAAAAAATTTTAATTTTTCAATCCAATCTAAAACATTTTCTCCATTGATTGAACTTTTGAAAGAAGGAATAGAAAGTTTCAAATGCCTCAAGTCATCATAAGTTTCTTGAAAATACCTTGGGCTATGTAATCCTTCAAAATCAGTTGTTTCCTCTTCAATGTCATCCATAGTAAAATCTTCATTTTTTCTTGCTCTCCTTACACCACCTCTTCCTCTTTGTCTAAGGGCTCTAGGAGTTCTTACACTGACATTTGTTACACGTTGAATTTGTTGAGAAAGGTTGAGACGCATAGTTCGGAGTTCATCAAGTTATCCTTGAACACTTGACTCGACTTCCTTAGGTGGTGATTGGCTAGGTTGAAGAGTATTTGTATCACAATTTTGAGCAGTTATTGTAACACTTCTTGTCATCATTCTAAGGTTGAAAATATGTAACAAAAGATGGTAGAGAAGTCGAATTACTCTAATACCAAATAATGAAAAATTGAACTAATTTCCCTTGAGGAAAATATACTATCCAAATAAGGAAAATTTCACAGCTTGAGGCTCGTATTGAGCGCACTGTAAATGATCCTGAAAGTTTAAGATCAGTTCAGTGATGTCACACAAGGATCCTTGTGTGACACCGATTTTAAAGTCACGATGAACGATATAAAAAGTGCGGAAATAAATGACACAAGAGGTTGGTAACGCAGTTCGGAAAAAAAAAAAAAAAAAAAAAAAAAAAAAAAAAAAAAAAAAAAAAAAAAAAAAAAAAAAAAAAAAAAAAAAAAAAAAAAAAAAAAAAAAAAAAAAAAAAAAAAAAAAAAAAAAAAAAAAAAAAAAAAAAAAAAAAAAAAAAAAAAAAAAAAAAAAAAAAAAAAAAAAAAAAAAAAAAAAAAAAAAAAAAAAAAAAAAAAAAAAAAAAAAAAAAAAAAAAAAAAAAAAAAAAAAAAAAAAAAAAAAAAAAAAAAAAAAAAAAAAAAAAAAAAAAAAAAAAAAAAAAAAAAAAAAAAAAAAAAAAAAAAAAAAAAAAAAAAAAAAAAAAAAAAAAAAAAAAAAAAAAAAAAAAAAAAAAAAAAAAAAAAAAAAAAAAAAAAAAAAAAAAAAAAAAAAAAAAAAAAAAAAAAAAAAAAAAAAAAAAAAAAAAAAAAAAAAAAAAAAAAAAAAAAAAAAAAAAAAAAAAAAAAAAAAAAAAAAAAAAAAAAAAAAAAAAAAAAAAAAAAAAAAAAAAAAAAAAAAAAAAAAAAAAAAAAAAAAAAAAAAAAAAAAAAAAAAAAAAAAAAAAAAAAAAAAAAAAAAAAAAAAAAAAAAAAAAAAAAAAAAAAAAAAAAAAAAAAAAAAAAAAAAAAAAAAAAAAAAAAAAAAAAAAAAAAAAAAAAAAAAAAAAAAAAAAAAAAAAAAAAAAAAAAAAAAAAAAAAAAAAAAAAAAAAAAAAAAAAAAAAAAAAAAAAAAAAAAAAAAAAAAAAAAAAAAAAAAAAAAAAAACAAGTGCATATACCTTATTCAATATCTTTCCAAATAAGGAAAATTCACAGCTTGAGGCTCGTATTGAGCGCACTGTAAATGATCCTGAAAGTTTAAGATCAGTTCAGTGATGTCACACAAGGATCCTTGTGTGACACCGATTTTAAAGTCACGATGAACGATATAAAAAGTGCGGAAATAAATGACACAAGAGGTTGGTAACGCAGTTCGGCAACCAGCCTACGTCTGCGGGGCCACGCCCAGATATAAAAACTTTTCCTTGAGTTAACAAAGTTACAAGAAAAACTCGGACTTATACAAATAAAGACTCCCTCTTATCTTTGTCGCCGCCTCTAGCTAACTTCCCCAACGAAACAGTTTTTGCGAGATCCCCTCGACTTTAGAACGACCTCTCCCGAGATCTAGATAACAACAAGCTCCCCTCGTTGTTGGTTCCTCCCGAAACCCGTGTTATGGCAAGATCCCCTCGTTGTTGGTTCCTCCCGAAACCCGTGTTATGGCAAGATCCCCTCGTTGTTGGTTCCTCCCGAAACCCGTGTTATGGCAAGATCCCCTCGTTGTTGGTTCCTCCCGAAACCCGTGTTATGGCAAGATCCCCTCGTTGTTGGTTCCTCCCGAAACCCGTGTTATGGCAAGATCCCCTCGTTGTTGGTTCCTCCCGAAACCCGTGTTATGGCAAGATCCCCTCGTTGTTGGTTCCTCCCGAAACCCGTGTTATGGCAAGATCCCCTCGTTGTTGGTTCCTCCCGAAACCCGTGTTATGGCAAGATCCCCTCGTTGTTGGTTCCTCCCGAAACCCGTGTTATGGCAAGATCCCCTCGTTGTTGGTTCCTCCCGAAACCCGTGTTATGGCAAGATCCCCTCGTTGTTGGTTCCTCCCGAAACCCGTGTTATGGCAAGATCCCCTCGTTGTTGGTTCCTCCCGAAACCCGTGTTATGGCAAGATCCCCTCGTTGTTGGTTCCTCCCGAAACCCGTGTTATGGCAAGATCCCCTCGTTGTTGGTTCCTCCCGAAACCCGTGTTATGGCAAGATCCCCTCGTTGTTGGTTCCTCCCGAAACCCGTGTTATGGCAAGATCCCCTCGTTGTTGGTTCCTCCCGAAACCCGTGTTATGGCAAGATCCCCTCGTTGTTGGTTCCTCCCGAAACCCGTGTTATGGCAAGATCCCCTCGTTGTTGGTTCCTCCCGAAACCCGTGTTATGGCAAGATCCCCTCGTTGTTGGTTCCTCCCGAAACCCGTGTTATGGCAAGATCCCCTCGTTGTTGGTTCCTCCCGAAACCCGTGTTATGGCAAGATCCCCTCGTTGTTGGTTCCTCCCGAAACCCGTGTTATGGCAAGATCCCCTCGTTGTTGGTTCCTCCCGAAACCCGTGTTATGGCAAGATCCCCTCGTTGTTGGTTCCTCCCGAAACCCGTGTTATGGCAAGATCCCCTCGTTGTTGGTTCCTCCCGAAACCCGTGTTATGGCAAGATCCCCTCGTTGTTGGTTCCTCCCGAAACCCGTGTTATGGCAAGATCCCCTCGTTGTTGGTTCCTCCCGAAACCCGTGTTATGGCAAGATCCCCTCGTTGTTGGTTCCTCCCGAAACCCGTGTTATGGCAAGATCCCCTCGCCCACGATCACGAACGACAAGCTCCCCTTGTCTAAGAAACAGAACTCCTCACGAGTTCGGATGCTGTCTCCTCCCGAGACAGAGCTTTAATGAAGAACAAGGAATATTGCCTCCTGTGACACCTCCTGGAACACCAGATCGAAGTCTTCGGATGCAACACACAGCACACTCAATAAAACAATGAAATCCACAGATTAAGTCGAGTGTGCAACACAATCACAAACCCATACGCAGAAACGTAGGGCGTGAAAGAAAAACCGACGGCTCGGGAAAACGAAGAAAATCTTCTCTCGTGTAAAATCAATACTCCGTCGTCTGCTGAAGAACAATCACCGACGACTCACAGTAGGCGTGAATGAAAGGATCAAACCTGAAAGTTTAAGATCAGTTCAGTGATGTCACACAAGGATCCTTGTGTGACACCGATTAAAACTCTTGACTTTTCAACAATTTTGGTCGCCTTAACTTGTTCCTTCACATTAACAACTTTCTTTCTCTCGAAAATATCACCAGCAGCTTCCTTCGCAGACATTTTTCTAACACAGTCATCAAGTATCGAATCAGAATCAGAATCAGAATCAGAATCAGAATCAGAATCAGAATCAGAATCAGAATCAGAATCAGAATCAGAATCAGAATCAGAATCAGAATCAGAATCAGAATCAGAATCAGAATCAGAATCAGAATCAGAATCAGAATCAGAATCAGAATCAGAATCAGAATCAGAATCAGAATCAGAATCAGAATCAGAATCAGAATCAGAATCAGAATCAGAATCAGAATCAGAATCAGAATCAGAATCAGAATCAGAATCAGAATCAGAATCAGAATCAGAATCAGAATCAGAATCAGAATCAGAATCAGAATCAGAATCAGAATCAGAATCAGAATCAGAATCAGAATCAGAATCAGAATCAGAATCAGAATCAGAATCAGAATCAGAATCAGAATCAGAATCAGAATCAGAATCAGAATCAGAATCAGAATCAGAATCAGAATCAGAATCAGAATCAGAATCAGAATCAGAATCAGAATCAGAATCAGAATCAGAATCAGAATCAGAATCAGAATCAGAATCAGAATCAGAATCAGAATCAGAATCAGAATCAGAATCAGAATCAGAATCAGAATCAGAATCAGAATCAGAATCAGAATCAGAATCAGAATCAGAATCAGAATCAGAATCAGAATCAGAATCAGAATCAGAATCAGAATCAGAATCAGAATCAGAATCAGAATCAGAATCAGAATCAGAATCAGAATCAGAATCAGAATCAGAATCAGAATCAGAATCAGAATCAGAATCAGAATCAGAATCAGAATCAGAATCAGAATCAGAATCAGAATCAGAATCAGAATCAGAATCAGAATCAGAATCAGAATCAGAATCAGAATCAGAATCAGAATCAGAATCAGAATCAGAATCAGAATCAGAATCAGAATCAGAATCAGAATCAGAATCAGAATCAGAATCAGAATCAGAATCAGAATCAGAATCAGAATCAGAATCAGAATCAGAATCAGAATCAGAATCAGAATCAGAATCAGAATCAGAATCAGAATCAGAATCAGAATCAGAATCAGAATCAGAATCAGAATCAGAATCAGAATCAGAATCAGAATCAGAATCAGAATCAGAATCAGAATCAGAATCAGAATCAGAATCAGAATCAGAATCAGAATCAGAATCAGAATCAGAATCAGAATCAGAATCAGAATCAGAATCAGAATCAGAATCAGAATCAGAATCAGAATCAGAATCAGAATCAGAATCAGAATCAGAATCAGAATCAGAATCAGAATCAGAATCAGAATCAGAATCAGAATCAGAATCAGAATCAGAATCAGAATCAGAATCAGAATCAGAATCAGAATCAGAATCAGAATCAGAATCAGAATCAGAATCAGAATCAGAATCAGAATCAGAATCAGAATCAGAATCAGAATCAGAATCAGAATCAGAATCAGAATCAGAATCAGAATCAGAATCAGAATCAGAATCAGAATCAGAATCAGAATCAGAATCAGAATCAGAATCAGAATCAGAATCAGAATCAGAATCAGAATCAGAATCAGAATCAGAATCAGAATCAGAATCAGAATCAGAATCAGAATCAGAATCAGAATCAGAATCAGAATCAGAATCAGAATCAGAATCAGAATCAGAATCAGAATCAGAATCAGAATCAGAATCAGAATCAGAATCAGAATCAGAATCAGAATCAGAATCAGAATCAGAATCAGAATCAGAATCAGAATCAGAATCAGAATCAGAATCAGAATCAGAATCAGAATCAGAATCAGAATCAGAATCAGAATCAGAATCAGAATCAGAATCAGAATCAGAATCAGAATCAGAATCAGAATCAGAATCAGAATCAGAATCAGAATCAGAATCAGAATCAGAATCAGAATCAGAATCAGAATCAGAATCAGAATCAGAATCAGAATCAGAATCAGAATCAGAATCAGAATCAGAATCAGAATCAGAATCAGAATCAGAATCAGAATCAGAAGAATTAGAAACATTGTCGAGCTGGAACACCCTCAGGAACACCATTTAAAACATTAACCTGATCACCTGCCAGAAGCTTGTAGCTATTCCTGATCTCCTCCATAAACAGCATAATGAATCTTTGAATAATAATTCAAATCTTTGCAAGTTGGGAAATAAACCCAATATAATAATGATGCTCCAAACTTCATTAAAAATAGACTTCCAATCATGCTTCTATATAAACGTGGATCAACAGCAATACCCTTTTCATCTTTAGAGATTTTCTCGTGTGTCCCAAGGGGTGTTCTACTCGGGCGTGCATTCTCGAGATTGAATTTTTTCAATAAAGTCTTAGCATATTTGGCTTGAGAGATAAAAATACCATTCGTTGCTTGCTGAATTTGAAGTCCAAGAAAATACGTGAGTTCTCCAACCATACTCATCTCGAATTCACCGGTCATTTGAGCAACAAACTCATCCACCATCGCCTGTGACACCGAGCCAAACACTATGTCGTCAACATATATTTGAGCAAGTAAAAACTGACCTTTGGCACGCCGGACAAAAAGGGTTTTATCTACTCCCCCTCGCTCATATCCCTTGGTTAATAGATATTGAGTGAGTCGTTCATACCATGCACGAGGGGCTTGTTTGAGCCCATATAACGCCTTCTTCAACTTATAAACGTACTCGGGATGATGAGGGTCTTCAAAACCCTTTGGTTGAGCAACATAAACCTCTTCATTAAGAAATCCATTGAGAAACGCGCTTTTCACATCCATTTGATATAATTTAAACCGCATAACACAAGCGATAGCCAACAAAAGTCGGATGGATTCAAGCCGAGCAACCGGAGCAAATGTTTCATCAAAGTCAATCCCTTCAATTTGAGAATACCCTTGAGCCACTAGCCGAGCTTTGTTGCGAGTAATATTTCCATGCTCATCGGTCTTGTTTTTGTAGATCCACTTAGTACCAATAACATTCACATCGGGAGGACACGGTACTAAGTCCCAAACTTGATTTCGGGAGAATTGGTTGAGTTCTTCTTGCATAGCACCTATCCAGTACTCATCTAGCAATGCTTCTTTCACATTCTTTGGCTCGATCGTTGATGTTTTTTTTTTTTTTTTTTTTTTTTTTTTTTTTTTTTTTTTTTTTTTTTTTTTTTTTTTTTTTTTTTTTTTTTTTTTTTTTTTTTTTTTTTTTTTTTTTTTTTTTTTTTTTTTTTTTTTTTTTTTTTTTTTTTTTTTTTTTTTTTTTTTTTTTTTTTTTTTTTTTTTTTTTTTTTTTTTTTTTTTTTTTTTTTTTTTTTTTTTTTTTTTTTTTTTTTTTTTTTTTTTTTTTTTTTTTTTTTTTTTTTTTTTTTTTTTTTTTTTTTTTTTTTTTTTTTTTTTTTTTTTTTTTTTTTTTTTTTTTTTTTTTTTTTTTTTTTTTTTTTTTTTTTTTTTTTTTTTTTTTTTTTTTTTTTTTTTTTTTTTTTTTTTTTTTTTTTTTTTTTTTTTTTTTTTTTTTTTTTTTTTTTTTTTTTTTTTTTTTTTTTTTTTTTTTTTTTTTTTTTTTTTTTTTTTTTTTTTTTTTTTTTTTTTTTTTTTTTTTTTTTTTTTTTTTTTTTTTTTTTTTTTTTTTTTTTTTTTTTTTTTTTTTTTTTTTTTTTTTTTTTTTTTTTTTTTTTTTTTTTTTTTTTTTTTTTTTTTTTTTTTTTTTTTTTTTTTTTTTTTTTTTTTTTTTTTTTTTTTTTTTTTTTTTTTTTTTTTTTTTTTTTTTTTTTTTTTTTTTTTTTTTTTTTTTTTTTTTTTTTTTTTTTTTTTTTTTTTTTTTTTTTTTTTTTTTTTTTTTTTTTTTTTTTTTTTTTTTTTTTTTTTTTTTTTTTTTTTTTTTTTTTTTTTTTTTTTTTTTTTTTTTTTTTTTTTTTTTTTTTTTTTTTTTTTTTTTTTTTTTTTTTTTTTTTTTTTTTTTTTTTTTTTTTTTTTTTTTTTTTTTTTTTTTTTTTTTTTTTTTTTTTTTTTTTTTTTTTTTTTTTTTTTTTTTTTTTTTTTTTTTTTTTTTTTTTTTTTTTTTTTTTTTTTTTTTTTTTTTTTTTTTTTTTTTTTTTTTTTTTTTTTTTTTTTTTTTTTTTTTTTTTTTTTTTTTTTTTTTTTTTTTTTTTTTTTTTTTTTTTTTTTTTTTTTTTTTTTTTTTTTTTTTTTTTTTTTTTTTTTTTTTTTTTTTTTTTTTTTTTTTTTTTTTTTTTTTTTTTTTTTTTTTTTTTTTTTTTTTTTTTTTTTTTTTTTTTTTTTTTTTTTTTTTTTTTTTTTTTTTTTTTTTTTTTTTTTTTTTTTTTTTTTTTTTTTTTTTTTTTTTTTTTTTTTTTTTTTTTTTTTTTTTTTTTTTTTTTTTTTTTTTTTTTTTTTTTTTTTTTTTTTTTTTTTTTTTTTTTTTTTTTTTTTTTTTTTTTTTTTTTTTTTTTTTTTTTTTTTTTTTTTTTTTTTTTTTTTTTTTTTTTTTTTTTTTTTTTTTTTTTTTTTTTTTTTTTTTTTTTTTTTTTTTTTTTTTTTTTTTTTTTTTTTTTTTTTTTTTTTTTTTTTTTTTTTTTTTTTTTTTTTTTTTTTTTTTTTTTTTTTTTTTTTTTTTTTTTTTTTTTTTTTTTTTTTTTTTTTTTTTTTTTTTTTTTTTTTTTTTTTTTTTTTTTTTTTTTTTTTTTTTTTTTTTTTTTTTTTTTTTTTTTTTTTTTTTTTTTTTTTTTTTTTTTTTTTTTTTTTTTTTTTTTTTTTTTTTTTTTTTTTTTTTTTTTTTTTTTTTTTTTTTTTTTTTTTTTTTTTTTTTTTTTTTTTTTTTTTTTTTTTTTTTTTTTTTTTTTTTTTTTTTTTTTTTTTTTTTTTTTTTTTTTTTTTTTTTTTTTTTTTTTTTTTTTTTTTTTTTTTTTTTTTTTTTTTTTTTTTTTTTTTTTTTTTTTTTTTTTTTTTTTTTTTTTTTTTTTTTTTTTTTTTTTTTTTTTTTTTTTTTTTTTTTTTTTTTTTTTTTTTTTTTTTTTTTTTTTTTTTTTTTTTTTTTTTTTTTTTTTTTTTTTTTTTTTTTTTTTTTTTTTTTTTTTTTTTTTTTTTTTTTTTTTTTTTTTTTTTTTTTTTTTTTTTTTATCATGTCACGATAATTCAATTTCGGCTTATCTCTAGTTCGTATACCATCATTCAGACCACCAATAATCTCAACTGTAGGATGATTCTTCTGAACACGTGTAGATGGTTGTCTGTGGTGTGTGATATCAGCTTCTCCTTCATCAACAGTCTCTGTTTGATCTGGGACACCGCCTGAGACACCCTCTATGACACCGGGTGGAACACTAGCGCCTTCATTATTTAAAATGTGGTCTGCATCATCTTTTGGATTATGAGTTGTGTCCAGAGAGTCGTCCACTTGAACATTTGCAGATTCGATGACAGTTCGAGTTCTTTTGTTGTAAACCCGATAGGCACGACTATTTGTAGCATAACCGAGAAAGATTGCCTCATCACTCTTGGGATCAAGTTTCCCCCTATGTTCCCTGTCATTCAACACAAAGCAGAGGCTGCCAAAAGGATGAAAATAATGAAGATTTGGAGTTTTACCTTTCCATATCTCATAGGGTGTCATAGAAGTTTTGCCGCGGAGATACACCCGATTAATGGTATAACAAGCTGTATTCATAGCTTCAGCCCAGAATTTTTGAGGAACATCTCTTTCATGTAGCATTACTCGAGTCATCTCTGCCAATGTACGATTTTTCCGTTCAACGACTCCGTTTTGTTGAGGAGTCTTTGGTGCCGAAAATTCATGAGCGATTCCGAAATGCTTACAGAAATCCGAGAACTCAGAGTTTTCAAACTCTCTTCCATGGTCACTGCGGATACGAATAATTTTCAAAATAACAGAGTCTTTCTCGCGTTGAAGTCGAATACACATTGACTTGAAAACTTTGAACGTGTCGGACTTTTCTCTTAGAAACTCCACCCATGTATAGCGTGAAAAATCATCAACAGTAACGAATACGTAACGTTTTCCTCCAATACTTTCAACAGGCATTGGCCCCATTAGATCCATGTGAAGTAATTCAAGAACCCGGGTAGTTGTGGAACCCTGTGACACCGGGTGAGACACCTTCGTTTGCTTTCCGATTTGACATGGTCCGCATAATTTGTCTTCATCAAATTTTAATTCAGGAATTCCTCGAACAGCACCTTTCGAAATAAGCTTCTCCAGCATTCTGAAATTAACATGTCCCAACTTTCTATGCCATAAAATAGTGTCTTCCATACTCGACCGAAGGCAGGTAGATGAGGAATAAATAAGATAACAATTGTCCGATGATCTAACTCCTTCAATAACACAATCTTTGTTTTGATCGGACACAACACATCTTTCTTTCGTAAATTGCACATTCAGATCTTGATCGCAGAGCTGGCTAATACTGATTAGGTTGGATTTCAAACCATTTACCAATAAGACATCACTCAACTTTGGTAGACCAGGGACATTCAACGTTCCCCTGCCAATGACATCTGCTGAGACACCATTGCCGAATGTAACTTTTCCCACGGATTCAGGTACAATATCCTTCAAATATCTCTCTTCACCTGTCATATGTCTAGAACAGCCGCTATCAAAATACCATGCATTGGTTCCGATCGCCTTTAGTGAGAGATGTGTAACATTGCACTTTAAATTTGATTTCTTCACCCATTTCTGATAAGGGAATCTGTAGGAAGAAGTATTTCTAACAGTACCAAGTCTGAGATCCGCAAGATAGTTGAAGCATGTAGAACGAATATGACCACGACGTTGGCAATAATGACATACATAAACATACTTGTTACCTTTACTGCTTGAGGCATGATAGAAGTTATAAGAATTTGATTTTCTGTCAGTTCTTGGCATTCCGTTTGCAACTTGCTTTCCTTTGTGATCAAAGCCCTTGTCTGACACCTGCTGTGACACTGGCTGTGACAATGAGCTTCCCTTTACGAACTTCATCACAAAGCGATTTTCCTTTACTGCAACAGTCTTTGAACCTGAACTTTCACCTTTGAATCCCAGTCCAAACCGATTTACGCTTGATTTGCCGACATTTAAAATATCATCGAGATTAGAAGAACCCGAATTCAGCATTTTGACATTCTTTTTCATGAGGCTTATCTCATTGGTTAGATCATTAGATTCATCCTGACTTGCTTTCAGCTTTGTCTCCAAATCATCAATAACATTTTGAAGATTGTTCTTCTCATCCTTCAAATTTCTAATTTGTGCGTGTAGAAGCTGATTTACTTGAACAAGCTCGGTCCATTTCTCATGCAGAAACTTATATTCTCCAATAAGATCTTCTTCTGTGACTGGTTCTTCATCTTCATCATGCTTGCTGTGATTTTGTACCTCTGATTTTAAAGCAACTCCCTTTGCCTTTTTATTTTCGGTCTCTCCTCCAATATTCATTTCGAAAGTTCTGAGAGATCCCATTAACTCCTCTAGCTTCATTTTTGACACATCTTTGGCTTCTTCTATGGCAGTGACTTTATAAGCAAATCTTTGTGGTAAAGATCGTAGTGTTTTTCGTACAAGCTTTTCTTCGGAAATCACCTCTCCGAGAGCAGAAGCCTCATTAGCTATGTCACATAATTTTGAGTTGAACTCCCCAATGGTTCCTCCCGAAACCCGTGTTATGGCAAGATCCCCTCGTTGTTGGTTCCTCCCGAAACCCGTGTTATGGCAAGATCCCCTCGTTGTTGGTTCCTCCCGAAACCCGTGTTATGGCAAGATCCCCTCGTTGTTGGTTCCTCCCGAAACCCGTGTTATGGCAAGATCCCCTCGTTGTTGGTTCCTCCCGAAACCCGTGTTATGGCAAGATCCCCTCGTTGTTGGTTCCTCCCGAAACCCGTGTTATGGCAAGATCCCCTCGTTGTTGGTTCCTCCCGAAACCCGTGTTATGGCAAGATCCCCTCGTTGTTGGTTCCTCCCGAAACCCGTGTTATGGCAAGATCCCCTCGTTGTTGGTTCCTCCCGAAACCCGTGTTATGGCAAGATCCCCTCGTTGTTGGTTCCTCCCGAAACCCGTGTTATGGCAAGATCCCCTCGTTGTTGGTTCCTCCCGAAACCCGTGTTATGGCAAGATCCCCTCGTTGTTGGTTCCTCCCGAAACCCGTGTTATGGCAAGATCCCCTCGTTGTTGGTTCCTCCCGAAACCCGTGTTATGGCAAGATCCCCTCGTTGTTGGTTCCTCCCGAAACCCGTGTTATGGCAAGATCCCCTCGTTGTTGGTTCCTCCCGAAACCCGTGTTATGGCAAGATCCCCTCGTTGTTGGTTCCTCCCGAAACCCGTGTTATGGCAAGATCCCCTCGTTGTTGGTTCCTCCCGAAACCCGTGTTATGGCAAGATCCCCTCGTTGTTGGTTCCTCCCGAAACCCGTGTTATGGCAAGATCCCCTCGTTGTTGGTTCCTCCCGAAACCCGTGTTATGGCAAGATCCCCTCGTTGTTGGTTCCTCCCGAAACCCGTGTTATGGCAAGATCCCCTCGTTGTTGGTTCCTCCCGAAACCCGTGTTATGGCAAGATCCCCTCGTTGTTGGTTCCTCCCGAAACCCGTGTTATGGCAAGATCCCCTCGTTGTTGGTTCCTCCCGAAACCCGTGTTATGGCAAGATCCCCTCGTTGTTGGTTCCTCCCGAAACCCGTGTTATGGCAAGATCCCCTCGTTGTTGGTTCCTCCCGAAACCCGTGTTATGGCAAGATCCCCTCGTTGTTGGTTCCTCCCGAAACCCGTGTTATGGCAAGATCCCCTCGTTGTTGGTTCCTCCCGAAACCCGTGTTATGGCAAGATCCCCTCGTTGTTGGTTCCTCCCGAAACCCGTGTTATGGCAAGATCCCCTCGTTGTTGGTTCCTCCCGAAACCCGTGTTATGGCAAGATCCCCTCGTTGTTGGTTCCTCCCGAAACCCGTGTTATGGCAAGATCCCCTCGTTGTTGGTTCCTCCCGAAACCCGTGTTATGGCAAGATCCCCTCGTTGTTGGTTCCTCCCGAAACCCGTGTTATGGCAAGATCCCCTCGCCCACGATCACGAACGACAAGCTCCCCTTGTCTAAGAAACAGAAGCGATCCGCTCTGATACCAATTGAAAGTTTAAGATCAGTTCAGTGATGTCACACAAGGATCCTTGTGTGACACCGATTTTAAAGTCACGATGAACGATATAAAAAGTGCGGAAATAAATGACACAAGAGGTTGGTAACGCAGTTCGGCAACCAGCCTACGTCTGCGGGGCCACGCCCAGATATAAAAACTTTTCCTTGAGTTAACAAAGTTACAAGAAAAACTCGGACTTATACAAATAAAGACTCCCTCTTATCTTTGTCGCCGCCTCTAGCTAACTTCCCCAACGAAACAGTTTTTGCGAGATCCCCTCGACTTTAGAACGACCTCTCCCGAGATCTAGATAACAACAAGCTCCCCTCGTTGTTGGTTCCTCCCGAAACCCGTGTTATGGCAAGATCCCCTCGCCCACGATCACGAACGACAAGCTCCCCTTGTCTAAGAAACAGAACTCCTCACGAGTTCGGATGCTGTCTCCTCCCGAGACAGAGCTTTAATGAAGAACAAGGAATATTGCCTCCTGTGACACCTCCTGGAACACCAGATCGAAGTCTTCGGATGCAACACACAGCACACTCAATAAAACAATGAAATCCACAGATTAGGTCGAGTGTGCAACACAATCACAAACCCATACGCAGAAACGTAGGGCGTGAAAGAAAAACCGACGGCTCGGGAAAACGAAGAAAATCTTCTCTCGTGTAAAATCAATACTCCGTCGTCTGCTGAAGAACAATCACCGACGACTCACAGTAGGCGTGAATGAAAGGATCAACTATTGCAGAATACACGCAAACGTCGGTATAGAATAAAATCGCCCGGAAGAATAAAAAACTTTTCGCTCTCAATAATAATGGCTTCAGCAGCCTTCTTCAGAAAAACGAAGGCTTTAAATAATATTGGTAACTTCCATATCTTTAATTCATTCAGTTACCAAATCGGATTTACCGCCGCATGGAATAAGGAAACACAATCTTAACAAATTCGGTTATGTGACACCTCATGTGACACTTTAGGAAAGTTTCCATAACAGCCCAGATTTTCGCCCAAAAATTCAGGAAAGCATCCCATTAATCATAGGAAGTCAGAGCCCAGCAAATCGTGTCAAATCTACAACAAATCGGCTTTCCAAATAAAACTTTTCCAAAAAACAAGTGCATATACCTTATTCAATATCTTTCCAAATAATGTTGTTTCCTTATTTTTCTCTTCCATAGAATCTTCATTAATGTTGACCAGACGCCATCCAATAAACAGAATCGGCTTTTGCTTGCTTACCAAGAATAAAATCATCGATTTTGGAAAAACATATTATCTCCTTAAATAAAATATATTGCCAAAAAACATTGAATGCCAACACATGCAAGTCGTTGCATTAAACAACTCACCCTTTGGCATTTTTTGGCAAAATCAATATAATCAATAATTTCAATAACTACCCGAAGTTTTCTCCCCCTGGATTGATGGCTTCAAAACATCATCAAAATACTCCCCCAAAATTACCAAAATACTCCCCCTTTTTGCCATAAAAAGACAATATATAAACCCGTGTTATGGCAAGATCCCCTCGTTGTTGGTTCCTCCCGAAACCCGTGTTATGGCAAGATCCCCTCGTTGTTGGTTCCTCCCGAAACCCGTGTTATGGCAAGATCCCCTCGTTGTTGGTTCCTCCCGAAACCCGTGTTATGGCAAGATCCCCTCGTTGTTGGTTCCTCCCGAAACCCGTGTTATGGCAAGATCCCCTCGTTGTTGGTTCCTCCCGAAACCCGTGTTATGGCAAGATCCCCTCGTTGTTGGTTCCTCCCGAAACCCGTGTTATGGCAAGATCCCCTCGTTGTTGGTTCCTCCCGAAACCCGTGTTATGGCAAGATCCCCTCGTTGTTGGTTCCTCCCGAAACCCGTGTTATGGCAAGATCCCCTCGTTGTTGGTTCCTCCCGAAACCCGTGTTATGGCAAGATCCCCTCGTTGTTGGTTCCTCCCGAAACCCGTGTTATGGCAAGATCCCCTCGTTGTTGGTTCCTCCCGAAACCCGTGTTATGGCAAGATCCCCTCGTTGTTGGTTCCTCCCGAAACCCGTGTTATGGCAAGATCCCCTCGTTGTTGGTTCCTCCCGAAACCCGTGTTATGGCAAGATCCCCTCGTTGTTGGTTCCTCCCGAAACCCGTGTTATGGCAAGATCCCCTCGTTGTTGGTTCCTCCCGAAACCCGTGTTATGGCAAGATCCCCTCGTTGTTGGTTCCTCCCGAAACCCGTGTTATGGCAAGATCCCCTCGTTGTTGGTTCCTCCCGAAACCCGTGTTATGGCAAGATCCCCTCGTTGTTGGTTCCTCCCGAAACCCGTGTTATGGCAAGATCCCCTCGTTGTTGGTTCCTCCCGAAACCCGTGTTATGGCAAGATCCCCTCGTTGTTGGTTCCTCCCGAAACCCGTGTTATGGCAAGATCCCCTCGTTGTTGGTTCCTCCCGAAACCCGTGTTATGGCAAGATCCCCTCGTTGTTGGTTCCTCCCGAAACCCGTGTTATGGCAAGATCCCCTCGTTGTTGGTTCCTCCCGAAACCCGTGTTATGGCAAGATCCCCTCGTTGTTGGTTCCTCCCGAAACCCGTGTTATGGCAAGATCCCCTCGTTGTTGGTTCCTCCCGAAACCCGTGTTATGGCAAGATCCCCTCGTTGTTGGTTCCTCCCGAAACCCGTGTTATGGCAAGATCCCCTCGTTGTTGGTTCCTCCCGAAACCCGTGTTATGGCAAGATCCCCTCGTTGTTGGTTCCTCCCGAAACCCGTGTTATGGCAAGATCCCCTCGTTGTTGGTTCCTCCCGAAACCCGTGTTATGGCAAGATCCCCTCGTTGTTGGTTCCTCCCGAAACCCGTGTTATGGCAAGATCCCCTCGTTGTTGGTTCCTCCCGAAACCCGTGTTATGGCAAGATCCCCTCGTTGTTGGTTCCTCCCGAAACCCGTGTTATGGCAAGATCCCCTCGTTGTTGGTTCCTCCCGAAACCCGTGTTATGGCAAGATCCCCTCGTTGTTGGTTCCTCCCGAAACCCGTGTTATGGCAAGATCCCCTCGTTGTTGGTTCCTCCCGAAACCCGTGTTATGGCAAGATCCCCTCGTTGTTGGTTCCTCCCGAAACCCGTGTTATGGCAAGATCCCCTCGTTGTTGGTTCCTCCCGAAACCCGTGTTATGGCAAGATCCCCTCGTTGTTGGTTCCTCCCGAAACCCGTGTTATGGCAAGATCCCCTCGTTGTTGGTTCCTCCCGAAACCCGTGTTATGGCAAGATCCCCTCGCCCACGATCACGAACGACAAGCTCCCCTTGTCTAAGAAACAGAACTCCTCACGAGTTCGGATGCTGTCTCCTCCCGAGACAGAGCTTTAATGAAGAACAAGGAATATTGCCTCCTGTGACACCTCCTGGAACACCAGATCGAAGTCTTCGGATGCAACACACAGCACACTCAATAAAAAACAAACGCCTAATGCAAGTGGCGATTTTTTTTTTTGCAGAATCAGAATCAGAATCAGAATCAGAATCAGAATCAGAATCAGAATCAGAATCAGAATCAGAATCAGAATCAGAATCAGAATCAGAATCAGAATCAGAATCAGAATCAGAATCAGAATCAGAATCAGAATCAGAATCAGAATCAGAATCAGAATCAGAATCAGAATCAGAATCAGAATCAGAATCAGAATCAGAATCAGAATCAGAATCAGAATCAGAATCAGAATCAGAATCAGAATCAGAATCAGAATCAGAATCAGAATCAGAATCAGAATCAGAATCAGAATCAGAATCAGAATCAGAATCAGAATCAGAATCAGAATCAGAATCAGAATCAGAATCAGAATCAGAATCAGAATCAGAATCAGAATCAGAATCAGAATCAGAATCAGAATCAGAATCAGAATCAGAATCAGAATCAGAATCAGAATCAGAATCAGAATCAGAATCAGAATCAGAATCAGAATCAGAATCAGAATCAGAATCAGAATCAGAATCAGAATCAGAATCAGAATCAGAATCAGAATCAGAATCAGAATCAGAATCAGAATCAGAATCAGAATCAGAATCAGAATCAGAATCAGAATCAGAATCAGAATCAGAATCAGAATCAGAATCAGAATCAGAATCAGAATCAGAATCAGAATCAGAATCAGAATCAGAATCAGAATCAGAATCAGAAGAATTAGAAACATTGTCGAGCTGGAACACCCTCAGGAACACCATTTAAAACATTAACCTGATCACCTGCCAGAAGCTTGTAGCTATTCCTGATCTCCTCCATAAACAGCATAATGAATCTTTGAATAATAATTCAAATCTTTGCAAGTTGGGAAATAAACCCAATATAATAATGATGCTCCAAACTTCATTAAAAATAGACTTCCAATATTTCATGAGAATAGTCAGAATTTTGCAAGTCGCATACGGTGTTGCTCCACATAATATCAGAATATCCAGAATGATTACTTTCAGCAGAGGATGAGCAATACCCAATAGATTGCCAAAAATAAAACAAACGCCTAATGCAAGTGGCGATTTTTTTTTTTTTTTCATTTGCTGATCAGTCAAAAATTCCATCTCACCTTCAAGAAACTTGATAAAATAGGATGACAAGGCAGAATCAGAATCAGAATCAGAATCACCCATCAAGCTTTGGTAAAATATCGGCAATTTGCTTTTCGGTCACCATATGCTCCAAATTAATAATTTTGTCATCCACTAAAGATCGAATAAAATGATGTCGTATGTCAATATGTTTGTCCGTGAATGCTGCACAGGATTTTCGAAATATTGATAGCGCTCAAATTATCACAATAAAGGGGTCATGACACCCTGGTGTGACACCATAGTCTTTCATCATTTGTTCATCCACAAAAGCTGCGTACAGCTGCTACCCTGCTGCATATACTCTGCCTCAGCTGTAGATAGAGAAATAGAATCTGTTTCTGCTAAACCAGGACACCAGGTTGTGTCCAACATAAAAACATCCACCCGAAGTGCTTTTTCGTCATCGGAGCTTCCTGCCCAGTTAGCGTCACAATAACCCACCAGATTAGCTTAGAATCAAAGAATACCAGATGCACATATCAGTTGTGCCAGCCAGGACATATTTTAGAATTCGTTAACCGACACTAGGTGTGACTCCTTCGGATTGGCTTGAAATCGAGCGCATAAACCCACGCTATAGCAAATATCTGGTTCGGCTGGCAGTAAGATATAGTAGACTTCCAATCATGCTTCTATATAAACGTGGATCAACAGCAATACCCTTTTCATCTTTAGAGATTTTCTCGTGTGTCCCAAGGGGTGTTCTACGCGGGCGTGCATTCTCGAGATTGAATTTTTTCAATAAAGTCTTAGCATATTTGGCTTGAGAGATAAAAATACCATTCGTTGCTTGCTGAATTTGAAGTCCAAGAAAATACGTGAGTTCTCCAACCATACTCATCTCGAATTCACCGGTCATTTGAGCAACAAACTCATCCACCATCGCCTGTGACACCGAGCCAAACACTATGTCGTCAACATATATTTGAGCAAGTAAAAACTTACCTTTGGCACGCCGGACAAAAAGGGTTTTATCTACTCCCCCTCGCTCATATCCCTTGGTTAATAAATATTGTGTGAGTCGTTCATACCATGCACGGGGGGCTTGTTTGAGCCCATATAACGCCTTCTTCAACTTATAAACGTACTCGGGATGATGAGGGTCGTCAAAACCCTTTGGTTGAGCAACATAAACCTCTTCATTAAGAAACCCATTGAGAAACGCGCTTTTCACATCCATTTGATATAATTTAAACCGCATAACACAAGCGATAGCCAACAAAAGTCGGATGGATTCAAGCCGAGCAACCGGAGCAAATGTTTCATCAAAGTCAATCCCTTCAATTTGAGAATACCCTTGAGCCACTAGCCGAGCTTTGTTGCGAGTAATATTTCCATGCTCATCGGTCTTGTTTTTGTAGATCCACTTAGTACTAATAACATTCACATCGGGAGGACACGGTACTAAGTCCCAAACTTGATTTCGGGAGAATTGGTTGAGTTCTTCTTGCATAGCACCTATCCAGTACTCATCTAGCAATGCTTCTTTCACATTCTTTGGCTCGATCGTTGATGTAAAGCATGCCATTTGGATCATGTCACGATAATTCAATTTCGGCTTATCTCTAGTTCGTATACCATCATTCAGGCCACCAATATCTCAACTGTAGGATGATTCTTCTGAACACGTGTAGATGGTTGTCTGTGGTGTGTGATATCAGCTTCTCCTTCATCAACAGTCTCTGTTTGATCTGGGACACCGCCTGAGACACCCTCTATGACACCGGGTGGAACACTAGCGCCTTCATTATTTAAAATGTGGTCTGCATCATCTTTTGGATTATGAGTTGTGTCCAGAGAGTCGTCCACTTGAACATTTGCAGATTCGATGACAGTTCGAGTTCTTTTGTTGTAAACCCGATAGGCACGACTATTTGTAGCATAACCGAGAAAGATTGCCTCATCACTCTTGGGATCAAGTTTCCCCCTATGTTCCCTGTCATTCAACACAAAGCAGAGGCTGCCAAAAGGATGAAAATAATGAAGATTTGGAGTTTTACCTTTCCATATCTCATAGGGTGTCATAGAAGTTTTGCCGCGGAGATACACCCGATTAATGGTATAACAAGCTGTATTCATAGCTTCAGCCCAGAATTTTTGAGGAACATCTCTTTCATGTAGCATTACTCGAGTCATCTCTGCCAATGTACGATTTTTCCGTTCAACGACTCCGTTTTGTTGAGGAGTTTTTGGTGCCGAAAATTCATGAGCGATTCCGAAATGCTTACAGAAATCCGAGAACTCAGAGTTTTCAAACTCTCTTCCATGGTCACTGCGGATACGAATAATTTTCAAAATAACAGAGTCTTTCTCGCGTTGAAGTCGAATACACATTGACTTGAAAACTTTGAACGTGTCGGACTTTTCTCTTAGAAACTCCACCCATGTATAGCGTGAAAAATCATCAACAGTAACGAATACGTAACGTTTTCCTCCAATACTTTCAACAGGCATCGGCCCCATTAGATCCATGTGAAGTAATTCAAGAACCCGGGTAGTTGTGGAACCCTGTGACACCGGGTGAGACACCTTCGTTTGCTTTCCGATTTGACATGGTCCGCATAATTTGTCTTCATCAAATTTTAATTCAGGAATTCCTCGAACAGCACCTTTCGAAATAAGCTTCTCCAGCATTCTGAAATTAACATGTCCCAACTTTCTATGCCATAAGATAGTGTCTTCCATACTCGACCGAAGGCAGGTAGATGAGGAATAAATAAGGTAACAATTGTCCGATGATCTAACTCCTTCAATAACACAATCTTTGTTTTGATCGGACACAACACATCTTTCTTTCGTAAATTGCACATTCAGATCTTGATCGCAGAGCTGGCTAATACTGATTAGGTTGGATTTCAAACCATTTACCAATAAGACATCACTCAACTTTGGTAGACCAGGGACATTCAACGTTCCCCTGCCAATGACATCTGCTGAGACACCATTGCCGAATGTAACTTTTCCCACGGATTCAGGTACAATATCCTTCAAATATCTCTCTTCACCTGTCATATGTCTAGAACAGCCGCTATCAAAATACCATGCATTGGTTCCGATCGCCTTTAGTGAGAGATGTGTAACATTGCACTTTAAATTTGATTTCTTCACCCATTTCTGATAAGGGAATCTGTAGGAAGAAGCATTTCTTTTCTTCACCCATTTCTGATAAGGGAATCTGTAGGAAGAAGTATTTCTAACAGTACCAAGTCTGAGATCCGCAAGATAGTTGAAGCATGTAGAACGAATATGACCACGACGTTGGCAATAATGACATACATAAACATACTTGTTACCTTTACTGCTTGAGGCATGATAGAAGTTATAAGAATTTGATTTTCTGTCAGTTCTTGGCATTCCGTTTGCAACTTGCTTTCCTTTGTGATCAAAGCCCTTGTCTGACACCTGCTGTGACACTGGCTGTGACAATGAGCTTCCCTTTACGAACTTCATCACAAAGCGATTTTCCTTTACTGCAACAGTCTTTGAACCTGAACTTTCACCTTTGAATCCCAGTCCAAACCGATTTACGCTTGATTTGCCGACATTTAAAATATCATCGAGATTAGAAGAACCCGAATTCAGCATTTTGACATTCTTTTTCATGAGGCTTATCTCATTGGTTAGATCATTAGATTCATCCTGACTTGCTTTCAGCTTTGTCTCCAAATCATCAATAACATTTTGAAGATTGTTCTTCTCATCCTTCAAATTTCTAATCTGTGCGTGTAGAAGCTGATTTACTTGAACAAGCTCGGTCCATTTCTCATGCAGAAACTTATATTCTCCAATAAGATCTTCTTCTGTGACTGGTTCTTCATCTTCATCACTGTTACTAGAAAATCCGTCTGTGACACCCTGTATAACACTGCCATTTTCTTCACATTCTATCTTTCCAGCAAGCGCTACATGATTGCTCTGAAATTCATCTTCATTTTCAGACTCATCCTCACTCCAGGTTGCATTCAAAGAATTCTTCTTTTTCTTCAAGGTGTTAGCACATTCTGCTTGTATGTGCCCGAATCCTTCACATTCTCTGCACTGAATACCTTTATTCTTTAAAGATTGATTAGACTCATTAGTTTCTTCTCTCTGCTTCTTGTTGCTTGAAGAACCATTTTTGAAGTGTGTGACACCCTGCTTGACACCGCGTGTATTCCTTCCGAATCGCTTCATAACTCTGCTGAAATTCTTCGAGAGCAGGGCTAGTGATTCCTCCAAGTCATCTTCATCGTGCTTGCTGTGATTTTGTACCTCTGATTTTAAAGCAACTCCCTTTGCCTTTTTATTTTCGGTCTCTCCTCCAATATTCATTTCGAAAGTTCTGAGAGATCCCATTAACTCCTCTAGCTTCATTTTTGACACATCTTTGGCTTCTTCTATGGCAGTGACTTTATAAGCAAATCTTGTGGTAAAGATCGTAGTGTTTTTCGTACAAGCTTTTCTTCGGAAATCACCTCTCCGAGAGCAAAAGCCTCATTAGCTATGTCACATAATTTTGAGTTGAACTCCCCAATGGTCTCTTCTTCCTGCATTTTCAGATTCTCAAAACGAGTGGTTAGCATTTGCATTTTAGACAACTTTACCGTCGATGTCCCTTCATAGGTAGTTTGAAGAATTTCCCATGCTCTCTTTGCGGATTCACATGTTGAGATAAGTTTGAATTGCACGGGATCAACGCCATTGAAAATAGCATTAAGAGCTTTTGAATTATTATTTGCCAAGGCATCCTCATTTATCGTCCAATCTACTTCCGGCTTAAGAGAAATAATACCATCTTTATCAGTAAGTGTAGGCGGATTCCAACCTGTAAGAATAGATCTCCAAGCCTTCTCATCAATGGCTTTGATGAAAGCTCTCATCCTTGCCTTCCAATACGCATAATTACTCCCATCCAATAATGGCGGACGCATTGTAGAACCTCCTTCTTTCATAGAGTCCATCGCACACGAACTAAGATCTTGTCCCTCGGATCCCGCTTAAGAAACAGAAGCGATCCGCTCTGATACCAATTGAAAGTTTAAGATCAGTTCAGTGATGTCACACAAGGATCCTTGTGTGACACCGATTTTAAAGTCACGATGAACGATATAAAAAGTGCGGAAATAAATGACACAAGAGGTTGGTAACGCAGTTCGGCAACCAGCCTACGTCTGCGGGGCCACGCCCAGATATAAAAACTTTTCCTTGAGTTAACAAAGTTACAAGAAAAACTCGGACTTATACAAATAAAGACTCCCTCTTATCTTTGTCGCCGCCTCTAGCTAACTTCCCCAACGAAACAGTTTTTGCGAGATCCCCTCGACTTTAGAACGACCTCTCCCGAGATCTAGATAACAACAAGCTCCCCTCGTTGTTGGTTCCTCCCGAAACCCGTGTTATGGCAAGATCCCCTCGCCCACGATCACGAACGACAAGCTCCCCTTGTCTAAGAAACAGAACTCCTCACGAGTTCGGATGCTGTCTCCTCCCGAGACAGAGCTTTAATGAAGAACAAGGAATATTGCCTCCTGTGACACCTCCTGGAACACCAGATCGAAGTCTTCGGATGCAACACGCAGCACACTCGGTAGAACGATGAAATCCACAGATTAAGTCGAGTGTGTAACACAATCACTAACTCAAACGCAGAAGCGATGAGAGTGAAAGAAAAACCGACGGCTTGGAAAAACGAAGAAATCTTCTCTCGTGTAAAATCAATACTCCGTCGTCTGCTGAAGAACAATCACCGACGACTCACAGTAGGCGTGAATGAAAGGATCAACTATTGCAGAATACACGCAAACGTCGGTATAGAATAAAATCGCCCGGAAGAATAAAAAACTTTTCGCTCTCAATAATAATGGCTTCAGCAGCCTTCTTCAGAAAAACGAAGGCTTTAAATAATATTGGTAACTTCCATATCTTAATTCATTCAGTTACCAATGCATGGAATAAGGAAACACAATCTTAACAAATTCGGTTATGTGACACCTCATGTGACACTTTAGGAAAGTTTCCATAACAGCCCAGATTTTCCGCCCAAAAATTCAGGAAAGCATCCCATTAATCATAGGAAGTCAGAGCCCAGCAATCGTGTCAAATCTACAACAAATCGGCTTTCCAAATAAAACTTTTCCAAAAAACAAGTGCATATACCTTATTCAATATCTTTCCAAATAATGTTGTTTCCTTATTTTTCTCTTCCATAGAATCTTCATTAATGTTGACCAGACGCCATCCAATAAACAGAATCGGCTTTTGCTTGCTTACCAAGAATAAAATCATCGATTTTGGAAAAAAAAAAAAAAAAAAAAAAAAAAAAAAAAAAAAAAAAAAAAAAAAAAAAAAAAAAAAAAAAAAAAAAAAAAAAAAAAAAAAAAAAAAAAAAAAAAAAAAAAAAAAAAAAAAAAAAAAAAAAAAAAAAAAAAAAAAAAAAAAAAAAAAAAAAAAAAAAAAAAAAAAAAAAAAAAAAAAAAAAAAAAAAAAAAAAAAAAAAAAAAAAAAAAAAAAAAAAAAAAAAAAAAAAAAAAAAAAAAAAAAAAAAAAAAAAAAAAAAAAAAAAAAAAAAAAAAAAAAAAAAAAAAAAAAAAAAAAAAAAAAAAAAAAAAAAAAAAAAAAAAAAAAAAAAAAAAAAAAAAAAAAAAAAAAAAAAAAAAAAAAAAAAAAAAAAAAAAAAAAAAAAAAAAAAAAAAAAAAAAAAAAAAAAAAAAAAAAAAAAAAAAAAAAAAAAAAAAAAAAAAAAAAAAAAAAAAAAAAAAAAAAAAAAAAAAAAAAAAAAAAAAAAAAAAAAAAAAAAAAAAAAAAAAAAAAAAAAAAAAAAAAAAAAAAAAAAAAAAAAAAAAAAAAAAAAAAAAAAAAAAAAAAAAAAAAAAAAAAAAAAAAAAAAAAAAAAAAAAAAAAAAAAAAAAAAAAAAAAAAAAAAAAAAAAAAAAAAAAAAAAAAAAAAAAAAAAAAAAAAAAAAAAAAAAAAAAAAAAAAAAAAAAAAAAAAAAAAAAAAAAAAAAAAAAAAAAAAAAAAAAAAAAAAAAAAAAAAAAAAAAAAAAAAAAAAAAAAAAAAAAAAAAAAAAAAAAAAAAAAAAAAAAAAAAAAAAAAAAAAAAAAAAAAAAAAAAAAAAAAAAAAAAAAAAAAAAAAAAAAAAAAAAAAAAAAAAAAAAAAAAAAAAAAAAAAAAAAAAAAAAAAAAAAAAAAAAAAAAAAAAAAAAAAAAAAAAAAAAAAAAAAAAAAAAAAAAAAAAAAAAAAAAAAAAAAAAAAAAAAAAAAAAAAAAAAAAAAAAAAAAAAAAAAAAAAAAAAATAAGTGTTTTGTTTTTTTCAAAAAAAAACGTATAGTTTTTTACAAACAAAAAAATGTATATTTTAAATTTTAATTTCTTAATATTTTATATTTGAATTATAAAATGTTATTTTTTCCATTATATTCTTTTAAATTTTTAAAAAATAACACTTTAACCCTCCACTTTTTCCCATATTATTTGTAACCCGTTTTGGGCCTTGTCTAAGCGAGTTTGTTGGCTCAAACATTTGGGCTTGGATCAAACCATTGTCCGAAATGAATCGACCCAACCCAACTCGGCCCGGGTCTCTCCCGTCCATGGCCATGTCACAACATTCCATCTAGGGTTCTTATAATTTCTTAATCATAAAATTCAAAGACGACAAAAGGAGGGAGAAAAACTGGGTTAAATCTATAAATACGTGAGCTTCAGTTTCTCTAGATTATTCATTTGCTACGACAGAGACAGCTCTCCGGTTTCCTCTCCTTCTCCCAAACCCTAGCTTGCTGCCAATCAAGTCAGAGCCCAGCAAATCGTGTCAAATCTACAACAAATCGGCTTTCCAAATAAAACTTTTCCAAAAAACAAGTGCATATACCTTATTCAATATCTTTCCAAATAATGTTGTTTCCTTATTTTTCTCTTCCATAGAATCTTCATTAATGTTGACCAGACGCCATCCAATAAACAGAATCGGCTTTTGCTTGCTTACCAAGAATAAAATCATCGATTTTGGAAAAACATATTATCTCCTTAAATAAAAATATATTGCCAAAAAACATTGAATGCCAACACATGCAAGTCGTTGCATTAACAGATCCGTTTTCAATGAATTAGATTGTGAATTTTTGACAGCTTAGCTCTTTATGAGTGAGAAGCAATCCCCAAAATTTCAGTAAATTTATGATCTTGAAATATTATTACCACTGAGGGTGCCTTTGTGATTGCTTTTTGAAGACTAAAAGTGTTTGTTTCATAATCTTAAATGTTCTTGAATGGTTGATAACAAAAAAAAAATAAGTGTTTTTGTTTTTTCAAAAAAAACGTATAGTTTTTTACAAACAAAAAAATGTATATTTTAAATTTTAATTTCTTAATATTTTATATTTGAATTATAAAATGTTATTTTTTCCATTATATTCTTTTAAATTTTTAAAAAATAACACTTTAACCCTCCACTTTTTCCCATATTATTTGTAACCCGTTTTGGGCCTTGTCTAAGCGAGTTTGTTGGCTCAAACATTTGGGCTTGGATCAAACCATTGTCCGAAATGAATCGACCCAACCCAACTCGGCCCGGGTCTCTCCCGTCCATGGCCATGTCACAACATTCCATCTAGGGTTCTTATAATTTCTTAATCATAAAATTCAAAGACGACAAAAGGAGGGAGAAAAACTGGGTTAAATCTATAAATACGTGAGCTTCAGTTTCTCTAGATTATTCATTTGCTACGACAGAGACAGCTCTCCGGTTTCCTCTCCTTCTCCCAAACCCTAGCTTGCTGCCAATCAATGGAGTCTCTTCAGTCTAATCTAGAAAAGCAAGTCCTCCATCCCAACGCAGCTGTTGAAGCCCTAGATCTTCGGCCTCCTGATTATCCTGCATCGGAAACCCTAGAGTACAGCAGCGAGAAACCCCCTCTACCGGTGCTTTCCGATTCTTCAAAATTACTTGATTCCGATGCTCAAATTCCCCTTTTTAGTTCTCGAGAGGGATGGGAAGATGATGCTAGTAAGGCGCTGAAGTTGGAGATTCAGAGGCCGTTGGTGTCTGTTAATGGCTTGACGAACACCCATAGCAGTACGGAAAAAGACTTCTCTGGGGGGGAGGAAGAAACCTCAAGCAGGCGTCGTCGACGCAGTAGGTGGGACCCCCAGCCTGAGTCGAATGATCAGAATGGGAGTGAATCAGGTAGTGGAACGCGAAAGAGGAAATCTAGGTGGGCCGAGGAGGAACCTAAGCAGGTGATTCAGCTTCCTGATTTTATGGGGGGCATTGAGTTTGACCCTGAAATTCAAGCTTTGAACAGTCGGCTTCTTGAGATTAGTAGGATGCTACAGTCAGGTTTGCCTTTGGATGATCGCCCTGAAGGGGCTAGATCTCCTTCCCCTGAACCTATTTATGATAATTTTGGAATTAGAATTAATACTAGGGAGTATCGTGCTCGTGAAAGATTAAACAGAGAGAGACAAGAGATCATATCTCAAATAATAAAAAAGAACCCTGCTTTTAAACCCCCTGCGGATTATAGGCCACCGAAGCTTTATAAAAAACTTTATATTCCCATGAAAGAATACCCGGGATATAATTTTATTGGGCTTATTATTGGTCCTAGAGGTAATACCCAGAAGAGGATGGAAAAAGAAACTGGTGCCAAAATTGTCATTAGGGGTAAAGGGTCCATAAAAGAGGGTAGATTGCAACAAAAGCGAGATTTGATGAAACACGATCCCGCTGAAAATGAGGATTTACATGTTCTGGTTGAGGCTGATACGCAGGAATCTCTTGATGCAGCGGCTGGAATGGTAGAGAAGCTGTTGCAACCTGTGGATGAAGTATTGAATGAACATAAGAGACAGCAGCTTCGAGAACTTGCCTCCTTGAATGGGACAATAAGGGATGAAGAGTTCTGTAGGTTATGTGGTGAGCCAGGACACCGACAATATGCCTGTCCATCACGCTTTTCGACGTTTAAGAGTGATGTTCTTTGTAAGATATGTGGTGATGGTGGCCACCCTACTATTGACTGTCCTGTGAAGGGGACTACTGGAAAAAAGATGGATGATGAATATCAGAACTTTTTGGCGGAATTAGGAGGGACAGTTCCTGAATCAGCAATCAAGCAAAGCAGCATTCTGGCAATTGGTCCAGGAAACTCAGGGAGTAATCCTCCTTGGGCTAATAATACTTCTGGAGTTTCTACTGGTTCATCACAAGCAAGTACAGGGACAAATGGAGTCAAGCCCATTAAGGAATATGATGATACAAATTTGTACATTGGCTACTTGCCACCAACCCTGGATGATGATGGGTTGATTAGGTTATTTACATCTTTTGGAGAAATTGTGATGGCTAAGGTTATTAAGGATCGGATTACTGGATTGAGCAAAGGATATGGTTTTGTCAAGTACTCCGATATTAATATGGCGAATAATGCAATCGCAAGTATGAATGGCTATCGTCTAGAGGGGAGAACTATTGCTGTAAGGGTTGCTGGCAAGCCACCTCAGCCTACTGTGCCTCCTGGCCCTCCAGCATCAGCTCCTACATCAGTAGTGCCCACTTATCCTGCAGTAAGCCAACCCACCGGTCCCTATCCATCCCAACAGTTTACATTAGGTGGTTCTCATGCCATTGCTCCACCTGCAAGCTATACTCCAGTTCCCTGGGGACCTCCCATTCTGTCCCCTTATGCTTCTTACACTCATTCTGGTTCAAATGTGTATCCTCCACTTCAGGGTCAGCCCATGGGGCCATATGGGGTTCAATATCCCCCAGGGCAGACCATTCCTCCTGGTGCTCCGCCTCAGCAAACAACTTCAACTGAAGGACCACATAATCTTCCTCCAGGGGTACAACCTGATAACAGTGCTTCGATGTCTTTACCAATTAATATGTATGGGAATGCCTATCTTGGAATGCCGCCAAATGGCCAACCTACATATCCCCAGCCGTCTTATAATTACTCACCTTATTATACTGCATTTCCACCACCACCTCCTCCGACAGAGCAACCCCAAGGAACTGGAAACGTTCCATGGGGTATCAATCCTCCTCCCGGACCTCCTCCTGTATCTTCCGGAGAGACCCAAATAGTGGGAGCAGATAACCAATCAGAAATGGCAGAGATGAAATGATTCATCTATGATGGAATGTGAAGGTATGTATAATTTTAACTGAAGTTTTAACTAAAGTTTCACGTTCGTTTACTTGATTTTCCTGGTGAATTTTCAATACTCAATTAAGATTCTCTCTAACCTAAAATGAAAATTTTCATGTTCATTTATTTATTTATTTATTTTTGCTCGGTGGAAAAAAGTTGTTCTTTATGCAAATGTTTTGACACTTGATTATGTGTATTCATGTTAATACTCTACGCTTAATAATTCTGTTGTTAGTAGATGAATTTTGTAATTTTAGTTGTACTATATAACTAGTTGCTGCAACAAAAATCATCATTGTTATCTTCTCGGCCTCTCTTTTTAGAAAGATTAATTAATCACATACTCAGTTTTTCATTTTCTCTTCATTTCTCTTATCAGATTGTATTATGTACCATAAATCATTATGAATATTTTTCCGTCATAGTTTTGTCATGGTTAAATAAAGTTTGCATCCCCAACCTGTTTTTTTTTTTTTTGCCTCTTCTTTCCTTCTCTTCACTTGATTTCTTTTGGAGGATTTTTTCGCAATGTCTGTTTCAATTTCGACTCTATTTTTGTGCATGAAATTGTAGAAATTTTTAACTTAATTCTATCTAATTCCAGTTAGTATGTAACTATCATCAGTTTGTTTGGAGCAAACTCTTACTCCATATACTTTTATCTCTTTTTTTTTCTGGGTATCATCTGTAATAGAAATATGTATACAGATGGATGTACATCGTAGAGAAAAAGATACATGTTCTCAGTTTGAATAATATCACAAATTACAATGTTTCTGCCCAATAGGGAGTCTGATGCATTGACATTAGGAAATGCTGATGATTTCCTGAGGGATTCTTAAGTTTTGACATTGCCCATAAATAAACACTAGCTTTAGCAAAATTGGACAAATTAACTCTGATTATTACACTACATTTTTGCTGTTCTTGACCATTATTGCTGTGATGTAATAATTTGACAGGCATGATGTTTCTTGGAGCTTTCTGAACCTGATTTCTTACCTCTTGCCATGACTTTGTTGGAAGTTTGCAGAGACTCACCTATTTAACCTTGCTGTTCTGTTATGACATTTGCAGAGATTCAATGGAAGTTCATATGTTTTTGTATTGGAGAGGCCACTTCAAGCACCTCTATAGTAGATCTTTTTTGCCCCTGCTGATTTTGTGGCTGCAATTGCTATTTATAGAATTTTTCTTGTTATTGCTTGGAAATTTTTTCTTTTTTTTGAAGTTTATTCTGACCTTTCAGGTTTTGACATTTCATTTTGCTACCTTGTTCTCCTGTTTCTCTTCTCTTTACTTTTTTCAGTTTATTACTTCTGTGTCTGATGCTTTTAAGTTTTACTAAATATTATGGTGGTGATCCTGTCTTGTTGGCGCATCCAGCAAGGTTGAACCGAGCGTATAGTGCTCGTATGATGCATTCTGGGGTAGGTGAAAGAGTTCTCTGATTTTGCGATGTGTATTATTTATATGCATATAAATTTTGAACTTGATGTCTTTTCAAGTTTCTTGTGGCAGGTTGATGATTCAGCATTGATTGATTGGGCTTTCAAATGCCTAATTGTGGATTTCTATTTGTTTTATCTCTATGGGCTGCATATTTATTTCTTGCCTGGTCACAGTATGGATCATATCAACAGTTCATTGAGGTGCATTTAATAGGCCTGCCGTTAATATTTGTAGAAGGATACGTAACGTATGTTGAGGTTTCTATGGGGCTTTTTATAAACAAAGTTGAGTTTAATGAGACTATTTTCTAATCCCTAGATAGATTAACCAATGGATCATGCCAATTAAATACATTTTTTTATAATTGGAATATATTGTTCTACGATACTTGGCGTTTGGTCCCAGCTAGACTACAGCTGAAATTCAGAAAGCTGATATATTATTCAGACAAGTTTTTTGTTTTTTTTTAGTTGCGTAAAAAATGTCAATTTGAATGTCTGAGTTCGGAACAGATCATTTCTGTCCTATGATGTTGGTTTTCCAGTGTTTTTACTCATTTGTTTTAGTTGAGCAGAATAATTTTTGGAGGGTGAATCAATCATCTCTCAGAATTTTTTCTTTCCACAGACTACGAATGAAAGATGTTTTGGGATATTTTTTCCATTGGTAAGTTCGTTATGTTAGCTCACGTGACTGCTCTTTTGTAGGTCAAAAAGCATCATGGTAACTATTTTTGCCTTTGGTTTCAGACACTTGAGACTCAAGTTGAAAACATTCCCTTCGCATGTGTAGTTTTTTTTTTTAATAGTTTCACTGCTCTGACATAGATTAAAAAGTGATTATAAGATGCAGGGCTTCTGTTCTGATCATCATCTTTCTGGATTATCTACTCATGAAAACTGTCCTTCGACTGTTGGTATAATGATCTTTAACCTTACCTGGTGTTTAGCTTCTGATCGTGCTAGCACCAACCACGACTTGGGTGATGTGTTTTTATTGTGGGAAAAAATAAGCAATTATTGATGAAAAAATGCCTTCTGTTTTTCTTTTTTCTATTTTTTTTTTGTGAAAACAATAACACTTGAGCTTGTTACATAGATTGATTTCTTTCCATTTGTAGATTCAGGATCTTCCCCTGCTCCTTGAGGTGTGTCTGTGCATGTGGATATTGACATTGTTTGTCTTTTATCCGATTTTCATTCTTAAGGTCTAAGGGATTTTATGGTTTCATGATACATGAGTGTGGCTATACACCAATTTTATGTTTGAGAAATTTGCATTTATAATGGAAAAGTGCACTGCACCCTTCAAAATAATGGATTTTTTATAATTGTTATCATAGACCTGTAATTTTGACAGTTGGAACCATAATTTGTGTAAATAGTTGTCCTCCTAATCATGTTACATAGTTTATGTCCATTTGGTAATGATTATTGAATCCACCTACTTGGAGAAGGGAAAATGTTCTTATTTTGGTGCTTAGTAATAGATACTCTTAACATTTTCAGTCATTTGCTGTGGCCTCGTGCTTCTATTTATGAAGAGAACTTCTTTGGTAGGGTAAGCAGTTTGGTAATTGTTTTATTTCACTCAGGTTTTTACAATATGAGACCTCATTGTTTTATGTATCAAGTTTGGTTAGTTGATTTGATTTTCCTTTTTTATTCAACATTAGACATTAGATACCGACTTTATGATATTTTGTAAAAAAAATAAATGGAGCAATTTTAGGCCTTACAGTAGTAGTGTGACTTGTTCTTGTGGTTGGACATTTTGTTTTGTGAGTTGTGGGACTAATGATGAAATGATTACGCCACTTTTTTTTGGTAACTTAGGCTGTGTTTTGGCTTCTTTGCACAATTTTGTTGATTGTTTGAATCTTAGTCTTTTTTATTACCATGTTGAAATAATGAACTGCCTAGACCTATAATTTTTCCACATTGGTTGCTTAATGCGAGTCATAGCCACTTTTCTTGCCTTGATTAATGTTAGAGATATGTTTTAATTTTACGTGCTAATTTGCTTTCATATGTAACGTTTGGATGCCGATTGTTAATTAGCAAAATAATTATTATATAAGTTATAGATAGTTAAAATAATTATTAATGCAAGTTTTTTACCAAAAAAAGAGATTATAAACAGTCATTTGGGTGATAACTCGTGTTTCTCTCGTTATGGTTGATAATTACCATTAAGATCTTTGGAGTTAAGGTTTTTGTTCATTTGATTGTGTTCTAGATTAACTAGTTATGGATATCAACAAATATAACTTGGAAGGCCACCCACAATTTATTCCCACTGTAGTGAGCCTTTTCTTATTAACATATTATACGTTGCACGTATTTAGTTGCATCATGTTTCATGTTTGGCCACTAGCCTTGCACGGCCTTACGGTTTTTGGGAGGGTTGGGGACCGAAGATGAAGTAAAGTTGTGAAATTCTACATTGGTTGGAAGAGATGAAGATGATTGGTTCAATATTAGAATCTTAATTTTAAGTAGACTGGTTTAAGACTTTTATTTATGAAACCAAAATCAAAATCTTGTAGGTAAAGGTGACAAACTAGTTGGTCTAAGTTGAGCTAAGGTTGAAAACATTTGGCTCAACGAATGTACAGAGTTAAACAAGTTGAGCGTAACAAATTTGGCTAGTCATGTTACTTGGCTAGTCACATGAATCTTACCGTTATAGCAGAGATGGTCCAGATTGCTCTTTAGGAGGAGAGGCATGACTGCACGTAGACCCCCCTACCCACTGATGTAATTTGCTGCTATTCAATAAACAAGTTTTTTACACACACCTTCTTTATGTACACTATGCTCAATGATGCTGCTTTCGATTAATCTCGCTCGCTCTAACGAAGTGGGCACTAGGTGCCGTTGGCACGCTCGTTGGTTGACCCAGTACATGTGTGATATTGGGTGCCGCACTGGTCTCGTAAGACCCTTGAAAGTAGGACCGTGACAGTTCCAATAGTAAAGAACTCAATAAAAAAAATTTTAATTTTAAATTGGATTGTGAGTCGTGAGTTAATGAGTCTAATAAGTTGAGTTCATTCTGAATTAGTTGAGTTTATATAAATATTTGTAAAATATATAAACATAATGTGTAATTTTTTAAAATTTAATTATTAAAATTATAATAATTATTTATTAAGAAAAATGTATTATATTTTAACAACTCTTGGTGCATGTGTGAGGAACGGATTAAAAAATGGAGGCATAAATTAAAGTGCTTATTTTTAACTTTAATATATTTATTCTTTTGTTCAATAGCTTTACTGTTGTTAAAATAGAGACAAATTTAGATTACTAAGCTTCTTCAAATTAAATAACACCAATAATAATTTGATAGACATGATGCACATTTAAATTTAAAAAGTAACTTTCTTATTTCAATTGGGTATGATTAATGTAATGGTGCAATGGAAATAAATTGGGAGATGATCGTGGTATGTGGTTTAAACACCCATTTGGTTTATTTGATATTTTTAATTAAACATAGAACTAACCCTAACATATTCTCCTCTCTTTTCTATTCAGCCACCAAGAGAGAGTCAACCCGAGAGAAAGGGACTGAGGGAAGAGAGTGCTTGTCAATCTATGCATGATGAGCTTATGTGTCGCCGGTAAAAGATCAAATGAAACACTGAATTATTGAATATTTTTTAATTTAAATATTGAACAATTTTTTTCATCAATTCAAACTTCTAACTATGCAATATTAACAAATTGAATAATGAGATTTAACTCAACAAAACAGACAATGTTATACTAGTAGGTGAAAATAAGAATGTTGCAAATATATTAGAGCTAAAACTGAATCGAAAGTTTGGTCGGTGCCTGAAGTTGAATCATTCTAGGTAATAAAATAGAACCAAAAATATATATACCTAAAAAGATAGAATAATTGGAAATATTTCACTTTTATTAAGATAGAGATTCTTTAGCTTCTCATAGGTAGTTGACCATGGATTTATAAGTAAAACCAGGAACCCATCTGAGTGGAATTACATTTTTTGCCACTAGGGTTTGCTTTGAATATCCGGAAGTCAATCTAATTGAGAAAGGTGGACGAAGTTGTGAAGGAGAATCAATTTTCCAAAGTGCACCCCATGATTGTACCATGGGCTTCCATCGACGAGAGGAAGAGTCCATCAAATGAACGGCGGACAGATCACCATCACCTTCTTGGAACATAATTGACGTAGCAAAATAGTGGCTGTTTGCACCCTCGTCCACCCTAAACGCAATCGTCTTCTCCCCGTAATTGCATGCTACTCTGTAAGACCAAAAACAAAAAAAAAAAAAAATTATTTAATTTTAACATATAGTTTTTTTTTTTACATATTGTGACATGCATCCAATATATGTACTAATACTATATTTAACATTGTCTACCACTAAGAAATTCAGCGTTATTTTTCACCTTGCATATTCGACTTCTATTATTCCGGCATCACGAAGATTGTCTCCTCTTCCGGCGAGCGACATTGCTCCAAATGCGGTACCGCTCATGTCGAAATGAGCAGGGCCAGAAGCAC
Source organism: Begonia masoniana (assembly GCA_022432975.1). Lineage (NCBI taxonomy): Eukaryota > Viridiplantae > Streptophyta > Magnoliopsida > Cucurbitales > Begoniaceae > Begonia > Begonia masoniana. The sequence continues at coordinate 42,692,427 of CM039515.1, forward strand.
AAATCCCTCCCGGGCAGAAATCCGTTATCACAACCCTAGTTGCCTTCGTTGAACACCATCGATTTTTAGTACACCTAACCTATTTCGATCGAATCCAATTAGTAATCGAGGAAATTACGATTGGCAGTTATATGTATGTTACATGTAAAACTAGTATACCAAAGATAATGCTTGATTAGTTCTATGTTAGTGGCTAACATTATTATATTATTTAATTAACAAAACATTATGGAAGATTTTTAATACAAGCTCCAATTTAATAATCTGAATAACATTGAATCTATAAAAGATGAAAGATGGGATGAACAACCTGATAGCAAACTCCACATTGTCTGCCTGATTTGTAAAGAGATGGACCTACTCCTGTAACTAGTGAAGAAAATGGAGGTGTTGACACTGCATTTCCATACCCACATGACCCTCCTGCACATACAATCACTCTATTTCAGCCAAGTTTCTCTCTCTAAAAACATAATATTATGCAACTCTCTCTCTCTCTTAGTTATGTGAACCCATAAACTAAGAACATGTGTTATTACCACTACTTCCGGCACCGTCACGGCTTCCGTACCAGGTGGCCCGAGCAGACGACCAAGAAGTGGGAGAAGTTGTCAAGTTGAAGCAAGAAAACAAAGGAAGTTTGCAAAAAAGACAAAGCAAACACAAAATATACAAGCAAGGTAGAGAAAGCCTCTATCTTAGCCATTCCTATTCTTTAAACTAATACTTCTACAATTGGCTAAATTTAAGAGCTTTTGAATACCTTTTGAATAAAGTCGAGCCAAAAGGTTCAATATTTATAGAGATGTGAACTGCGACAGAGTACTTTATTTAATAGTAAAATAGTGTATGAAATTTTTATTGATTTTATAAGGTACTACTATATTTTAAATCGAGTCAACTTCAATAGTCTTCTTATTTAAAAAAAACATCACATAAGGACGATATTTTGAAATTCATCCTTTTAGTACGGCCCCTCCATTGATATGTTATTTTTTTCACTGCTGTGTCTAAGAGAATTATCGTGGCAACCTATCATGTGATGACAAATATGATGTCACACATGTTCAATACTAGAAGGTTCTCTCACCACTTGAAAGCATGAACGAAATGAATACATAAGTAGACTTCTACTTTCAATGCAATATAAACTGTTTTAGGGTAAAACCTAACAACAAAAATCATGCAAGACTCAACTTTAAAAAGACAATTTATACTAGTAGAATAACGACTTCACAAATGATATCAAAGTCAATACTTAACGAAAGTATGATTGATGGGACGTCAACTTTCAAGGAGAGGAAGAGAGATCATGACAGTATGTCACTGCGAGGGCAAAAATAGACACATACCTAGTCAATATCAAAAGAGTTTCACAAATTCATATCGTATAGTAAAGATAAAAGAGATCAATGTATAAGTAGAATTGTCTTCTCTATTTAACATGGCGTGATTTGTGATAAAATCTTAGAAAAAATTGTGCAATTTTCGCGTTATATTAGACTGTATTATATCAACTAAAACACCATCTTAATATTCCCTATAAATCATGATCACCTACTGCCTATATCAATAAGCATATCTCAACCCGACATTTCAAACTTTTTTTCTTTAGTATTTAAAAGTTACGAATCTCTTTTACACATGCATTACCCAAACAGTCTCCATCATCGAATCCTTGCAAATATGTCCATATGCATTTTTTATGACACTTCAATTTTGGAACGTGCATGATGTGACATATTTCAATTATAAATTACACATTTCCATTGACTAGTGAAGCCTTCCCTCTCTTACATGTCTGCAATTATATATATACACGTATTATTGTTTTGGAAAATTAAAATGAGAGGAATGGATGTTATATTAGGTATTAGTATATTCGAAAGTCAAGAACATAATAAAAATACATACTCCTTTAATCACTCCCAATTAAGCATAATTCTATAATAACAACAAGATCTGTCGGTAGAATTTGTCCCATTTCAATCCATTTTTCAAAAAATTCAATTTAATAAAACTAAAAATGTCCTTGTCCATGGATCTTGCCGTTGATGATGGTTATTTTGGCCGTTAACCCATCACTCTTGGAATTATTTAAAAAGAAACATGTTTATTGACCATCAACGGAACGGACGACTGCAATTCGATCGAAGAAAACTTGTCACTCATTATTGATCATATGATGAAGGTGAGTTTTGGAAGTATTAATTAAAATCTCGACGAGATTGAAATCTCACCCACTAAATCTTAACTATATTCTTAAAAATTAGATTATGTATTGATCAATTCACGACGTTACACTCTATTATATTGAAATTAACGAACCTACTTTGAAATAAAATATATTAATCTCGTGCAGAAATTTAGCAAGTTTATTGAAATTATTAATGCGACTATTAGGCATGATTGATAACAAGTCGTCATATTTTCATTATTATTTTTGTTAACTTATATATGGGACTAAGAAAAACATTGTCTAGAATCATAAGTAATTAATTAGAGGTGATGCGGCAACATTTTAGTCGTAGGACTCTAACTAAAATAATAAGCAAAGTTCGTCGACGATATAACAATGCGCATTGTGTTTGCAATTGACTTTAACGTGAAAACATTGGCGATTGATTTCTCAAAACCGTCATTGGTCGAAGAAAATGACCAAGATCATGCACCTTCATTCAATTTGCCTTTGAAAGTTTATAAACTTCAAAATTTTGAATCGTAAGTTTTTGTCTTGAAATTTTCGATCTCAAACACTTTTCGATGGGTTGGATTGAATTGTCACTGTGTTCTTTCAAGCAAATCCTAAAAATAATCTATTTCAAGCCACCATTTCTTCATCAGGGTTCTAATGTGCAAGGAATGGAGATTGTAAATACTGAAGATTGTTGGCATTAATTTTTGACAATTAATAAAGATTACATTTTATTATGCAATCAACAGATTTGACAATTAATAAAGATAACATTTTTATTCCACAATCAATAGAATCAATAAAATCAATCTATGCAAAAAAAAGTTAATTTTTGAATATTATGGTACCATGGTATTATCAGAAATTATCTTTGAAAGATAAATTTCGATGATTGCGTAAGATAAGATATCACAGCAATTTTCGAATCCGTTCCTAATTCTTTGCTAACACTTTCCAATTACGTCGCATTCAGTGTTACTGGTCTGGATTTCGTGGCATACAATTTCTTCTTTCTGTGCTATCTGTTTGGAGATGATATGATATATAAAAAATAGAAAGATTTTATGCACATTATATTATTCTTTACTCACAACTATACAAGGTGAGCAAGTTATTATTTCTTCTTTGCTCATGCCTATGTGAAGTGGGTGAGTGCTTCTGATGCTGCCTAGACGAAAAGGGAGGTAAATTCTTCAAATTTAACCTTTTCTCATTCAAATTAACCAAAACAATTATAGGTTTGTTGCAGATTACCTGAGATTTAACCACAACTTGTGACCAACATCTTCAATGATTACCTAAAAAGGACACTTCTAAATCTATTGTTGCCATGATTACTTATAAGGATAAGCAATCCCCAATCTTAAAGATAACCATCAGGGTTTAGTTCATCACTCGATAAGAATTTTCCAAAGAGATGAAAAGCTGACAAAAGATAATCATAAAGATAGTAAAATTCATCACTTTTTAAGGATAAGAAATCTCGAGAATAAAGATAAGAACCACGTATAGTTCACCACTCACATGAATTATTCAAAGACATGAGAAACTAGCAGTTCAATTTTTCAATAACTCAAAATGACATTTCTTTTCATCAAAAAAGTACTTAGACAGGAGCAACAAGAAAATCACGTTCCATTGACATGTAAAAACACATGAAAAGACACAAAACACAAACATCAATGAGTGCAAGATTCAATGTTTCTAGTTAACTAAATGACCAGACCTTGAACAATACACGAATCATTACCGGACGCGCATCAATAAACGAAGTTATACACTTCATAGAATGCCAGAAAAGAGAGTCCTACTAACTCTGACAAAACAGTGTTACATTTCAATCCAAATAATTAAAACCTCATAATTGACGACAGCATTTGCAATGGTGAACTGTTGTCTAATATCCGCTAAGTCTCTTGTCAACTCCAAGGTCCTCGCACAGCCATCAAACCTTGTTACGAAGTAAAATAAAAATAGATATTGTAGCACATGCATAATGATGGTCTTCTACAAAGTGAGAGTAGAAGTACATCGTTGGGTGGGGACTGAGAAAAACTGTTTCAAAGAAAAGATAATTCATAACTTTGTTGTCGCACCTCGTACTCTTTCACATTTTATGGAGTTTTTCGAGTAGCTGACGCCATTTTGGAGTTTCTTCATCAAAAATGTACGTCAATGGGGAAACTAGAACTCCACTCCCACCAACCTGCACCAGCGCAATAACCAAAAATTGTAATTTTTCAAGTAGCCGATTCATTCAATGTAGAAAGTAGGGAAAAAAAGGCTTTTTCATATTAATTTACACGGATTTACCAGTAATTGAAGAACAACTATTTTTCAGGAAAAACTGTTAACATGAAACATAGCCTAACTCTATTAGTAGTACAACCATTGCATTGTCTTTGGAAGAAAGAATTAGATTTTTCTATTGTAGTATCATTGTTGTAGGAAAGATCTTATCTGTTCATCTAATTTTACTAATTCTATGACAATATCGAGCAGGATTCAGTACTTGTCTCGATAAAAAATGTCTTGAATTTCTAATAATTGTCTTAAATCCTTTGGTTAGTGTCTGATTTTCACGGCTAACCTCCCTCTCAGCTCACCGATCTGATCATCCCTCATCAATATTCTATTTGTAATTATTGGAGAATTATTCTTCTGTGTCCACCATTTGTACTGTGAATATCATAAAAATGAGCTTATACTTTGACATTAAATTTCTTTAATCTCAAGAATTTATCTCCAATATTTCACTTTTATTTTTTGTTTCGTATCAACCGAATATTATAGAAGATTTGAGGCTAGATATTTCTATTCCTTTGTCCCTTACTCAGCAACTCAATAAAGATGCTTTTGGCAGGGATGATGGGTTGAAAAAACTTTCAATGCATGAAAACAAACTATGAAGCCTGTTCTGGTGTAGGCTCTTGCTGATTTTTCACAAACAATTCATATTAGAGATTGATGCTTGGGGTAAAGGACCTGGTGCAGTTCTTATGCAAAATCAAGACCCATAGCTTATTTCAGTTAACCATTGTCTAATAGAGCTAAGTTGAAATCAGTGTATGAATAGGAGGAGTTAATGGCTATCATTTTAGCCGTACAAAAAATGGAGACATTATTTATTGGGACAACCATTTATTGTTTGAACTGACCAAAAGAGTTTAAAATACCTTTTGGAGCAAAGTATGGTTAATCAAGATAACCAATGACGGGTTATCAATTCGAAATTCAGTATAGGCCAGGATAGAAAAATAAAGTAGTTGATGCTCTTTCTCGAATTCCATGTTCTATTGAATCCAATGATCTTTCAATTCCAGGAATCTAGTGGGGAGGCGCATTAAACAAGATTTACTTTAAGATCCAGATTCTGGGCTTTGCTTTACTCTACAAAATGATATGCTTTTATAACGGGAAGTTAGTCATTTTCAATTCATCATCTATCCACACGGATATGATGGGCTCAAAATCAAAGTTGTTTCCCTACAAGAATTGAAAACACAAAACAACAAAAATAACACCACAAATCCAGAAGAAAATACCAAAACTCGAAGAAAAACTAATTGAGTATTCTGAAGCAAAACAACAATCACAGTCACCTCCCTCACTACATTCCTCCTATTATAAACGGTTTTTAGCAGAAGTTTATTGGATGGGAATGAAGAAGGATATTCAGATTTTTGCAGAAGAGTGTCCAATTTTCCAATTGGCTCTCCCCTGCAGGATTACTCCAGCCTCTACCTATTCCAGATAAAATCAGGGAGATATTTCTAAAGATTTTATCGAGGGATTGCCCAAATCGGAAGGTAGTAATGTGATAATGTTGCTGGTTAATTGGCTCAGTAATATGCTCAATTAAGTCATCTGTTTACATCACAAGAATTGGCTCAATGTTTCTGTTAGGGAAGTGATTTAACTACACGGCATTCCTCAATCCATAGTTTCTTATTGCAATAAAATTTTCATGAGTCACTTCAAGACAGAATTGTTTCATTTGCAAGGCACTTATCTTCGCTACAGCTTTCTATCCTCAAATAGATGGGGAAAAGGAGATTATTAATCGATGTTTGGAAACTTATCTCTAATGTTTTTCGTCTGACAAACCACACAATGGGCTAAATGGATTTTATGGACTGAGTATTGGCATGACTCTTCTTTTCATGTATCTACTAACACGACACCTTTCCATTTGGATCGGTGGCTTACAAATTATTATTACCTTCTTCAGCAAGGATTCATCCAGTTTTTCCATGTACCGCAGCTTAGAAAGGCTTAGGCATCCAATAAAGTGGTGCAACCGATTCCACCAATGTTATCTCTTGAAATTGAGCTTCTTGTGGAATCGGAAAGAATTTTGGATGTGTGACATGTGACTTCACACATAGAAATTTCTATCAAATGGAAGGATTACCAGAATTTGAAGCCACGTGAGAAGTAGCAGAAGATATTTCAAATCAATTACGTGATTTTCACCTTCAAGACAAGATGCATCTTCAACCCGAGGGTATTGATAGGCCTCCATTAAATTCACAAATGCAAGAAAGAAGAAGACTTCGAGGGCTAATAAAAGGAGGGAAATAGAACATTCAGAAGATGGAGACAATGAGGAAGCACCAATGGTAGAGCACTAGGTCTCCAATGCGAGTGTGCTGGAATCAAAACAAACAGCGTTGTAGCATTGTGTCTTCAGCGCACTAGCGCCAAGCCTCTGAACTGGGGGCCTAATACCAAGCGTGTGGTGAATAACTGCTATATAACGCTGCCTCTCTGTATTGAGCATAAAATTATAGCGTTGTAGAGCCAATTATAAGGGCTAGAGAGCTCTCTCAGTTTCATTTGTGCGTAACTATTTTTTAAGCGTATTTTTATTGGTTAAAACTTGAATTTGCAGTTGTATTCTGGGAGATTCAAGGGCTGTTGGATGAATTATAAAAGGAAAGAAGTAGGAAAGATTGTTTTCTTATGTAGAAAATATGTTGGTGTGGAAAATTCTCTAGAGAGAATTTGTTGCTTCTATAAAATTGTGTTTGGATACTTATCAGACTTCTTTCGAGTGATGAACCATCCTAAACCACAAAGATTATCTACATGGTGATTGCTTAACTAACAATGGCAACATTAGATTTAAAAGTGTGCTTTTAGGTTGGTTTTTCAAGAGTAGAAGTATTTCTCTGGGACTATGCTCCCTGTGCTAACGGTAACTAATCATATTTTTTGTCCTTATTTGTTGATGTAAAATATGTAAGAAGCTGAGTAGAATTGACTTACAGCTCTAAGTTGCCGAACTGACTCGTAGAGGTCGCCTTTAGGGACACAAATAACTATGGCATAATAATCTATAGCAACATTCCCATCACGCTTGCAAAATACCGGACTAATAGTAGGTCCCTGGTCATGTCAAAATACATAGAAAATATGATACAAAATTAGTCCAACAAGTCTCTAAACTCAACAATCATGATCAGAATCTTGTCTTTGAAAAAGTTGAAGTATATTGTTTCCACCTGCAACCCGCCTAACATCGGCTGGCTTAGAATTTTCTCAGCCACTCCTTCTATACTACTTCCCCTCATGTTTGCAGTAATCTGCCAGACGAGTAAAAGAGCATCAATGATCAAATGACGAATGTCAAAATCAGTGCCAAACCAGATATATGATAGGCAAACCGTGAACTGTGCCGATGCCCTCAAATGTGCCTCAAATCTTTCAAGGATCTCGTGGGTTGCATCTAAAACACCATTCCTTAGGATCAAAGATCTTCTGGTTGCGACAATAACTGCCTAAAGAACACATTTAATAATGACTATCTGTGAAAGGTCCAGGTATAAATAATAAGTCTCTCTTGAATAAGACTTTCAAATGTCAAAAACTTACGAGCTCACCAAGGTCAGCTGTAGACCACCCTAGCTTACCTGGCTTTCCAAAACAATTCCACCTTTGATTTCTTTCAAGTTATTTTCTTTCAAAGTAGTTCCACTACTCACAAGGTCCAAAATGGCATCAGCTATCCCCATCTATAGTTAAAATGAGTGGAAAAATTGAGGTTCTATACTAATCAATAAAGATAGATCAAAAGCAAATTATCCAATAATAACAAAAACTTCTTCCGAGCTATGGCTTCACAAGCATTATAAAAATAGAGTATGTCTTCCAAATTAAGAGCACGACACCCAAACGGTCTACAACAATGGAAAATTAAAGATTCCACGAGGTTCATCAATTATATTTATTTTGGTTTCTAGTTTTCCATCTACAATTCTTCTGCCAAGAGTTGGCATTGGAAACAGGAATGTCAATCCTTAATTCATCATAATAACTTGGGAAAACAAAACAAAATTTTGTGCAAGTTACATACGGCAGGAGCTGCTTCCAATGCTCCATCCGCAGTTGAAAAAGTAACATAATTTAGTCCATTTTCTTTTAGGTATTTGGGTCCCAGCTGCATAAAAGTACAGAAAACCAAGTAGTTCAACTGGTACCGAGTTACTGATAAATCAAACTTTTAGACGAAACAAATAGAAAGAAACCAAACAGAAATATAATAATAACAATAAAAGAAACGGCAGACATAAGTAAAACCAGTGGCCACTCTCAGAGGCTTCTCCTCCGTCCATTGAGGCATTTTTGCTAGCTCCTCCAGTGAATTTATATTCTCAAAAATTCCATACTTGGGAATCTGAAATATGAAAGGTAAATGTCACATTGTTGAAGAACACGGAAAACTATGTAGAAAATATATTATTATAACTAAAAGGGGGAAGCAAAACTCACAGCAAAAGATAATCTACACTCCCCGTACCCTAGCGCATCGTGAACAATTATAAGATCTTCATTTCCCTGATAAAAAGAGTGAACTCCTATTATAATTCTCTGATTTATAGTATTTCAAGTGTTTGCAAAGGGAATAATTCTCCAAAATTCTCATAGCCAATGACAATAGTTTGTAAATATGAAACTAGAAATCAAGTTACTATAACTATCATGCCGTACTTTAACATTTACCTGTCCATATTCACTAACTGTATCTAAACCCACAATGCCAAGGTCAAGATCTCCAGATAACAGCTTCCTTACAATGTCTTTAGGACGTTGGAACCAAACTTCAAAGTTGGCTAGCTGCAATGATACAGCGAGTTGATCAAATCCCGATGCGAATAGAGATCATATTAATCGATAGTGCTCAAAACAAAAAACGTCAGTCTATGCTTGTTAAAACCCACAAGCAAATTTCTCTATGGAGATAGGATCTTTTGATCATTCCTTGCAGCAACTAAGCCTAAAGCAAGAAATGATGGATGGAATAGGTTCGAAAAAAATAAAAGTTCTTCAATATTCAGCAGGCTAGTAAGCATTGTGAGATGTATCTATAAGGGAAGGCCGACATCCGGCTACACGGTTTTAATGCTAGCTATCCCAGTGCAACTTGGGAACTGCATATAGCTTGGCTATGTAGATGCTTTGCTACAATAGCTGCCAAGGAAGGGATCAAGATACTAAATCAAACAAAATAGCTCCATGGAGGAGTATCAAGAACAGTTCGATGAGCTGAAATAGCAACCAATAGCAACCAATGTCCTTCGCTCTTAAAAGAAAGATCTTAAGGATAACTTGTTTCTTGGACAATTATTTCAAAAAATTCGTATCTCATTGATGAATTATTAGATAATTAATGATTTATGTGGTTGTTAAAGGACTAAAAGAATTAAGGTCATCAATAGACCTCGTCATGATTTTAGCACAAATAAATAATTTTTGTATTTTATAATTAATGATTTCAGTGGTGGCTAAGGAGAATAACAGAATGGACATCATAAAATAAACTTGTCATGGTTAAAGACAAATAAATTATTTGTATACTAGGACTCAAATTTGACTACCAATGTTTAGAATGATGAAAAAATAATAAATGCCCTGTCCTTTTGAAATGTTATTCCCATTTTATAGGATGAGTTTCACTTTGACTTCCAAGGGAAATCAAAGTTAATTCCCAGATGTGAAATTACTAACTTGACATTGTTTAAGGTTAAAAAAATCTTTTGATGGAAGAGTGGGATAAGAGCTCTAAAAAGAAAAATCCTGAATAAAGAAAAATCAAGATGGCTTGTTTCAAGAACAATTATTTCAAAAACTCATCTATCTCATTGATAAACTATGAGATAATTGATAATTTAGGTGGTGGTTAAGGGGAATAACAAAATTAAAGTAATCAACCTTGTCACATTACAGATGAATAAAACATTTTATATGATACTGACGATTTCGGTGGTAATTACAGAGAATAACAGAATTGACGCCATAAACTGACCTTGTCTTCTGAAATTTTTGTTGCACTACGAACTCTTCAACTTGATCTTGATAAAACTCGAGTCATTTTAACTAGCTTGACATGGTTGGATTGGTACTTGTTTGACACGGTCTATTCGTTATAGTCATTACCGATGTTACTTTGGTGTTATTAGAATAACTTATTCCTTCCGTTTACCAATCTTAATATTTTTATTTAAATACATCAAACCAGACCCAAAACGGCCTCATTTTTATATTAATTTTGACTTTCTTTTTTCAAATGAAGAAATATAAGCACGTCCTTGCCATAGCTATGGACGAATAAATTTTATATGATTTGACTTCAAATTTGAGTACAAATGGCCAAACAAATAATATTGTTTCTAAATGCTCTAAAAAGTGTTGTTTAGGACTGTTGTGCTCAAATGTGAAATCAATAATTTGACATTGTTTAATGATCTAAAAAAAATTTGATAGGAAAGGTGGATGAGAGCTTGAAAAGAAAGATCAAGATCACTTGTCTCTTGAACAATTATTTCAAAAACAACTCAGCTATGTCATTGATTCGGTTGTGATTAATGGGAATAAAAGAATTGAGGTCATATACTGGCATTGTCATGGTTACAGAAAAATGAATCACTTTCATATTTGATAATTAACAAGTTCGGCGGTGGTTAAGGAGAAAAACAGCATTGACCATGTCATGTTTATGGATCAGTAAAAAAAAATTTTATCTGAACTCCAATTTGACTGCAAATGTCTAGAATGGGAGATGAAGTTCTTCACTTTTAGTGAATCAATGTAAAATAAAATAGTAAAAAAAAACCTGCGGAATTTGGGCAACATACTGTCGAGGATTCACTTGTTTGACTGATAACTGGCAGTCCTGTAATAAAGATTGCAAAAAACAACAACTGTCATATCCAATGGAAGAGACTAAGCAGGGGAAAAAGCTAGGAAGGGCAGAATATACATTAAGCAGCTCAAGAGTATCAGCTGCCAAACGACCTTTACTTGGCAAACCCAATCGAATCTCCTTTCTTTCAGAAGCACTCCCATCAACATTCCCATTATGAATCGCAATGTGAGACTCTGATGCACTTCTAATGGATCTTCGAACGCGCGGGGGAGATAGTTTAACGAAAGAAAATGGACCTGGAATGGTCATCCAAAGCTGGGAATTTATAACTGCCGCAGACATTAGAGGTTCGAAGAACTGGTGCAATAATTTTGAGGAAAACCCTAGCTGAAGACAACAAGAGTCAAGTTTGCTTTTCCATAAACAAATAATTTAAAAAGTAAGTCTTTCTTTTACTAGCTTCTTCAGTGTCCAACTCCAAATTGACCATTTTCTAAATGAGCTCTTCTTGAAAGACCATACCCCTGGTTACCGCATTTTCATCTTAAAATTACAAAAAATTTACAGTAAATAGAAATTTGAGGAAGACGACAATTTAGGTCAGATTCCAAATTATTGGCTTTATCATCTTTGCCAAACGACTGACTAGAACAGTGACGACGAAAATGTCCCCATGCGAGAATATTCCATAGCATATTTTATTTGAAACAAAAAGAAAAATCTAAGAAATAAAGCACGGAACAAAATCAAACCTTACTCGAGATGGCTACAACGAAGCACAGAGATAAAACGCCAAGCCAAGCCAAGCCAAGCCAATCGTCTTCATTGTTGGCTAAACGAGTCTCTGTGTCTCGCTAAAATAGAAATTTGATCTTGAAAGAAGACCATAACAAAGGAGAGGAAAGCTTCGAATCTCTCCTTCACTTCAATCACAAGATTAGCTTGACCTTCAGCTTGAGCTCAGAGAAGAGAGAGAGAGAGAGAGAGGAAGTACGAGATTTAGAGAGAGAGAGATTTGGAGGGTGGGCTCTGAAGAAGCAAGATTAAAGTTGATATTGTGATAACTTTTTAAATAATCCTTTTTTAACCGGCATATCTTAACCTCCCTAGCATCGGTTCGATTTGGTATCTAACCCGATTAGAACCAAACCGAATCGAACCAAACTCGCTAGCTTCGATTTTAGAAGGGGAGAATCGAAACCAAGCCGAGTGAACTCAAAAACCAAACCTCAGTTTTTCAGTTTTATTTGGTTCGGTTTTTGAATTTTCGGTTCAGGACCATGTACTCGGTTTTTTACTTGGTTTTACACTATCCGAGAAAATTCTCTGACCGCTAAGCAAATTATTTGCTCCTGTCTCACAACTTCCTTTCGTGCATGGATTCTCCGGGAATGTGGGTATGGAAATTAGAAAGAAAGAGAGAAACTTTGAGAGAACAAAATGGTTTAGTGAGAGAAAGAGTAAGAAAACGAAAAGAGGCGAGGGCAAGGGAGAGAGAACGATCGAGAGATTATCCGTTTGTAATTACTAGGCGTTGTGGTTTTACTCGTTATACATCAAAAACTTGCTAAAATTTCAAAATGTTCTACCTTTCTATTTTCCTCCCCTTGTGAACTTCCCAGTTGTTGGAAATCGATTCCTTTTTTCAATACCCGATCACAACCGAACCGAATTTATAATATTTATATAATTTTTAAAAAAAAATTTATATCAAAACGGGTCAAAACCAATAGAAAACCAAACGAACTGAAAACCAAAATTGAACCGAAAGCGAACTGAGGAGAACCAAAAACTGATCAAAAACCAAACCTTGGTTTTCGGTTCTCCTCTATTCGACTTCAATTTCCCAAACCGAACCGACTCAATTTAGTTCCAATTTTACCAAAGACCGTACAGATTCCACCCTCTATTTCTTGCTTTGAATCTGTACGGGTCATTCAGCATAAAATTCTTGCACGTTGGAGCGAATCCAATCTAACTCAAACATATCAAAGCTTTTACTGACAGTTTTCTAAAATTTTTATTAACATTTATAATCGCACATCTGATTAATGAATAATAACGTCATGCAATCAAGACTGTGAACTAGAAAGATTTACTCTCTAAAAATGATATCATTCAAAAAAATTAGTACGGAAATGATTATCGTATTAAATCAATATTATGATATTACAAGGCACCCATGACGGCATTTTTAGCATGTCCTAAGATGTCAATTAAAGAACAGCAGTTCGATGATGCAGGGTGTTCTCAAATAACACCTTCCATCGCCACAACTCGGGTAAGTCAAGATGTCTCGGCAGAGCTAGTTTTAAGCAAAACAGAAACGCGACAATGTTCTTACGATAATCTGATCGAAAATAAAATTTCACCGTTTGTGAAAACAAAATGCATTCATCATATATTGCTATATCTACCAACGTGGGTAAGTTATCTCCATGTTCAAGAGCATATACTTTCTTCTATTTCCAGCATATACTTTCTATATCTTTTCTTAATAACTCTACTACTACCAAAAAATAGTAAATCACAAGTAAATGAATATCACCTGCCTCTGCTCCACTCCCATATCACTTGGTAAGCCTTTGATGATTCTGATTCATTTTCAAAACTCTCTATATTCTCTTCTTCTTTCTCTCTTCTAAACACAGCAATCTGGGAAGCAAATCCTGGTTCCAAGTCGGCTGATCCACCAACTCCGCTGAATTCAACGCTATAACTGTGCCTTTCCGCTAACTCTGTTGCCCAGCAATTGAACTGAGCTCGAGTCCACTCGAACTTATGATCATGGTTGCGAAATTTATATGATTGTGCTTCACTGTTATCGCTTCGTTCCTCTTCATTGTCGGGAAAATTTGATCTTTGAAGTATCACATTATATTCGTAATTTGGCGTCGAAATGACAAGAATTTTCGGGCAAAAATAACTCAGCACCACATCGCCAAATCGACTGGCTTCATCTTCCTCCATATGTTCAATGACCTGTCATTGCCATTTTGTTGAGATATTAGACCTATTTTCACCTACTTTTTATTAATCCGAATTTTCATTGAATTCCAAGTTTCTTTATTTTCTATTGGTTAATCAAGCGTGCAAGAAAGACTCAATCACACTCTTAGCTAAACATGTTCATTTTAAAATATAACAAAAAGTTTAAATCATAATTTTTTTTTTATAAGAAACAACATATATAAAGGAGAAAGCAAATTACAAATAAGAGAGGGGAAGAACACTTCTCAAGAGGAAAACACTCAATTTAAAGTAATCTCTCCAAAAAGGACAGATCTAAAAAAACTCCAAACAATAAGTCCACTTAACAATAATGAAATGAATATTGTCCCAAATATTTGAATTTGCCTCTTTATAGTTGAAAATATAGCATTGTGATACAACCAGATGGAATAAAAATTTAACAGAATGACTATTCTGAATATTAACTTTCATTTTTGAGATATTTCTTCCTTGTTAAAAATCTTAATAAGGAAACCTTGAATGTTAGATGCATCCCCATAAACAGATAGAAAATAGATAAATTGCCACCAAATGTCTCTGGTAAGCTCACAATCAATCATTAAATGAAGTATTAATTTCCTCGTTTTTTTTTTTTGCAAAATGAACTGCAATGTAGGGAAAGAGCCATAAAACGATTTCTCTGCTGGATTTAATCACAAGCAAGCAGCTTCTCATATATAAGAAGTCAAGCAAAAACATAGATTTTGGATGAGACCTATTTCTTCTAAACAAGATCAAAAAAGGGGAAATTCCTAGTAGAAGTAGAAGCGAGCTCAGAGAAGAAAAATTTGCTAAAGAATCATATGGCTATCTTTTGGTGTCGACAATGCTCATTCTTGAGAGAGAAGAAATACCCGCTTGAATGTTGGAAAGCTCCACAAGCTCTGAGGTATCCATAATGAAAAATGCATGGATTATGGACTTCATCCGTTTTGAAAAGAGAGTAATTTTCATTACAAGACAAACGATAAATGCTTGGAAAATGAGTGCAAAAGGAAGCACCTCAAATTCACCTGTCTTTTCAGAGCCAAACCATGGTTCCATTCCCCACCTTAAAAGCATATTTCTAAGGATTGCAAAATAGACCTGATTAACAAGATAAGCCACCCATCCAAAATTCATGAGGCCACAGTAGCTCTTAAACACTGCATGCCACAAGAAATCAGTCTACAAAGGAAATATCCACAACCATTTCCCTAGCAAAGCATTGTTCCTAAGTTGAAAGTTATCAACCCCAAGGCTCCCCTCCGATTTAGGATTAATAACAAGCTCTCAGCGAATTAGATGAAGACTGGAACTTCCTTCATTATCTTCCCAAAAATAAGTCTAACCATTTTGTTTATCATCTTAGCAACCTTAGCCGAGAGCTTGAAAAAAGAAAGGTAGTAGGTTAGAATACTATTAAGCACAACATAAATCAAAGTCTTCCACCTATGAAGAAACAACATTTTTCCAACCATCAAGACGTTTTCTAACTTTCTGAAGAACTAACTCCTATAAACAACAAGAAAGAAGATTACCACCGAGAGGAATACCTAAATAAAAAGAGACCAAAAACTTATTAACGCAATCGATCACAGTGGCTAAACTATCAATACTGTTTTCATCAACATTGATTCTAACAATAACGTTTTTATTAGAATTTAACTTGAAAGTAGTCCAAAAACTTTCACCAAATCCACCAAGTTTTAGATTTTAGAGTCATCCTCGATAGAAACAGAATGATATCATAAACAAACTAAAGATGAGAAACATGAATAGTATCACTATCAATTTTGAATCCCTCAATCAAATTAAGGTTTCTCGCTCTATCCAGCAGTTTCCCGAGAACATCTTCAATCAGAATAAATAAAAATAGGGACAGAGGGTCTCCTTGTCTAAGACCTCTAGTTGCTTGAAATTTAACTCTAGGTCTAACATTTTTAAGGCCAGAGAAATTGGATGAACACAATCCACTTCCTCCACCGTCAATCAAAGCCTTTAATTCTTATAACAAAGTTGAGGAAACCCCAATCAACCTAATCATAAGCTTTCTCAAAATTGATTTTAATGATCACTCCTTTATTTTTCTTCCGTCTATAGTTCTCAATGCTGCCATTAGCAATCAAGGAAACATCAAGAATATTCCAACCAGCCCTTGTTCTTTAGAGAGTTTCTGCAATAACATCTTAGGCGAAGAGAAAACCTTAGCCACAATTTTGATTAGACACAGGTCACGTTAGTTTTTTTTATTACTCTGCTCCTATGAAATTCTTCAAACACTTTAAACAAGTCAAACTTAATCTACGAATCTTGGAAAACGACCATAGTAAATCTATCGGGCCCAAGAGCTGTCTTTATCACTACCGAACACCGTTCTTTGAATTTCCTCTTCATCAAAATTTCTAAACAGATAAACAGCCATGTCTAGGTGAATGGCTTTTCAATCAAGACTCAAAAGCTCCAGAGGGGGTTCTGACATACCGAGTATTAAAATAGGTCATGATTTCTTGGACAAGGCTCTCTTCCTCCACAATAATAGTACCATCGTCGCAAAAAAGACTTGTTCATAAGCTTATAAATCTTCCTATCACTCGCAATCCAGCGGAAGATTTGGTGGGGAAGACTTTGG
Organism: Begonia masoniana; assembly: GCA_022432975.1. Taxonomy (NCBI): domain Eukaryota; kingdom Viridiplantae; phylum Streptophyta; class Magnoliopsida; order Cucurbitales; family Begoniaceae; genus Begonia; species Begonia masoniana. The sequence goes on from CM039515.1 coordinate 42,709,392, forward strand.
TGTTATTATCCCACTCGCTAACGCTTTTAAGTCTAATATTTTGTCTCCAAGATTAGGCTTCAAACACAAAAATTTTTCAAAACGCACCTTAAAATTGCACATTTCCTGTCTCTTAGCATCATCTAAACCTTGTTGAACATCTAGCAAGTCAAACAACTAAATTCTACTTTGATTTTACTATAATATTGATAAGTTTCTTTTCTTTTTCTTTTTGCGTATTACATGTGACATCACATAATTTGCAATATCACTATGTCCAAGTCAGAGAGTGGCAGCCTTAATTTTATATAAAACAAAACATGAATCAAGAAATAAAAAAGGAAAGATGGTACCTCTAAGCAAGTGCCGATGTCAAATCCACACATTCTCGGATTGAATTCTGTGATAGATCCTTCATAAAGAACTAGCGATTTGAGGCCAGAACATGAAACATCAGAATCTGACCCTTTGCTGAGTTTTGAATGGAGTGTCTGTAGAATCAACAAACATAAACACGCAAGTTGAGTAGGATGGAAGAAACCCAGAAAATAATTATGGCTATTATTCTAACTTTGTCTGAGCAACACAATGATGTGACATCTTACATGAAGAAAAGAAAATTAGATCACCAAGAAATAATGTTCCAATTCAAATACAAAAATGATTGTTAAAGCAAACTTTAAATCTACTTCATTCAGTAGGTAAACTTTTTCCATTTTCCATGAAAATAAAATATGTTCCATCAAACCTTTTTCCAATGGGTTAAAAGACAATTACTCACAAATGTTGAAAATTGAAAGAAAAATGGCAAAAAGAAAAATTTAGCTGTTCTCAGTTCAAACCTTTGCCGCACGACTAAGGCTTTTCTGTGAAATATCAACCCCAACAATTTTTTCCAAAGTAGTCTTGTAATTTAGTATGGAATCCAATAAGCTTCCAGAGCCACATCCAAAATCAACCTGTCAAAATAAATGATGAAATCAATATTCTATTTATCCTCTAAACAGATTGGAACATAAAATCCTTTCCCTCACCAATGTGGTGGCGTATGATTCCCTGATGTATTTTACAGCAAACTCAACTCGTTGTTTTGACAAAGGAGGGTTAAACAAAGCCTGCTCCATTCTGTCCTCCAAAGGCTCTGTAACTTGCAACAAAGTTACAAAATACTCCAAGTGACATGCTTCTGGAAACAAGAAAATTGTCATTCAGTCAAATCTAAGAGTCAAGATTCATTTATATAAAAATAATGCAAGCTTTAACACGAAAGTATGATTGTTAAGAATCTAGTTAATTTATATGAGATACTTAAACTTTTGTGGCATACCAAGACTGGATATAGGATCTTCATTCATCTAAATGAGAAATTCATCCATCCTTTAAAGTCATCTAAACCATAGTGACTAGTAGTAGCTAAAGGGGTTTAATATCAATCTTTTTCTAGTTCTAATCTTTCCAGAGGGGTAATCTTTCTACTTCTAATAGCTGTATCCAATTTTATGGGTATTAAGTATCCTTGTACCATTGAATCATCGTTGATATATTGACATGAGAAGAGAAGATAACTCACTAGCATTTAACAATGATAATATCTGTGCAGGATTTTGGGCGGATGCTAAAATTAACTCCTGAGAGGGCAACTCTGTAGTGAAACAAGCAGACTGGCCAGTGGAAATTTCCATTACAGCCCTTTCAAGATTGTAAATCACAGCTCCAGATCCTATCTCAAACTCAAACTCATCGCAACTCTCGATGGTTTCCCTTGTTTGTTCATCTTGTATCACCAAAGAAACGGAGAAATCTATTTTTGACAAAGATCCAATAGATGGAAAAACCCCAGAATCTGGACCTAAAACCTTTAGACAATCTCCATTTCTGGGCAGATGCAGAAAAGCCACACAATTCGATTTAACAAATGAGCTTCCATAAGCCTTACTACACGAATCATAATAAACATCTTTGCACAAAGATTTTTCTTCACAAAAATGTTTGGGATGAAATTGAATGTTAAGTGCATCAACGGGAGAGTTTAATCTCTCTATAGGCATATCCGGATCTTTTAAATATGCGTTAAACCATAAGAGAACTTTCAAAGAAACATTTTGGATTGAATCATTCGGCTTCTTGAAAGTTTCTCTGGGCAAGCACTCTAAAACCAAGTTCTGATTTTTGGAATAAATTTTCACTTCACACCTGAAGACCCCTGATTCAACAGTTTTTCCAACATTATCAGTTTTCTCCGGCTCCATCCCAGCATGATCTATATTGTTCGACTTCTTAGTCACTGATGATGTGGATGATGATGACATTATACTAATTGTCGAGAAGATAGGTTCACATAATTGTTGTTGACGGCAAAATGCACAAAGGATATCCCTTGGGAGAGAACCCCTCCAATTTGTTCTAGTAGTATACATTAAAGGTAACTCAGCAGTGAGTATTGCTTCTCTTGATAACTTGTAAAGTCCGACAGGAGTCTTACTAATAAGCATCCTGTCCAGGAAAATTACAAAGTAAATACACAATTGAATGTAGGTATGACATTACACTAAGACCTAAAAAGTGGATAACATTGCAATGCCTAAACAAGGTTACAGACAAATCCAGAAAGACAAGAAAGCTAATATAATCAACAACAACATTGAGGATCTCTTCCATGTTTGCAGTGAGGGCAGGTCAACCTATCATGAGCTTCTGCATTGCAGGGGTTAATTAAGATTTAGTAACATGTGGTACACTATCAAATAGTTCAAACACGTGATTATGATAATATTTAACATCATGATCAGCCGAGAAAAAAAGTATTAATTATAAATGATAAATTGTATAAAAAACTTCTCAGAAGGCTTAAAACAATAAAAAATTTGCAAAGATTTCCAGTTTCTGGAATCATATCATGATACTTTTAAATGGCATTGAGGGGCAACTATTTTCATTGAATGAATCAATGAAAGTACTTCCTGGACATGATTTGCAAGCAGTAATAGCATGAGAATTTTTTCAATGTTTATAATAAAGGACAGTTACTAAGAAGAAACCTGTAACAAGACTGCAGAGATACATCTTCACGAAAAAGTTCTTTAAATTTCCACGTGTATCCAATAGATGCCATTATTGCATCACCATATACATGCTGACCATATAAATAACAAGCCCTAGTATTTACCAAGCCCTTGGAGTGAAGAGCCGCATTGGAAAATGAAAGATCTGAATCCGGATCAAATAAAGATGGGTGTTGAGCAGCAAAATATAATCTTGTTTCAGAAGAAGTTTTGCCAATTGGCCTATCATAAAGAAAGCATAAGTGAGTAGCTGCTTTTGATATTAATCATAATGTGAAGCAAGCTATTTTACAACAATATCAACTTATCCACCTTAAACACTTTCACTACCTTGAGATGAAAACCTTTCCTGCATCAGACAAACCAAGTTGCCAAGCAATAACATCAAGGTAGTACTGAGATGAAGAAAGATCAAGGGTCAATGTTTGTAGAGGCTTCTCAAATGAACACGGGATATATACAACTTCAACCAAGCATTTTTCAGAGGAGGTAGACAGTTGTGTATCCAATGACTCAATTATATCAGGAGGATATGGATTTTTCCTTAAAACAGAAAGTTTGTCCTCCGAAATCACAAGAGACTCGGTTAATCTTTTACAAGCTCTCATAACAAAAGAAATCACCAAGAGTGGATTTGATTCCGCCTTGGAATCGATGAATTTAGATAAAGTAGTAATCTTATTGTCGTAGACAGCAATGACACATAAGGGAATCAAACAGCAAAATTCGCCTTGTCTCTTCAATGCTGCTCCAAAATGACCAACAAGAGGATGAAAAGATGGAAGGGACTGTTGATAAACACATGAAAGGAACTGTTGAAAAAAGGTAGAATGTCAGATCCAAGAGAATAAACTTACAAACAGATAATATGGGGCTAAGAACACTAGTTTAGTGACACAAAATACTCAACCAAATATGCTTAAAATATAAACTAAGGTATCATAATTGAAATAACAATGTGCCAGTGGCTAAAAGGAATTGAAAGAATAAATCAAAATAAAAATATATATATGAAAGGATGAAAATCAAAATGACTACAATATTAAAAAGACATTAAGAAGTAGATGGAAGTTTTAACGACTCTTTTAAACTTTTTAGTGTGCTAAAATAAAACTGATATAGATCTTTTAAATTAAAATTGTCAAGAAAAAATGGTTAAAAAATTCATGCCCCCAGGTTTGATAAGTATATATATTATGAGGATAGAAAGCAACAGGCGCTACTATTATAGGTTCCCTTGATGACACAATCATTAGAGAATTAATAGCCAAGTAAGAAGACAAATCTACAGTTCATGAAGACCTACAGCATATAAATGCTAAAGTACACAAGATACAACAACTCAATCGATTGATCCTTGGCTACAAACTGTAATACCTATAACCAATTAAAAAAAAAGTTTTCAGAAACTTCAACTGATTAAAAGTAAAGAGCTCTTAGTAGAGTACGTTGGATATAAATACAATTCAGATTCCTTGGAGAGTAGAGAGAGAAGACACACGCGAGAAAGGAAGAAGATGAAACCTAAAAAGAAAAGAATATTTTTATATATTCACCCTTGCAGATGTATTTACAATGTATTTATACTATATAGGAATACAATGCCTGTACTATTCTTACAGGTGTCACTATACAAGGAATAAAGAAGTTAAATAATGATTAGCTAATAATTATCCAATGATTGGTAAGAGACAGTATAAATATTGGTGAGGCTAACAAATACTTTAGTGTAGGGTATTTGTTCCACATTAGATGAGGAGCTCTGGGGTGGAATTTAATCAATTGTGCTCTTTTCTTTAACGGATTCCGAGAAACTCCGCTTCTTAGGGAACAATTCCTATCTTGGTTTCTTTTTTTTTGAAGTGAGGGTTTTTAGATGCCTATTCATAGTGTTCTTTTTGAAAATGTGTTGAGAGTAACCATTTTTTCCCAAAATACAGGGTGAGAAGAACTTTTTGGCTTGCAGTTTTAACAACTTCATGAGTTGATTTGAGTGATGCCGTAGTTACAGGGGTTTTTGGGTGGATTAAGAGGGAGATAGGGGATGGTAAAAGTGATATTTTGGTTAGATTAGCGCTTAGCACGATGGATTGAGCTTTTCTTTTGTAACACCTTTGAGGGGTGAAAACACGATTTTTTTTGTTCCTTCAAGTTTTTTTATGACCTCTTTGATCTTTTGCAACTACACCCAATATACTTGAGCATATCTTTCACTTATACAATCATACTTAGCAATAAAAGAAAATTACCAAACCTTTTCTGAAAATAAATACTTGAGACGATCACGTAATTCATCCCAGGCTTCTCCTACAGTAGGGTCCTTTCTTCTTGTGTGGATGCCTAGCTGTGCCAGAATAAAGGAAAAAGATTTGGGTGATCTGGATTAGCTTCTCATCAGTTACCATCTTAAGAAACAATAGAAGTGACATGAGCTGTATTCTAGCAATTAAAATCAATTCACACAACATGCTCAATACTTCAAATCAAAGATAATTATAATGTCAATCTATAAAATTAAGAATTTTGAACGTTAATTTTCACTGAGGTGAGATGTAGATATACAAAAACAATTATAAGCAAAATAATACAATCGATATTAAGGAGTATTTAGATAGGATAGGTTGAATGACTCCAAATAAAGCATCTATAAACAAAAAAGCTGGTTAAATACAGATAATGAGATATTTAGTAAAAACATTTTTTAAACTTGTTGGTCATCGATTCGTTGTTTCTATTTGGTGACTGTAAGGAAATGATAGCTGGTTAGAGACTAAACAAACAGGACATGCTCAAGTGTCATGAAGGTAAAAAAAAAAAAAAAAAAACCTTTTCCATGGCCATTTCAGCAGCAGATTGCTCCGCATCCTTCTTTTTTCTAAATATCCCTGATGTGATAGATAAATTCGGAAGCTGCAAAATGCAACGATAAAGGGAAATTCCCTTCTGCGGAATAGCTAATCCTGGGCACCCACTCTGAGGAGGCACCAAAACTTCCTCAATTGTGTAGGAGGCTTCACTTCCATATTTTTGGTAGATAATAGCTTTAGGTGTTGGGGAATTTGCCTTGTTGGGAGTATAAGTTGGAGATTCTCTCGCTTCCATCAATATCAACCTGGTATTACAATATAAAATTAGCAAACAGATCTAAAATGATGAACGTAAATCATTTCCTAAGGCATATGAATACAATACACATACAAATAATAAATAACTAATAAAACAATAAGAAAAAGTTAAGGTAACAGAATCAATAGAAAAGATGAACATGGGTGTTCTCTTACTCGCCATTTCCTAACTGACCAAACCGAGTCAGGCAATTATCAACAAATCCTAAAATAAAATAAAATAAATATGTTTAGTTACCAGATTCATACAGATGAATAAAATACTCGATCACAGAATAGGGACATGAACAGTGAGAGCTAAACTTGTAGGCCAAATGAGAAACGCACCATGAACTGAATTAGCTAAAAAAACGAACATTTTACAGAAAATTTCTTCATCGATAAGGAAAGAAACCAAAAAAAAAAAAACAAAGAAATGCTAAGAAGTGTCATTACTCAACAACGATTCTGATAATCGCGAAAAAAAAAAAAAAAAAACAAAGACATGCTAAGAAGTGTCATTACGCAATAATGATTCTGATAATCGCGAGATTAAAATAAACTCAGAATCAGCAAATGTTTGCCAAAAGCTGAAAAAAGGAACAATGGAGGAAAGCATTACCGCGTAACTCAGCACAGCAATAGCAGAGAGAGAGCAGCAAAAGACGTGCTCTGGTGGGGTTTTGGAATAACGAAGAATCTTGTAATAGGATGAAAGTTGTCAAAATTAAAATTAAAACAAAATAAAAATTAAGGTAAAAACCATTTTAACCCCTGTGAATTTTTTTTAAAACACTTTTAAACTAATACCCCCAAACAAATCCAACTTTCAATTGTCATAAACCTAATAATTTAACTAATCACCTTTCGTTCTGTATTTTTTTTTACCTAGAATGGGAGGCCAATCTAAAACGAACAGCCCCTGTTCTGTCGAGGTCCGTTCCACATGCGATGCACAAAAAATTGGAACAAGGGACCGTTTGCCCGAGCCAGCCTCCTGTTCTCAAGAGCATTTTATAACAGGGGCCAGCTCGGGAGAACAAGCCTCTATTCTCAATTATTGGACTCCAGAACAATGGTCATTTTCCAGAACGAGCCCTATTATATATGTATTATAATGTATAATTTATATATTTATTATAATATATAATTTTAAATTTATTATAATGTGTAATTTTGTACAAGTGTTAGAAAATAACGAAAATTTCTTCGTTATTTTCTTATTAACAAATACCATGGTCATGAGCTCTTGGTCGTATGCTAACTTGGACAATCATTGGAGTGGGAGAATGTTAAAACTGAAATACAATAATTATATTATAATAATAAAACTTTATTAAACAAATTTAAAAGTAGAAGTGAGAGAATGTTAGAGAGAGGTGAGGAGATTGAGATCCCTTTTAAGAAATCAAAAATAAAAATAAAGGACAAATCAAACCCAACTAGCCAAGTATCAATCCAAAAAGAGCTCAAACCGACCATGACCAAACTTAAGCAAATCAAAACGAATAATCAAATTGAATGGCCGAGCAAAATAAAAAAAAATATAGTTCAATCTTAGTTAGATTCTAAAATTGACACGATTCCGTTTCAATTTTTGAAATTTTATGATTTGATTTCGATTTCTGAAATTTTAGAATTCAACCAATCATTTTGGTTATAAGAAGATAATGATAGCTAAAATTCACAATTATTTAGAAACTTGAAAAATGAAAAAGGAAAAAAAAAATGTTTTATAACTAAATTTCATATTACTAAAAAATATCAAATTGAGAAGTTATATTATCTAACTTCTTAAACATGATATATTCTTTAAAAAAAACAGTTTTAGTCAAAATTACTAAAGATGATCAAATAATCATTTTTAGTTCTTCTAAAGGCAATCACAAATAGATCCTAAGATTAGGGGTGAATTCTAGTTCGGTTTGAATCAAGTAACCGAATCGAACCCAACATTTAGGTTCCGTTCAGTTCAGTTCAATTTCAATATTCAAAAATTGATTTTGAAACTTAGCATAAACTTAATTTTGATTTTTATTCTTGGTTTTCCACTTCTTCTCAATTTTCATTGTCAGCCAATTTCTTTTCCTTTTTTCATTGTATTGCTTTCACTTCATCTCGTTTCAAATGTCCTCCTTCCCGATTTTCAGCCACGATGACAAAGTCTGATGATTTTTTCGGCCAAAGCAAAGGATAGAATCAGTTTTTACCTTCCCATTTTCGTTAGGTTATCGTACCATATGAGAATAAGAGATTCTTTGAGCATTTCTGCATTGATCTAGTTACGATTTCTGATTCTTCGACATTACCTCCGGCTCGTTGTGGTTGGAAAACCATCACTCAACATGTAAATTTGCCCGCATAGTTGCACACCATCTATTTGATTGTTTCACTATGTGAAAACTTGTTTATCTTCCATAGTTTTGAACCTTTAGAGTATCTTTTTTTTTTTTTTTTTTTTCTATACACATTTTCACTTTATTTAACTTCACCATCATTTTATAACTTATGTTATCTAATGTTATATTTATTTTTGGTTTTGAATTATACTCTCAATTAATTGATTGGTCAATTTCTTTCTCAAAGTCATCTCATAGAATATTTATCTCATATAGTGGTTTAACTTCTTTATATTTGTCAACTCATGATTTATTACAATTTTAATCATGTTTAATTATTCTAATCAAGATTGTCATAGTTAATTTTAATTCAGACCTTCACATTATGCTTCTACATTTGCGCTCCAACGTAACTTAATAACTAACGAAGTTAAAACTCTTACCTTGACTATTCCTTAATCATTGTATTAGCTTCGTATTCACATGACTTATATTTCTACACTCAATTAACCTAATTTCACCACCATTGAGTTCTTTATTACATCATCTTTCATTCTTTATCTTTCAATAAAATATTTGAGCTTTGTTTCTTTTGTTTATTGGATATCTCCCAAAATCAGGAAAAAAAAAATCAACATATATCCAAGATATCCAATCAAACTATTCATGTATATCATTAATAACAATATAAACATGCTCAAATATAATTAACAAGTTTATTATAATTCAAACCAATGGTTGTTAAATTAATTGAGGGTATATTAATTTATTGGAAGTTTGTAATTTGCATTTAGTTTGGCATATTTAGATGTTCAATTCATGGATATTATTACTTCATTTTGCTATGTATATTAAATATTTTGATTTATTTGGTTTTACTCTTACTCTTAATCATTAATCTCATATGGAATAAGATTTAACTAGTATAAAATAAACATGTTATGTTATATTACGAGTAATTTTCTTGTTGCATGCTCATACTTGATCTATGTCTTTCGGTTATATTGATATTCATGACTATTAATAAGTTTAGTTACCAATAAGCATGTCGAAAATTGCTTTGCTGTTATATTGATATGATTGGTGGATGAGATTATTGGAAATATTTTTGGTAATGATACCAAATACATGAGCTCATAAGAAATTTGGCGATGTATATCATGAACAAAATATACAACTTAAGTGGCCAATTGTTGGATAATTGACAATTATTGGTTAGCTTATATATTTAACTATAATTGTTTGTCAATAACTATCATAAAATCAAGTTTGATTAGTGATCAAATAAATATGGACTTTAACATTTAATTAAAGTTTGAGGGCTTATTGTGTTGATATCAATTGTCCAGTGAGCTATTACGCACTCTTTCAAGGGTGGCTGCTTCTAGGCAAACCTCCTGGCTGTCTCTGCCTCTACCTCCTTTATTACTGAGCGTTCATTTAGGGGTCTTAGCTGGTGATCCGGGTTGTTTCCTTCTCGATGATGAAGCTTATCCCCCATCGTCTCATTGGCCGACCTTGATCCCTGTAATTTTGAGGTCATATCTAGTATTCAGAGTTTGCCTCGATTTAAGTTTAAGTTTGATTATAGCCCGAACATAAATTCGCCACACGGTTTATTATTGATAGACATTCACCATTTGATAAGTCATTGAGATACTAACGTAAGTTTTTCTTAACCCTTTGTAATAACAAGATTATAGAATTCTTTTTAATAACAACAATAAAAATATTACTATTTAATTTAAAATTAATTTAACTGATCTCAATTATTTTACTGCACCTTAAATATTTTAACTTTCATATCTCAAAATAAGAAATTATAATTTGTGAAATTATTTAGCTGAGAAAATTAATAGAAAGTCTGAGAATCTTAATAAGAAAACTAATTTTGTAATAATTAAATTGAATGAGTTTTGACCTAGAAGGACTTTTTACTATGATGTAAATATCATATTCTATCATTTAAAAATGAGTTTGCCAAAAATACCCTTAGAGGATGCATTTCGTTTTTGGCCTCAGGACCACATGTGAGAGTTGCGTGGTCCCTTTGCTAGACTTCCAAAGTTCTAGACATTACTTTCTTAAATATAATTCTTTTCTTCTTTTGCAAGTTGAGAAGTATCCTTTCTACTTGTCAAGTATGATCTCTTGGTCTCTCTCTCTAGTTGCTGTTTCATCTTCTCTCTCTTACTTTGCTTCTCTCTGCATATCTATTTCTCTTAGCACTGAATGTGATTTCTCTCACTTCTCTCTCTATGCATTTTAGGTAGAGAGAGAAATAGGGGGTAAGTGAAGGGAAAATGGCAGGTGGGTTAGGGATAATGGGTGAAGAAAAGGAGTACAAAGGGAAGATGAGAGGGTTTGTGATAGTTTCTTGCATGATGACAGCCATGGAATGTAGTTCAGTTGAAGAACACTTGACCGCACTCAATGAGTTAGTTTTAGATTTGAAAACTATGGGATGCAAATACGATGAAGAAGATTTGATGTTGATTCTACTATGCTCATTGCATACTTCATATAGTGTTTTAGAGATACGATTTTATACAGTCGAGAAAGTCTATTTCTGAAAGAAGTTTATGACGTTTTACTATCAAAGGAGAAAATAAAGCAGATTGTTGTTGGATTTGAGTTTCGAGGAGAAGGACTCGTCGTTTGAAGTAGAACAGGAGAGTCAAATCACAAAAGCAGTGATAAGGTTCAGGGTGTTAAGGGTAGTTCAAAGTCAAGGAACCAAGATAGAACCTATTACTTCTGTCAGAAGAATAAACACATTAAATCTGAGTGCCGAGAATTGCATAATGTTAAGAGAGTATCTGAGATGGGAAAACAATCGATGATGTTTGGTGAAATTGTTGTCGCAGAAGAAGAAAATTATAGTTATGGAGATATTCTAGTTGTGTTAGAGGGAAACTCAAAGCCAAACAAAGGTTAGATTTTGGATACAGCTCGTTTGTTTCATATGAGTTACACTCGAAATTGGTTTTTGACCCATGAGACTATTTTAGGAGGTGTTGTGTTAATGTGTAACAACACACCTTGCAAGGTAGCTAGGATTGGATCATAATCAGGATGTTTAATGGACTTGTAAGAACACTGAGTAATGTGTGACATGTTCCCTAGTTGAAAAAAAATCTGATTTCGTTGAGTACTCTGAATGCAAAAGATACAAGTACAACGCTATAGGTGGAGTTGTGAAGATAAGTAGAGGTGCTCTCGTCATGTTAAAGGGATACATGAGGTTTGTAAATTTGTATGTGTTATAGGTTCTATAGTGACGTGTAATAAAACTGTGATGTTTATGAATTCACCTTCTAAGAGATTGTTTGCAAAGAGTTCGAATAAGTCAGGTTTTCAGGTGAATTTCAAATTGGGATCTGAGTATACATCAGAGCTGATGAATCAGCTTATTACAGATGTTCAGTCACCAGTTTCAATTTCACGACAGAGTGGTATCACTAAAGGAAGAACCAGGTGGAAGGTTAAAGCTTCAAAGCGATATGGTGAAACTGTGGGTTATGCGTTGAATGTGTTTGATGGTAACGATTATAGTGGGAAGTCTTCAACACGTTTACATACAGTTTGTTGTGACAACTCTGATAGCTCAGTGATACAATGAAGGGGGAGATGTGGTTTCTTTTCGAGTATGTCTCTCAAGTTTAAGTGAGGCTTAAACTTGAATGATATCAGTTGTTGAATTGGCCCATCATTGGCCATTGTAGAAGAGTAGGTTATTTTTAATAGAGTTTTGCATATTCGTTTTTTTGCACTAAAATTTCTCTAAAGTTAGAGATTGTCAGAGTTAAGCATTCTGGATTCGTTTTGGCTTTGGCTGAGTAGTCTGCGTTGAATCTTTTATATGAAATTTGTGTCAATGTAGAGATTGTTAGAGTTCAGTGTAATCAGAATTCTGGTTGAGCCAGGTCGGGCCCGTATATCAATATTAAGATTTCATGTTTTATTTTTATATTGATGCTTGAGTCTAAAACTCAAATGTACTTTAATTTCTTATAGTGAATTTCTTTTCTACTTATGGTTTTTTCCTGTTTAAATCTTGGTGTCTATGTGTTTTCTCATTTATTTTCTTTTCCCGATTATTAGTGTTCGATTCTCAAAACACATATAATGTAGGGATTACAAGATTATCAGCTACCATCGTTTTACATGTTTTTCAATTATTATATCCGTAAATTAATATAAGAAACGCACTCTCTCCTAATAATCTAACATTGAGACGCACATATACCACTTGCTCGCACTTGTTTTAACTTAGAACCCTGAATTCTACTTCCACCTATTTTGTCCATCACATTTACTCATTTAGCTCATTAGACCTAGCTCCCATCCTCTCAACTCTCGAGTACTTTTTAAGTCTAATTACCAAATCTTTATGGAACAGTTGTGATGATAATTATAATCGACCAAACACTAACCTCTATTTTCGATTGTTCTTTTGTAATTGAATAGGGTGAAATTTGCATGGTATTTGGTTGCAGAGTGTTCCGTTGTATCTCTCTGAAATGGCCCCATCAAAACTCAGAGGAGCGATCAACACTGGCTTCCAGTTCAGCCTCGGAATCGGAATCATCATTGCCAAATTCATCAACTTCGGCACCCAGAAGATCAAATCCAGCTACGGATGGTGGATTTCTCTCTCTGCGGCCGCTTTTCCGGCTTCGATTCTAACCCTCGGTGCTCTCTTCCTCCCCGAAACCCAAACAGCTTGATTCAGCGCATCCATGGATACGAAAAGGCCAAACTCATGCTCCAACGTGTTCGAGGCACCATGGATGTCCAATCGGAGCTCGACGATCTCATCATTGCCAGCGCCGCTTCGAAATCCACTCGTACACCGTTCAGGAAAATTATGGAGGGAAGGTATAGACCTCAACTGATTATGGCGATTTCAATTCCCTTTTTCCATTAAGTTACTGGAATATGTGTCGTGTCGAGAGAGTAGTTTGAGGGAGAGGGAATTCACGTATATATAAAGTGCAGAACCATCCAATGTGAGATAAACACAGTTATCAATATCTGTCATCACGCATAGCGTGCCTGGGTCGGGTCCAATTACCACAATCGTCTAGCTCTGATACCATGTTAACACATGTGAGAGGGTAGAATTCATCTTCAAAAGCTAGCTCGAGGGGAGAGGGAATCCCCCTCACATATATACAAAGCGCATGTCCATCCAATAGTCGATGTGAGACAAACACAATTATCAATACCCGCTATCACGCATAACGTGTCTGGGCCGGGTCCAATTCTCACCATCTTCTAGCTCTGATACTATGTTAACACATGTGAGAATGTAGAACTCATCCCCAAAAGCTAGCTCGAGAGGATAGAAAATTCCTCTCGCATATATACAAAGCGCATACCCATCCAATAAGCGATGAGACAAACACAATTATCAATAGAATAAACGTGATTGGATTTTACGCACTGATTCTTTTTCGCACGATCAGATTTGGAGAAAGTGCTTCATTGCTGGCTTCAATGCTCTCACAGGTTTTAGACGGAGCTCTAATGGCGGTTAAGCTGGGGGATCATGGTGGAGTGAGTAAATGCTCATCTGCTTCTGATTTTGATTTGCGTTTATGTAGCTGGATTTGGTTGTTCATGGGCGCCATTGGGTTGGCTGGTTCCTAGCGAGATATTTCCATTCGAGAGATATCCCATTCTTTTTCAAGACTCGACTTCATACATATATTTTCGTTTATCTTGTATTTCTAGTGTTATTTAGTACTCTCATATTTGTTACTTTGAAGAGGTATTGGACCTCTCCAAGATTGATCGTTTAATCTTACGTTTCTGTTAAGCCCCTCTCTGGTAACGACCGAGAGAACGATGTTTAAGTTTTCTAAAGCATTTCTCAGGACGATTACAAGGAAATAACAAATATAGATGAATGTAATAAATAAATAAATAAATATCTCACGTTAAAATAACAAATATAGGTACATAAGAACAAGAATATATATATATATATATATATATATATATATATATATATATATATATATATATATATATATATATATATATATATATATATATATATATATATATATATATATATATATATATATATATATATATATATATATATATATATATATATATATATATATATATATATATATATATATATATATATATATATATATATATATATATATATATATATATATATATATATATATATATATATATATATATATATATATATATATATATATATATATATATATATATATATATATATATATATATATATATATATATATATATATATATATATATATATATATATATATATATATATATATATATATATATATATATATATATATATATATATATATATATATATATATATATATATATATATATATATATATATATATATATATATATATATATATATATATATATATATATATATATATATATATATATATATATATATATATATATATATATATATATATATATATATATATATATATATATATATATATATATATATATATATATATATATATATATATATATATATATATATATATATATATATATATATATATATATATATATATATATATATATATATATATATATATATATATATATATATATATATATATATATATATATATATATATATATATATATATATATATATATATATATATATATATATATATATATATATATATATATATATATATATATATATATATATATATATATATATATATATATATATATATATATATATATATATATATATATATATATATATATATATATATATATATATATATATATATATATATATATATATATATATATATATATATATATATATATATATATATATATATATATATATATATATATATATATATATATATATATATATATATATATATATATATATATATATATATATATATATATATATATATATCTAAGAACAAGACATACCACGTGGTAACAAGTGATTGGGTAGAAAAAGGAGTAAATCTCTGACCAGCTGCCCTTAATTTTAAAATCCACGGCGCCGAACGATCTTCCGAAAAACTAAACGCACCCAGCCAAAATTTCAAAGGTATAAAATCAAAAAAGTAAAGGAGAGAATCACAATCGTGCAGCCTCGTTTGAACTGGTTAGTGGTTTTTTCTTTTCTCTCCCTCTCTACTTTATGTTCTCGAGAAATTGTTCGTCAATTTAGTGATACGTTGATGTGTTGCAGTAGATTAGATTATATTGCGTTGGAATTGCTTTATTTGAAGCACAAGATTTTCGGAATTTCTATTTTCGGCTCCTTTTCTTGATTTCTTGCTAGTTCCTTCTTTCTCTTGAAAAAGCAAGAAAAGATGATCGATTAAGGAAATTTTCTGGACAGGTGCTTGGATGACCTTTTTTGATTCGATCTGTAGCATATTTAGCCTTTTGGTATGCCGATTCATGCTTATTTCCGAATTCCGATTGCACTTCACTTTTTTTTTGTTTCTATTGAACTATCTTCTTTTTAATTTTTGCTAAAATTGTGGAGAAATAAACGGTATTACGCTTCATTGGCATCAATAAATCATTTCTATATATGATTGGTAGTGTCTTTTGTTTGAAATAATATGTATATATATATTTTTTTGCAGATATTGTGGCGTGGTCCTTGTTCGTGGCTCAATGCCTTCCGCTATCTCTTCTCAGTGGCCAGAGAAGGCTAGCGGTTTCTTTTCCTCTTCAGGTACATTGTTTCCTTTGTCAATGTGGCAGAACGAGTTGGTTCCATGTTTAAGAGTCGATGGGCACTTCTCCAACAACCAGCTACAAGACATGCAGTGCAGGAACAACTCATAGTTGCTGCTGCTTCAACGGGACATTTCTTAGAAGAGGTATCTCAGACACAAAAGACAAAGTTGTAGTTGGGAAAGGAAAAGTCGAAGAGGTATATTTACTTAGTTCTAGTAATTATTCTACGTGTAATTTTCACTAAAATTACCGTACCATTGTTGACTGGTGTAAAAATTATCTTCATACATTAACAAAATGTATGGTGACCAAGATTTTCATTTCTAATGATTACATGTGGAGAGTTTTTACACATCAGACTCGCTACATCTTATCCCACTTATTTATCATAGTTACAATAGCAAGAAAAGATGATCGATTAAGGAAATTTTCTGGACAGGTGCTTGGATGACCTTTTTGATTCGATCTGTAGCATATTTAGCCTTTTGGTATGCCGATTCATGCTTATTTCCGAATTCCGATTGCACTTCACTTTTTTTTTGTTTCTATTGAACTATCTTCTTTTTTATTTTTGCTAAAATTGTGGAGAAATAAACGGTATTACACTTCATTGGCATCAATAAATCATTTCTATATATGATTGGTAGTGTCTTTTGTTTGAAATAATATGTATATATATATATTTTTTTGCAGATATTGTGGCGTGGTCCTTGTTCGTGGCTCAATGCCTTCCGCTATCTCTTCTCAGTGGCCAGAGAAGGCTAGCGGTTTCTTTTCCTCTTCAGGTACATTGTTTCCTTTGTTCTCTTATTCTTATTTGTATGAATAGTTTATAAGTTATGATTTTATTTAGGAGTTAAGCTTAAGGAGGCTGGCCAATCAGCTGGATCATTTGTGGGAGAAGTTGCAAAGGATGCAAAAGGAAATGTTACTAATGTGGCAGAACGAGTTGGTTCCATGTTTAAGAGTCGATGGGCACTTCTCCAACAACCAGCTACAAGACATGCAGTGCAGGAACAACTCATAGTTGCTGCTGCTTCAACGGGAACATTTCTTAGAAGAGGTATCTCAGACACAAAAGACAAAGTTGTAGTTGGGAAAGGAAAAGTCGAAGAGGTATATTTACTTAGTTCTAGTAATTATTCTACGTGTAAATTTTCACTAAATTACCGTACCATTGTTGACTGGTGTAAAAATTATCTTCATACATTTAACAAAATGTATGGTGACCAAGATTTTCATTTCTAATGATTACATGTGGAGAGTTTTTACACATCAGACTCGCTACATCTTATCCCACTTATTTATCATAGTTAAAATACCCAGATAAGATGTAACCATTTATGCTTGAATTTATCAATACTGATTTCTTTTCTGACGTTCAGTTTTGGCAACTTTGTGGACTACATTGGCTACAACGTAATTCTAAACTTTTGCAAGTTTGGGAACTTTGTGGACTAGATTGGCATTCTACACTTTTGTATGAAAAAGTGTGATGCAATTCCAATTTTGTGGGAGGGTATTAGGAATTATCCTTTCTAGTATATTCTAGTTGGAAAAACATGTCAAGTCTTAATATATATTTTTATTTTTTCACAGTGGGAGATATTTTTTCGATTAGGAATTATCCTCTCTGGTACTTTTCAAGTGGAAATACATGAAAGTCTTAACGTGTATATTTTTTTTTCAAAGGGAGAATTTGTTATCCTCTCTTTTCTTTATATGTATTTGACATCAACATACCTTCTCTCATTTAGAAAAAGATCATTAATGACTCATAAGTTGGCATATAAACTTGGAATAAAAGATGGTTACAAGATGTGTTGTGTGATTTATAGCCTTTTGCGTAGATTTTATCTATAGCTTCCTATACTAGGTTTCATGTGCTGACTGATACATTTATCTATGTTCTTTGCAGGTGGCAAAAAAGACTGCACTAAAAAGCAAGACCATTTTAACTGACATTGAGCGATGGCAGAAGGTGTTGAACACTTGAGCTTCAATTTCCTTTCTTTCTAATATGTTTTCAAAATTTTTACTTCATTTGGTCAACATTCAGGGAGTTGCGAGCACTGATGGTAAGTCCATGAGCCATGTTCATTGAGCTAGTTGAATGGATGCTTCACTTTTCTCACATTGGCATTTAATCTTTAGTATTTGGAGTTCCAATTGAACTTACTGTACAACGGCAACAATGCAGCCAACCAATTCCAAATATTCTTGTCAGATGTGCTGATAGTCTTATATTATCCGGTATTCGATTCAGAAATGATTCATCGTTTAAATAATATTTTTTTCGTCAGCTTTCAACCAATAATCGTTGTATCACTAATTTTTTGTTTGAGCTTTAGGGTTAAATTCACCAAACCTATTCAAAACAGATGGAGATAGAAAGGTCATTCAGCAATTGGTCTCAATGTATAATCAAGGTACGTCGAACATTGTATTATATCAGGTTTAGCCGGCAGATGAACGATTAACAAGATGTATAACTTTGTTAAATTTGGACTTAGCAGATTTAAATGCATTGTTACCGGAGGGTGTAAGTTCAGTTGATGTAGCTGCTCTTATTAAATGCTACCTAGCCAGCCTTCCCGAGCCTCTAACAACATTTAATCTTTATAATGAGATCAAAGAAGCTCGCTCCAGTGTACATTCAATGAAAAATGTATTGAGAAGACTACCAAATGTGAATTACATGACCTTGGAATTTGTAACTGCATTACTTCTCCGACTTAGTCAAAAATCACTTCTAAACAAGGCAAGCTCTTTCTCATACAATAGTATGAGATATTTTTGGATTTTTGTTTTCTTTGTAGCTATTTATTTGTTATTTGTTTTTTGTATTTTATTTATTTTGCAATGTATGCGAAAATAAATAAAAGATTTATGTTTTCCCTGTAACTTTAATAGCATGTTTGATAACATTTGTATTCAGATGGATGCTCGAAGCCTAGCAATGGAGATGGCTCCAGTTATTATGTGGCAGAAGGAACAGAAGCAGGAGTATTATCGTCAATACTGGCATACGAAACCTTCTTCAAAAAGAGCATTGGATCCACCATCTTGGGACATGCTTACTGGTGCGTTTGATCTTGCCTTAAAGTTGTTTTTGTGTTATTTGCCAATGGATAACTATTTGAACTGCAGAAGTTTTATAATGAATCATTCAAGCAACCGCTAAATAAAGTGATAAATTAGCTAAATCTCAAATTGAAGTTAATGTAATCATTTTATATTTTTTTACTTGGCCTCACATATGAGCCAATTTTTTTATTTGTTCTTACACGTAAATATTTTAATTCTGGAACGAGATAACTTGAAGATATTTGGATTTAGATGCTGGATTTCGTTCCCTAATAACCATGATAAATTATTAACTATTCCAAAAATTTAAGTGGTGAAAAATTAATTTAATTCTTCATATATTTTCATCATAAATTTATTCAATATTTTTTGTAGATTTATTATTTTAGTGTGACTCCTTTATTTAACAATGTTCTGTGATTAAATGGTTGTTAGTTACATGCTTTGGTAACACGCAATATTCTTGTTTTTAATATTCTATATTCTTGTTTGTAATACATTCGAATTACAATGAAGTGGAGCATAAAAATTTCTCATTTGTGCACACTAACACTTTTTTTCGTTTTACAAAAAAAGAATTACAACGTTAAATCATCCAATTCAACATCAAGTTGCACATGCTCCTAGTTTCTCATAATAGTCATGGTTTTGGCTTGGTCAATTGCTATATTTGCATACAAAATATATGGATGAAAAATCAACAATCATCCAAAGTAAAATTCCTTGTGAATTGAAAAAGAAAAAAAAAAAGAAAGCTGAATTTTTCTGTTTTTTTCTTTCTGGTTGCACAGAAGAAAATGAAGGTTCAGATGCATCCTCCCCTATCCCATTAGATGATGGCATGTCAATTGACTTTGGTTCTATTGAAGTAGTTCAGTGTCTCATTGAACATCACAATGCCATATTCACTGATGCAAACGAGACAATCTGGCGATGAATCAACTTTATTTCGAATTCCTACTTGTCCAAACAGGTTAGTATCGAAGTCTTCATATTGCGAAAATATTAACAGAATAAAGCATGTACATGTCTACAATTCGCGCTATCTTTATGAGCTTTCTGAAACTTGAGTTTCCTTTAATCTTTTTGATATTTAGAAAATCTCTTTGTTTACTAGTATTGGTTTACCTGAAGATACAATGGAGTAGTGTAGTTCAGAAAAATAGGATACTACCTGGTTATTATTTTAAAATTTTTGGTCAATCTTAAATATACACTCATTGGTTATTATTTTTAGTTGTATGATTATATTAATCAACAAAATTGAATTTTAATGTAAGATCCTTAAATATGACATATTTTATAAATACACCATCAAAATCAAATAAAGTGCTGATAAAAAAATGTTTATTTTAAGTACATTAACGAATAATAAATAAATGTTTTGAGTTTCTGAGGTGCAAATAATTCAAGAAGAGAATAAGATATAAGAACCAAAGAAAGATCAGTGGTTGATAGGAGTCCAAAAAAGTTGTGGCTAGATGATGCTTCTCCAGTAGACCAACAATAGACCAAATTTCTAAACTTTTCTTGTGAATATAATTTTTACTTGTCGATCTGTACCAGAAATTCGAACAGAACTTTAGGTTTTATTGGTTGAACACATCTGAACTACATCAGCTTTTTCTGAACTTTTTCACCGTCTCTCCATTAAAATCATAGGTCCATCCTCAACACCTCTCTTGTGAGAAAATAAACATGTTTGTCTATGATCTTATTCTACATTTGAAGCATGTTTGTGTAATAATGCTGTTGAAAAGGTGATTCATTCACGTGGAATGGGCTTTGCATAACTTGAAATAATTGTATAAGAATCAACACTCTAATTAGTTTACGTCATTATTTTCACATCTATAATATTATAAAAGCTCGTGTGTTATCTAATTTGAGATTAACAAAATAAAAGTGTTGATGTGGTGGGGTGGTTGATTTCAATCAAGAGGACTTGGTTATGTTGGGTTTCAAGACGCGTGTAAAATATAAAAGTATACATAATATGTACAGTTATCAATTGTTCTTCCTCTTATTGTTAATATATTTAATCGCAACGTAGAAAAATAAAATATGAACACAATTTTTTTACGTGGAAAGAACCCCAATCGAAGATGAGAAAATCCATTATTATAGACACTTTCTTGTGAGATGAAATATGATGACCCGGAAAACTCATTCTCTTTACACATTCGTAATTTTAATTTTGTGACATTGCGAACTTTGAAATCTGATCAAAATAGAATTTTAAGTCATTTAACTTAAATATACATAATTATGATATGGTTATAATAACTAGCCTTCGCACTGCCCCACCTAGCCATGCATGCTGTCGATTAGGCTTTAACGACCCCGAATTCCCGCTCAAATGGTCTCATGGGAAATAAAGCCGAACATGGTTGAGCCCACCCTTCAAGGGTGGTTAGAAGTATGCTTTGTTGGCCTACAATCACCATGATAGATGGCAATTTATTAGTTTTTTTTTTCATTTTATGCCGAAATCTGCGAGGTCTACTCGGGATTTGGTGAAAGCTCATCAAAATTTAATGGGAGATTGTTGAAACCTTGCCGGAAGCCCATCAGGCAAAGTCGGCGAGCCTACATTAAAACCATGTCCAAGTAGGGCTCAAGGTAAAGAAAAATATTTTCACGCCTAGATCGACTGGAGTACAGGTCCGTTGCGGTCGCGGAGGCTGAGTTCAAAAAAGAATCAAACTACAACGATAATTCTCTTTTTATCAAAGTTGTATGAGAAGATAAGGCCACATGCTTAGTGCGAAAGAATTAGGTTGGCTTTTTAGCATTTAGCCACTTGTATTTTAATGCATTTGTCACCTTCCTAATTATTAGTTGCACCTCGATACTTTTTATTTTAAGAAAAAAATCACTTATAATACTTATAATTTTTGTGAATTTAGGACGATTATCAATAATGAACTTTATTTTGTAAGGCAGTGGATCTACATTATTATTATTCCAATTAAAAGTGGTTTTAATAAAGATTAATCTTTTGGGATCCAGAATATGTAAGATGAAGTGAATGAGACACGATGAGTGTAATAATGTGTGTTATTATTTATTTTCTGTAAGCAGAATGTAATTTTACGTTAAAAATTAACTGAAATAGTTATGGTCTTTAATTCACGAACTAGTGTTAAGAAATTCAAAACGAGAAACATATTTATAGAATTAGTGTAATTTTATGAGCCATACTATATTCAATTTCACATGGTCTCTCTCTCTCTAGATGACTCTCTTTCTTGCATAGTTTAGGGCATATGTTGGCATTCTCCAATAATTTTCTGAGCTTTTGAGTAACAAATATTACTAGTTTAAATAAATATGTGAATTAGATATAAGATTGAGATAAACTCGAGGAGTTTAGACTTCAAAATATATAAATATATCTCTTTTTTTGACTCATGAGTTGTCCTTGACCATGATGGTTAGCAGATGAAGTTATTTTTATATAAAGATAATTATTACGTGTCAATATTATCATTTAAATACGTGTATATGTTAGCTCTAATACCTAACATTTTGAGTAAATTTAGACGACAAAGTAAACATTTTTCGTAAAAATGTCATTTTTTAGCTATAAACTATTAGTCAATCTCGCATCAATAATGCTGCAATCTCGCCCATGGGAGGACATATTCAGCTTCATCATTTATTTGTTTCTATCATCATGTATATCAACATTATTCTCACATACATCATAAAGTTCAATTATGAGTGTAACGCTCAATAAAAGATGCATAAATAGTATGAACATGATAGATAATTTCGTAAAAACGTGTATTTTTCTTTTCAACCTTTGTTTTTTTTTTTTTTTCCCAATTTACAGTTAAGTTGTTTGGGATAATTTAGTCTGGAGAAGGAGTAGACACCATCTGGTTCACCTCATGTAGAATAGGCGACTCAAACCCCACCTCACAGTAACTACTTACGTACATTCATTCAGATGTTCAGTCCTTCAATCTTATGAAAGAGTATCTCCAATGTACGTGGCTCTTTAAAAGGCACGAGCATAAGATTGTGTTAGTTAAAACAATGAATTATCACTAATTTGAATCATTAGACCGTGTGGAAATTTAATTTCATAAAATATAAAATTTCTAACACACCCTTCTCTTCCAAGTGCCATTGAACTTGCTTTTGAAATATGAAAGAAAATGTAGAAAATATAAAAAGACATGTTATGTTATCTTTTTGAAAACCATGTCAAGTGAAGATAGTAACTTCAATGATGACTTTGCATACTTCTATAACAAGACATGCTCGAAGGGTCGTCATTTCAAAAAGTTGTAGGATGACTTGGATCAAAATAGTATTTGATTATTAATTTATTTTAAGTTTTTTAATGAAGTTTTTATTATTATTTTAATTATTTCTTAGGAATTTTTAAATGATTTTTATTTTTTATTTATATTTTCTAAATAATACATTTAGTAAATATGGATAGGTGCTTTTAATAATTTCATATACGAACAAAAGTTTAAGTATCATAATTTGTCAAACACTTGAATTTCATAAATCACTTTCTTGTATTAATTTATCAAACACTTATCTATTTTCCTCGCAACAAATTATTTTTAATAGCCTAATTAAAACAAGTATAATAGAAGTTGCGAAAATAAGAAAATGGTTGTTGAGATTACTAAAATTCAATGATAAGTTTCGAGTTTTAAATTAGAATAATACTATATTTACTCTGTAATCATAATCTGTCATCCTACATCTTAAATCTTGATTGGTGCAATTGATGACTTATTTTAATTATTTATAATTTATATATTAATTGCATCAATCAATATTTGTCGCATTAGAGTTTAAAATTAGAGAATATACGTATCATTATTTTTTAATTAAATTAAACTATAAATAATATTACGTTGTTTCATTTTTTACTATCTAAATTTAGATAAGTAATAATTGATGCAATTAATTTAATAAAATATAAATAATTAATTTATTATATTAATTATAATAATTATTACTTAAAACGTTATAATTATGTTTAGACAGTAGAATAAAATATTAAATTAATAGTTGGAAAAATGTATAAACATGGAACTTCCGTTCTGTCGTGACGTGTCAAAATTAATTCATCATCGTACGGTCACCGGAGGAAGATCAAAGCGCCAACATCAGGACGGTTACCTTTTCCTTTCACCAAGGCCAAAATGAACTTCTCGTTAAATTCGGGCTCTTCCTCTCTCTCGCAACCAACTCTCCGTCCAGTTCCCGTTTATCACGCATCCAGAAGCTTTTTCGTGAATTTTTTTTGTTAATCTCTGGCCGGGCCTGCTGTTCGTCATTGTTCGATCTTTATCTCGTGGAATTTTGGATCTGTTTTTTTTGTTTGTAATGCATGTTTGATTGTGCTGATCTTCAGTTGAGCCGAGCTTAGAGTGAGCTGTAATGGAAAAAGGTGCTTCCCGGAACCAATTGTGCTCTGCCGAATTACAGAATGGAGCTCGCGATGTTTGGAGCTGTAATGATAATGATTCGTCCTCCGTTGATCATCTTGTGATCATGGTACATGGCATTCTCGGAAGGTAAGGGATTTAGTTTGGATTGATTTTGATTTCATTTTATCCGAAATTGAGGTTTTTCCTTTGGTACCAACATTTGAATCATTTCTTTCAGTCACCAGACAAAAATTAGGTCCCGACCTTTTCCCTTTTTTTATGGATTGGAAGCTTTGATCCTTTTCTGGCCTTTTGCAGTTAAACGTTAGCTAGAACTATCATTTTGTCAAAATTCTGTTTGAATTCCGCTTAATGTTTAATTGGCTATTAATCATTCTTTTTATTTTTGCTAAGGTCTTTGCATGTGTATGGCTTTATTTTTATTGTATCGCTTGATTTCTTTTTCGAGGATGAATCTGTAATAATAAATTTTATTCACTGTCGCACATTGCATTGTCCCATACGCATATTCAGATTGAAGTCTGGTATTTATCAAGATTGTTGAAAATGGTTCTCTATCGATGTGTGCAGTGCTACAGACTGGAAGTTTGCGGCAGAGCAGTTTGTTAAAAGGCTTCCTGATAAAGTTTTTGTTCATTGTAAGTAGAATTTCAAGGGTCTGTATTTTTCATTTTAAAAGGTTTACGTTGATATCATTTGTTTGGTGGGGCTGTTGCTGAATTTTCTGACTTGACTCTAGTTATTCTTCTGCCTATGCTGTTGAAACAATCAATTCATATAAATGTCATCACATATCCGAAGTGGTATCTAAGGAAAAGTGACACCAAAAAATCAATTTTTAAACTGTGAGGATTGATGCTTTTCACGGGATTTGAATTTTCACGTCACTGAAGTTATTTTACCATAATATCTTCTTTTCTTGCTGTCATGGTAGAGGTTACATATGTAGCTATGTTATATGCAGCTTTAATCAGTAATTTGTTGAGTTGTGGTTGCGTTTTTGATATAATGTGACTTGACTATTTAAATGGCTTGGTAAATCTAGACATGCCACATTGTTAAGCTTAAGTACTTATGTTTTAACCCCTATTCATTGCTTCTTAAGATTCTTATGAGATTTTTGAGAGACTTCTTACGAGGCCTGCTCTATTCCCCTATCTTTGTTACAGAAGCTGGCTACAGAACTTTATTTTATGGCTTTAGACACCAAACTCATGCATTACTCGGTCTTTTGTTTTCTGGGAATCGATTCCTGTTAAATATTTGTTACAATTGGTGTTCTTTGTCTTTGGCTTCATGAAATTGTTTTAAAGCTTGATTAAGTTAATCATATGCCTTTGGAAGCTTGCTTGTAAAAATAGTGTTTTTTTTGTATTATTTAAACAAAAAAATAATTGCTTTAGTTTTTTGCCAGGTAGCGAGCGAAATGCGTCAACATTGTCACTCGATGGTGTTGACGTGATGGGTGAGCGGTTGGCAAAAGAGGTTTGTAAATTGGGTTTTAGACATTTGATTTTAAATCAGCATCTGGGGTTGATTTTTGAGAATTTTTATATTGATTGCCTCATTAAATATACATCGATTTATTGATAAACAATATTGATTGCTAAGCTACAGAATTTTCTTGGTTCTGATAATTTTTCTTTAATTTTCAATGCAGGTTTTAGAATTGATTCAGAGGAAACCTGGTCTTCGTAAAATTTCTTTTATTGCACATTCTGTTGGAGGCTTGGTTGCTAGGTATGCAATTGGGAGATTATATAGGTTACCTAAAAAAGATAACCAAGAGAACACATTCTCTACAATATGTGGTTTGGAGGCTGTGAATTTCATAACTGTTGCAACACCGCATCTTGGTTCGAGGGGTAATAAACAGGTATCTCTATTCTTTCCAACGAGCTACAATATGTGGTTTGAATATATATGATACTTTTTACTGTTATTCTGGCTTAAAGCTCTTGTATGATTAAAAAAGAGGTTTAGTTGGGGGTTCATGTCAGATTTTATATTTTTCTTTGAAACTCCCCAACAACCTTCCTTGACCCAGTTAATAAAATATCATCTCGTCTAACCATTTAGATATATGCTTAAACAGATGTTATATGAAGTTGCGGTCATGGAGTATATTAGATGGTTTAGTGAACCCAAATTTTATTCAAGATGTGCCTGGGGCATGTTATTAGATTTTAACTTGGGAATAAGTAAAAACAGAGAAGTGATTTCACCTTTTCTTTCTTACCTTACAAGCAAGGATGCAGTTATAATACAATTAGGATGAGTGTTAAATCTGGTATTAAGAATTATTGGTTGAACTTTCTTCTGGAAATTGAGTAGAAGGCGATAGGTATCCTAATCACAGCAACTTCAAGAGTCCTAATCTCCCACCCAATTCTATTCCAAATTCTCCTCTCCTTTCATACAATCTTCCATCTGTTATCTCTGCATAATCTTAAATTATGATTTGAATTGATGTTCCATTGTAGACTTTTTGTCACGACAGAAGCACATTTTGTTTTTGTACTTTTATTGGTTGCTGTAGGGAAACAGTTTCATCCTAATATTTAAGTAAGAGAACACATGCTCATCCTTAATCATTATGCTCTCTGTTTTGTCTACACTCTTGTCTACTTGAATTGCATCCAATATGGCATGAAGTACGAATATGGGCGAATAAATACACTATGCTAGGGCCATGGGAAGTTTAATCCTCAAAGCCTCCAACTCCATTTTGGTGAAATTTCAGAATTCTCTAGACTTCATCTCCAGACATGAGGACTGGATCAACTCAAAACTGTTATCATCCGCAACCTCAACATTCTTATCTGAATTTTTTTGGAAAGTCTTAAATGCCCCTGCCTTACTTTGCTCTATAGTTTCTGACGGTGGTCTAACAAGAATCCTTACTAGGCAGTGCCACTTGAAACTTATTCAGAGATTTTTATCTAAATGTCGTGAGCCTTCGTGTATCAACTAAAATATATGGAGAGTTTTATCACTAAAAGGACTTTCTGTGTTATGACATTTAGAGTTTCCACTACCTATACATATTATTGATTTTAATTAATTAGTATCTGCTTTCATTGTCTAGTTGCTTGCACAAGATTTTCGGTACTTGTATAAACTACTTTTAATGTGGGTGATTTTTTTATCCTTTACTCCACATTTGTTTGTAGGTACCGTTTCTTTTTGGTGTACCTGCTTTTGAGAAGGTTGCAACTCTTGTTATCCATTTGATATTCAGAAGAACAGGTCGTCATCTTTTTCTGAAAGATGATGAAGGAAAGCCTCCACTGCTTAAACGCATGATAGAAGATGATGGTGAATCTTATTTTATGTATGTCATATATGCTAGTGTTTTTTTTTTCCATAATCTTGGTTAGGATTATCATTGGTTTCACTGTCTTTAGTAGTTATCCATAAAATTCAGATAGATTGATGACCAAATGATTAATGCAGGTCTGCATTGCGTTTATTCAAACGTAGAGTGGTATATGCAAATGTGGGCTATGATCGTATCCTTTATATGGTGTTTAGAAATAATCTTTTGTTAAGAATCCTAAATTTAACAACATTATCTACAGCATGCCATTCATTCTTAACACAACACTAAAGATATCGTTGGGTGGAGAACATCATCAATTAGACGAGACTGTGAGCTTCCAAGGGTACTTCTAATATTTTGCTTACACTTTGTAGTAGTCTAAGCACTGAATTTTCCATTTTTTGTTATGTCAATTTTTAGAAATTTTTTTGATTATCAGTGGGACGACACTCTGAATGAAAACTATCCTCACATTGTATATGAAGAACATTGTAAGGCATGCAATGTCGACCAATGTAAACCTCCATCAACGGCAATGGAATACAATTGCTTGGACAAGCTGGAAGGTTAGTTGCTTTTCTTTTGAAATAAATGAGATACTGATAGTGAGATTTCTCCTGCTCACTTGATTTTTAGTTGTACTTTCTTCATTTTCTACCCTGCCGTTTCCTTCTGCCACTTAATCTCCCTATCAAAGTCAAATTATTCTGAGCGTTACTTATTGCTTATTTGGAGTTATTTCTTCAGAGGAATTGGTGTCTGGCTTATCTTGTGTGTCATGGGAAAAAGTAGATGTTAGCTTCCACAGGTGCAGGCAAAGGTTTGCTGCTCATAGTGTTATTCAGGTATGGCATCTTTCCATCATTCCCATCTTGTTCCTTCTTTTCAACAGATCCTTGACCATAATTTTCGAACAAGACATCCATTGTCACTTTTTCAGACGATATCCTTTATCACTTTATTTTCGGGCGATGTCCTTTCACCGTTTTTTTTTTCAGAGGGCATCCTTTGATCACATTTGACCTTTTCTTATTGGAAGTTCTTCACTCAAGCTTTTTAAAGAAACCTTTATAAATGTAATTATCTGAAAAATTATATTGACTCTTCGCTGAGCAATTCAACACCTATTTGTTGTTTTTTTTCCCATTATATATATGTTTGAGATAAAATCATATCTATTAGGACAATGGATCAAGTCAAACTTTGGTTGACAGAACTTTATCCACCATATACATCTTTTACTGTTGCTCACTTATTGATCAAAGTTCATAAGCTTGACATTTCTCCCTACTTAATAATTCTTTGTTTTACAATCTGTTATTAAGGAGATTCATGCTTGTTCGTAAAGTGCACTTATTTTATCACACGGCGTTATCAAAATAACTAGAATTCATTTATCACTTGTATACACATAATTACTATTTACACAGATGACTGTATGTTCATGTTACAGCATTTAAATCATATATATATTATAATTATTGCATGGCCCAATCATTTGTCTGTGTGTTGCATATGAGGTTACCATCTTATATGATATATTTGATTATTTACATTTAAGGCGATTTATGCATTACAGGTTAAAAATCAACGCATGCACATTGAAGGTGCGGATGTGATTCGTCACATGATTGATCATTTTGTCACGTAGAATCTCTGATTACTAACAGAACCAGTCGTCTTCAGTGGAGATATAATCAAGCAAGGGAAATTGTACAAGACTTTCTATGTCTTGCTAATTTTATCTCTGAAATTTCATTGGATGCAGATTGAAGATGATGATATGTGCTGGGAAAGCTTAAAGGGTACTCCACTGATCCTATTTTTTAATTCGTGAACACCTTTCAAACTGTACATGGATTTGAACTGTAAATTTAGATGTACTGTTGAGTTATTTATGTCATTACCTTGTTTACTTGCAAAGATGATTATAACTGTAGTATTTTTTTTTTTTTTTTTTAAAATATTCTAACTGTTAATAAATATGCAGCATCATTTGTTATCTGCTTAAAAATAAATATGTTATTGCGAATAATTCTTATCAATTTTTTTTTTTCGAAATTTTGTGTTGGTAGAAGTGAGTTTTAAATTATATCAAACAAAAGCCATTTTTCTTGTTTGGAAAAGAGTAAAAAAATTAAGATGCTCTTAAATTTGATTTAGAAATAAGTTGATAAATCTTTTCTGATCTTTTTGAATTACATAAATATTGGAAATTTCAATTGTGCAAAAAGCAATGGTGTGGAGATTTCACTATATTTGAATATCATTTTAATTATATTGAATCACAAAATTATTAGCATGGTCATTATCAATGGTGTGGAGATTTCACTTTATTTGTATACCCATTGTTATAAAACACAACATTTGAATCTAAACACAAATCAAATCACAAGAATTGTTAGAAGATATCAATGAAATATACTTCTAAAAGGAAATAGTTAATCCTCTATTAATTTACATTTAGTTTAATTTCTACAAAATAACCTTTTTTAATCTATCAAGCAATCAAATTATGAATTTTTAACACAATTAACATAAAATGTTTCAATTTCGATAAGAACTTGCCCGATTGTAATTGATGTGTTTAAGTGACCTGCGATGGTGACAAATTGAATCACCGTGCAAAAACCAACATGTGTAACATTACTTGTATCTTTAAAAGATCATAATAAGGATTATGATTCATAAACTCGGAAGTAAGACTTAATGCTACATCAAAAGCAAATACTCACCCCACAATCAATCATTCTAAAAAATATACATATTAGGCAACCTATACGGAATATACATATTTCTAATATCTTAACATAAAATGAATGTTAATATCGCCTGTTAACCATAATAACCACATATAACGCATGCTTGTGCACCATATATAAAGACTCCAATATACTTGTATATGAACTATGTAATACTCATTACTTATTTATTATCGAGTTACTTATTAGGGAACAATACAACAACTAACTCACGACTTTACAAGTTTTCTGAGACAGTCCATTTTAAATGCGAAATTGGGAAATGAAACAATTCTCCAAGAACTTGCATTCAAAATTTTAAATGTAAAGTTTACACTAGCACCTGGTTTCTAGTTGCTGGGGTCGCAACACTGCACTCGGCAGAAATTGTGTAGGCGAATTGAGGGGTCTGCGCCACGGTGATAGTAAAGCCGCACTGCAACACCAGTCAATTGACACGTTTAATATCAACTTTAGGGGTACATGAACTCGTTAACTCAACTTCACATATAACTCGAGGCAACGACAACCTTGCGTAGGGTCCCGGCGCCACTCAAGAATATGCATGTGGTTGTCATATCGTTCGTTCTAGGTCGTGATACCACCTTAATAAATTGCAGGATTTTAAGGTAAAAAAAAAATGACTTTGTTCCTTATTTCTCCCTTCACTAAAATAAATTAAACCAACGAGAAAATAATTATGCACATGCAATAAGCTAACTCAAAACTAACGTAAACTAATGTATTAACTCAAATACTAAGGAACGTCTCGACATAATTCGCCATATTAACCCAAACCCAAAACTAAAATCAAACTAATCTATTATCATTTAAGGGCGATTTAAAAGGAGTTGAAACTTCTAATTTCTAAACTTTTCGCTCAACTTTCAAATTTGTCGATTTGGAGTCTCTTACTCTTTACTGAAATTTTATAAAAATACATAGTTTGGCTGAAATTTTAAAGTGAGAATGGGAACCCGTGGGCGCGGGCGGTGATCGAGGCCCTGTCAGTGGTTGATTTTTTACAAAAAAATTGTTTTAGGTCTATTTTGTTAACGTACTCATACTTTGAGGGTTAAAATAGATTTTACTATTTTTTATTTCTACAATAGTCATATTTTTTTATTTTATTTTATTTTTTTTGTAGTTGTCCTCACCTCTCTCCAATTTAAGTGTCTCTCTCTTTCTACATTTACACAGTTCTCTATCTATTTTCATCTTTTTTTGTTTTCTCCTCCTCTCTCTCATCTCTCTCTTACGATAAATTTGATTAACTTCTCAATTTTTATGAGATAATTGACCAAACAAAATATGTTTATTATAGCTCGTATGTGCATCTGCACCTACCTCCACATACCGACCACTATTATGAAAAGTAAAAACAGAATTGACCTACCGACCACTATTATGAAAAGTAAAAACAAAATCGACCAAATCTAAGTGTTGATAATCGAGCGGATAGAAAAAAAAAAAGTTCAAAAAACAGAGACACCGATATTTACATGAAATTTTTTTTCAATAAAAACATAATTATATAGATAAAATATAAAATTTTAATATTGATATACAGCTGACCCCGGTCTAGCAAAAATTTTGCTCCGATCCAACGCAACTAGAATTTGAATAAAACCGAACTCTAGCGCTATGCTTAATCTAACAAAAAGTAAGTCTAAAAAAAAAAACCCAAAAGCCAAGTCTTGACTCGTCTGGCAAGTCGTCTCTAAAGCTTTATCTTTATTGACTGAAAATAGAGAAATTAAGACAACGTTAATGGCGGGGCAGATATGAGTTAGTGTGAGTGGGGCTATATATTTACTACCTGCGTGCATAGCAAAATATATATTGTTTGTTTCTCTGCAAAAATGATTTCCAATAAATTGGCATTTTCAATTTGGAAAGTTCTGATAATTATTTTGCTTGTGATCTTTGCCTCTTCAATGGCAGACGTTGCAAATACTACAACACCTTTTGGTAAGTTTGCTTCTCCAATTTGAAGTTTATTTCTTCAATTTTATGTCGTATCATGCTTTATTCTTCCAAAAAAAAAAAAAAACCCAATTTCTAGGTGTGCAAGATTCAGTCTCTATTTTCTTACCAAAAATATGCGTGGGTCTTTTACTATCGAGACCAATCCATCGCAGTTTGAGAGTGATACATTTACTTTTTTAAGATATTCGTTGACATGTCAAACAATGATTGGTGGTGTCATCATTTTTATTTCAACAAATACTTGCTGAATTATGGGTCCGCTGCTCGCGTTGTCCTCCCTTTCAAATCTCGATACTAAATTATAATCCAACGGTGTAATGTTTTAAACATCATTAAAAATCCAACGGTGAAATGTTTCATACATCATTAAAGGTACTACTTTTAATCACAATCGTTCTTTTTTTTTTTTTTTTCATCTATCGAGTGCCTTAAATCATAACGAAACACATTAAAAATTCATTTTTCAATCACAAACTTTTATTTATTTATTTATTTTCAATCCAATAAGGAGGAGAATTCTATTTATATATTTTTTACTCTTCCAAATTATATGAGATTGTACACTTTACTGCCTGGTATGAGTTGTGCCCTAATACTAAGTCATTCTAACTTTCACATGACTTGCTATCGCAGGTAGTAATTAGATAATTCTTTTAATATCGATTGATAAAATTTGTGTTGTACAGACGAATATACTCAAATACTCTCTCAATAAATTTAATAAGTTTTTCTCATATGAATTCCATTCAGAGAAAATTACGTATTTACTAATTTTATAACAAAATACAAAAAAAAATATTGGTTCACTGACAGAATAAAATTTAAAGAATAATATTATATTACTTTCTAATTTTATATTTTAATTTTTGCTGACATGAAATTCTTTTCTTTTTTTTTTTTCCGATAATATTTTCTCAAAATGCAGAAAAGAGTATTGATACTGCTGATGCACCCCAAGGTGGCAACTATTATGATGACTATCCATAATTTATCAATTCCATTTTTATTTGTGGAATATATGTTTGACAGGAAAAATGTCGTATTTACGTGAAATTTGTTTTGGGTGATGTTAGATATACCTTTTAATTTACACTCTAATCTTGTTTTTTGACATGACGTTTGCGCGTTATTCATTAATTAATGTAATAATTATGATAAATTATACGACATTAATAATATTTGCGTAAACGAAGATGACAATATCTTTTAATTACGTCTAATATTATTACTCTTGAACAGCTAAAGTAATGAAATTTAATTCAAACATAGAATATCATAGGTTCAAAAAATTCACAGTTCAAAACCAAGTAAGACAACAAAATAAAATGCCTCTGCAGAAATCAGTGGCTTCAATATATTTCCGACCCCAAACCATGGACTGGAATAATTGGCAAAAAGATCGAAGCGTTGTTGACAAAATTGGGTTTCTGTGTCCAAAAATGGATCAGCGGTGCAATGGGGGCGCGTCTGTCTTCTATCAAAAGAAGGACAAACAGGGATGTGAATTTGAAGAAGACAACCGTGATGATATGAGTCTACCAATCAGGCTGTGCATTGTAATTCTTGATTGTATCTTTAAAAGATTATAACAAGGATTATGATTTATAAACTCGTAAGTAGGACTTAATGCTACGATAAAAGCAAATACTCTCCTAAGAATCAATCATTCTAAAAAAATGTACATATTAGGCAACCTATACGGAATATACATATCTCTAATATCCTAACATAAAATGAATGCTAATATCACCCGTTAACCATAATAACCACATATAACGCATGCTTGTGCACCGTATGTAAAGACTCCAATATACTTGTATATCGACTATGTAATACTCATTAATTATTTATTATCCGAGTTACTTATTAGGGAACAATACAACAACTAACTCAGAACTTTACAAGCTTTCTCTTACGGTCCGTTTTAAATGCGAAATTGGGAAATGAAACAATTCTTCAAGAGCCCGCATTCAAAACTTTAAAATGTAAAGTTTACACTAGCACTTGGTTACTAGTCACTGGGGTCGCAACACTACACTCGGCAGAATTTGTGTAGGCGACTTGAGGGGTATGCGCCACGATGATAGTAAAGCTGCATTGCAACACCAGTCAATTGGCACGTTTAATATCAACTTTAGGGGTTTGATGTACAACATGAACTCGTTAACTCAACTTCACATATAACTCGAGGCAACGATGCCACAATGATCGTGCTGCGACCACAAGTTGAATGCTGCCGAAATTAGGAGTCAATGCAGTGACAACCTTGCATAGGGGTCACGGCGCCACTCAAGAATATGCACGTGGTTGTCACATCGTTCATTCTAGGTCGTGATACCACCTTGATAAATTGCAGGATTTTGAGGTGAAAAAACCGCCTCTCTCTCATCTCTCTTACATGAAATTTGATTAACTTCTCAATTTTTATGAGATAATTGACCAAACAAAATATGTTCATTATAGCTCGTAATAGCATCTGCACGTACCGACCACTAAGAATTATGAAAAGTAAAAACAAAATTGACCAAATCTAATTGTTGAGAATCGAACGCAGATAGAAAAAGAAAAGCACGAAAAAACAGAGATATCGAGATTTACGTGAAAACTCTTTTCAATGAAAACATAAATATATGGATAAGATATAAAATCTTAATATTGATATACGGAATCGATTCGGTCCAACTAAAATTCTGCTATGACCTAACACAACTAGAATTCGAATAAAACCGAATCACTAACGCTAAGCTTAATCTAACAAAAAATCAAGTCTAAAAAAAAACCCAAAAGACAAGTCTTGACTCGTCTGGCAAGTCGTCTCCGAGTCTTTATTTTTATTGACTGAAAATAGAGAAATTAAGACAACATTAATGGCGGGGCAGATATTAGTTAGTGTTAGTGGGCTATATATTTACTACCTGCCGTGCATAGCAAAATATATTGTTTGTTTCTCTGCAAAAATGATTTCCAAGAAATTGGCATTTTCAATTTGGAAAGTTCTGATAATTATTTTGCTTGTGATCTTTGCCCCTTCAATGGCAGCGAGAGACATTGCAAATACTACAACACCTATTGGTAAGTTTGCTACTCCAATTTGAAGTTTATTTATTCAATTTTATGTGGTATCTTGCTTTATTCTTCCAAAAACAAAACCCTAATTTCTAGTTGTGCAAGATTTAGTCTCTATTTTCTAACCAAAAATATGCATTTGCTATCGAGAACAATAGATCGAGAGAGAGATACATTTATTTTCTTATTTTATTTTTAAATATTAATTATTGACATGTATTGATATTATTAATTTAATAAATTATAAATAATTAATTTATTATATTAATAATAATTATAAATTTTTATTTTTATTTTTTTCAATCAAGTGCTAAATTATTGTGATGGATACATCATAGTTGTATCATTCTGAGCCAGGATCAAACTCTTCTTGTTTTAGTCTCTATTTGTGGTGACATAAGTTTCTCCTTACAACTCATAAATTAAGAATTCTCACAACAACAATGTTTACTCGACATGAATTAGGAGTTTTTTTTTTTATTCATCTATTATTTATTCTTATCTCACTCATCTCATTATGCACATAACATAAAAGAGGAGCTGTATGAGATGAAAATCTCACGCACGGTTCTGGAACGGAGATTCTTTGAATCGAATGATGACCGTAACGGATGTCGGCTCCGTATCATCAGATATGAAATTCTGAATATCACTAACATCAACTAAATGATCAAGAGTATTGTAACTAAGATTGTCATTATTACTACGATTAGGAATGCTTTTATTTATATCATTATCATTTATAATCTTAATTTTTTTAATTCAATGTCCAGTTGTTGTTATCACAACAATAAATATTAATTAAATTTGACATTTTTGAAAATTATTATAGAATGTACTTTTGAAATAAATATTTAATTCTTTTTTACAGTTGTTTTCCATGTAAAGTAGGGGTGTTCATGGATATATGTTCTATCAACCGAACCTATAGATTTTGGTTCCGATAACTTTAGAACCGAAACTAGATTTATTTTGTGCAAGAACCAAACCAAAGTCAAACGTAAAATCTCGATTCAGTTTTGATTTGGTTAAGTTCCTATGCTACTACGTAATAGTGTCAAAAGTAAAGAATAATATTAAATAAACTTGTATAGAAGTATAAAAGTAAAATTCAATAAAAAAAATAACTTTTCTTCCCTGTAATTTGCACCATTAAAACGGACATTGTACTCGTATTAACAAATAATATATACAAAAATACTCAAAATAAAATTTAATACCATGGTGACTGAGAAAACCTCTTATATAACTTGCACAACCAAATTTGACGCTTTATACTAAATAAGGAAGAGAATTTTACTTATGTATTTTTTACTCTCTCAAACGATTAGAGATTGCACCCCCACACTTAGTTGTTCCAACCTTCACATGACTGACTATTGCAGATAGTAATTAAATAATTTTTTTAATATCGATTGACAAACTTTGTTTTATACAGACGAATATGCTCAAGTACTCTCTCAATAAATTTAATAAGTTTTTCTTATATGAATTCCCTTTAGAGAAAATTACACATTTACGAATTTTATAACAAAATTAAAAAAAAAAATGTATCGATTCAAAGAATAATACTATATTAATTTCTAATTTTATATTTTAATTCTTACGTGCTGACATGTCATTCACTGATTAGTGAAATTAGCATGATACAATACAAACAATTAAAATAACACTTTATTGAATCGAGTTAAAAATTATATTGTGAATTAGAGAGTAAAACTAACATTAAACGAATTCAAAGTATTACAAGTAGTTTTTTTAACATATTAACCAAATATTTAGTTTGTTAATATTTTCTCAAAATGCAGAAAAGAAAATGGATGCTGATGATGAACCCGGAGGTGGCAACTATTTTGGTGACTATCCATAATTTATCAATTCAATTTTCATTGTGGAATATATGTTTTGTGTAACTTTATTTTGTCACATATGGGACGGGACAAATGTCGTATTTAAGTGAAATTTGTTGTGAGTAATGTTAGAAGTACCTTCTAATTTATACTTTAATCTTATTTCTTGACATGATATTTGTGCATCATTCGTTAATTAATATAATAACTATGATAAATTATAAAACACAGACTGGAATAATACATTTAACTTAAAAATTGAAGCCTGAAATTTGAAAAATAATAATCTGAATCTATTGGCTCCAACAAAATCAAAATAAATCACCTTAAAAGTAGCAAAAGTCTCAAAATTTTAAACAAATAAAGTTTGGATTTAAACAAAACACTCACCAATAAAAAGCTAAGCCCCAAATTATCGAATAAAATATGCATAAAAACTTCTCCCATCTCCCAAAATTCAAGATAAAATAGATTGGTCAAAATTCAAACACTAAAAATTCAGAAATATAGAATTGAAAGAAATATCATAAGTCGTTAACTAAGCCATCTGAATGTAATAGCAAAAACAAAAAGTCTATTGTGACCAAATCAAAATCAGAGACTAGCTGGAGTGCAAAGATCGAAGCGTTGTTGACGAAATTGGGTTTCTGTGTCCAAAAAATGGAACAGCGGTGCAATGGTGGCACGCCTGTCTTCTATCAAAAGAAGGACAAACAGAGATGTGAATTTGAAGAAGACAACAATGGTGATATGAGGCTACCAATCAGGCTGTGCATTGTAATCGGAGGAGCAAGTTTATCCAGATGATCGGGTGGCAATTCGAGGGTCTCTGATCGGACGAGTAGAATGGTTGAGCTCGACTGTGAAAAATTGAAAGGCAAATGCCTGCTTATTTGCGGCAGTCTCATCCACCATTTTGCTCGTATTATGTGGCTGAAATTAGCAATAGAGATATGGAATTATCTAAAAAATGAGCATGAAGGGGATGAGAAAATAAAAGGAATGTAAGTCTTGAACTTAATCAGAGAATATGAACTTCAAAGAATGGACTTCGAGACGATTAAAGTCTACTCCTATAGGTTTCTTAATATTACAAACAAAGTGAGGCTTCTTGGATCTTCATGTACTGATTCAAGAATTGTAGAAAATCATTCTTTTTACAGGACCTGTAAGATATGAAGCAATCATGACTACAAATGAGAATACTAAGGATGTGTCAAAATTTTTCTTAACATTGTTGCTTAATGAAAGGAAAAAGTTTTGCTCTAAATCCATTGGAGGAGGAGTAATTGGAAAAATTATTATAAGCAGAGACGTGTATTTTATAGACGATGAAGAGTGGAACTGGGATGATGCAAAAAAAAAAAAATGGATCAAACTTCAAAAGAGTTAAAGCTCAAGTTTTCTGTTTTGGACACAGTAGGACAAAGCATGAAGATTCAGAGAATGACTTGGTTAAACATAATCATGTCAGAGGCATATGACTATTTTATGATGTTTATCAAAGATGCAACATTGCTGTGTGTGAACCAGTAAATTATGAAGAAGCCAAGATAAGACAGATCAAAATTAGATTGTTGCAATGAAAGAAGTGTTGTTTATGATTAAAAGAAATAAGACATGGGAGTTGGTTGAACTACCTCAAAACAAAAAGGTAATTGGAGTCAAGTGGGCTGTATAGAACCAAACTTAATGTTGATGGCTCAATTAACAAGCATAAAGCCAGACCTGTGGCCGAAGGATATAGTTAAATACTCATTGTGGACTACTCAGATACCTTCGCACCAGTTGCTTGAATGGATACTATCGAACTCTTATTCGTTGTTGTACCATAAAAGAATTGGAAGGTGTATCAGTTAGATGTCAAGTACGAGTTTTTGAATGATTTTTTACAGAAGGTGATATATGGAACCAAAAAGCTTTGTAAAGGAAGGTGAAGAAGACAAGGTCTACCTTCTCAAAAAGGCACTTTTCAGATTGAAACAAACTCCAAGATTTTGGTACAGCCAAATTGATGAACATTTGCAAAATTTGGGATTTGTCAAAAGCATATCTGAATCAACGTAGCACAATGGAGCAAATACTCTTATTATCTCACTATATGTGTCACGACCCGGGAGAGGGCCTAACAGAAACGCCAGGTTAAACGATCAACCTCAGGGAGGTCCGCCGTCTAACCTAAGGCCAAGTGCGGAAGTTTAGCACTAATCCAGGACCTCCTCGAAGCAACAAATATAAGAGAGTACAAACAATCATAGAGATACAAGATAATGAAAATAATTACAGGCCAAAGTAAGGTACAGTCTCAAATGTTTACTTACATAAATAAAGTGGCAGAAAACTAAAAGGGGGAAACTACAAGGAGATTCCAAAACGAACAAGCTCACTTCCTAGCCTTCCTTCCTTTACCTGTAGAGGGGGGAGTCAATGGGGTGAGTGACAAACTCAGTATGGGATGTTATACCTACCACTAGGAATGCATGCCATATAAAATCAATGCACGTTTTAAAATTTAAATCCTGTTTTCATGTTATTTATTTCTCTTATTATTATTCATTTAAAACGGTTGAGGGCTAATCATAAAATAAGGATATATCGCAAACATATGCCCACATCAACACTGAAATCAAAACACATATCCAGGTGTACAGTGAAAAGGGAGGTCACTCACGGATCCTCCGAACCACACCAGCATAGAAAGGCCGCGGTAGCACCAGCAGGGCCTCATAGTAAGAAGAGAAAAAGTCAACCACCAGGAGGGACGAACCGCTCAGCCCTGGGCCACCGTGAAACACACCAGGGCACACTAGGAGGGACGAACCACTCAACCCTGGGCCCAAGGGAACCACGCAGTGGACTTATCATACCGGGGGTAGCAACGAACAGACACTGGCCAGGTCGGGTAACTGGGCGAGCATACCTCCGAGCCCATTCCGCCTATTCTCAGGGGGCGTACCCTACATTCCGCCTATTCTAAGGGGGCGTACCCTATCCAAACAAGTGTGGGGAGTACCACTACAACTGGGCAAAACCCCCTGATACTCCTAGCATAAGGGCCCAGCTAAGAGTGCCAGACGGTTATCTCCAGTATCGAACTCCAAATGGCACAGCAGAAAATCAATGCATGACAATATTAAATGCAGGTATAAAACTATCTACGTGCCAAGCATGAAAAATCTCAAGGAAATCTCAAATACCACCCGTCAGCAAAGGCAAGCAAAACATGACATATAAAATCCACTAGGCAGTAGAATCAGTGAAAAATATACGTGCTACAATATGCAAAATAATCATGCCAGTAAGAATGCCAACATCAATACTAGTGGTATCCCACCAAAAATAATATACGTGCATGCAAGGCTAGGTATAACGCGGAAAGTATAATAACCCATACCCCTAGGGCGAGTCCTCCTATCCTCAGTAAACTGTGGCGCCTCAGGAATAGTTTCGAACTCAGCAAAATTCTCCAAATCTGAGAGTCAAACACAAGGAAGGAACCCCGTTAAAATCCAATTGGGTCCAGAAACGATATAAGTAACGAACCGGGGCGAAAACGGGTCAAAATGGCCCGGGTTGACTTTTGGTAAAAAAGTCAACGGTCAAAGTCAAGTCAACGGTTGACTTTGACTGACCGGTCAAAGTCAACGGTCAACCGTTGACTTTGGTCAAAGTCAACGGTCAACGGTCAAAGTCAACCGTTGACTTTGACTGGCCGGTTCGGGTCGGCCTGGTTCGGTTCGGTCTGGGTCGGGTTGGCCTGGTTCGGTTCGGTCTGGGTCGGGTTGGCCTGGTTCGGGTCGGTTTGACCCGAACCAACCCAACCTAACTGGGCTCGGGCCAGACCCGGCCCAAACCCAAATCGGGTCGGGCCAGCAAGGGCTGGGTTGACCTGGCTTGATGGGCTGGGTCAGACCCGACCCAATGGGCCTAAGCCAAACCCGGCCCAGAAAGCCATGGGTCTGGGTCCAGCCTGACCCAAAACCGGATCGGGCTGGGCCAAACCCAGTCGGCCCTGGGCCTGAGTCAACTCGGCCTTGGGCCTGAGTCAACTCGGCCCAAAGCCCGAGTTAACTCAGCCCATGGTCGAGTTGACTCGGCCGGCGACCACCGAAGGCCGGCGACGTTCCGGCGACGCTCCGGCGACGCTCCGGCGACCGACCGACGACCTTCCGACGACAAAAACCCAAATTTCACACCTGTTTTTCGCCAAAAAACGTTTCCAACGCGTTAGTCGACTCCTCTACAATCGATTCCTACCAAAAACACGAAAAAAACAACCCTAAATCGTAGATCTAAAAAAAAACGAAAACCCGAAACTTCTCGGGCAAAAATCGAGAGAACGAGAGGTTACCTCCGAAATCGCCCTTCACAAACGTTGATCTACGCTTCGAGGCGAACGTTTTGACACCAAGATCTCGACGAACGGAGGTCGTTCCGGCGCCGGCGATTTTCTCCTCTCTCTCTCTCTCTCCTTCTCTCTCTCTCTCTCTTTCTCTCTCTTTCTGGTTGCTTCTGTCGGCAGAGAGGCAGGGATAAGGTTTCTTTTGAAACCTTATCTCTTCTTTTCTTTTCTATTAATTATTTTCTTTTATTTATTTTATTAATTATTTTATTTATTTTATTTTATATTTTATTTACTTACTTCTTTTATTTGATTTATAATAAAACGGTTTTAAGATTCGATTTCTAATTTCAATTCCTACCGGAAATTAGCGAAATTAATCCCAAAATTTACGCTCTAAATTACGCGAAAAATTTACCCAAATTTTTACAAAAAAATTAAAATTTGACGGGTTTTACATCTTTTCCCCCTTTTTGTGAATTTCGTCCTCGAAATTCGCCTCAACTACACATCATAGTCAAGGTTGGGGTACTCCCTCACCATCTCGGACTCCAGCTCCCATGTAGCTTCTCTATCTGGATGGTTCTTCCACCGCACCAGAACATACGGAGCCTCCCGACGACGAAAGCGCCGAAGCTCACGTCTCAAAATGCGATCTGGCACCGCCTCGTACGTCGTGTCAGCCTGAACTGGTACTTCATCCCACGAAACATTGTGAGACGGATCAGGAATATACTTCCTCAGTTGGGATATATGGAAAACATTGTGCACATGCCCCAACTGAGGAGGTAATCCCAGCCTGTAAGCCACCACTCCTAATCCTTTCAACAATCTGGAATGGCCCAATGTACCGCGGGGCTAACTTTCCCTTCACCCCAAACCTGCTGACACCGCGAGTAGGATGAACCTTCACAAAGACAAAGTCTCCAGCATCAAACTCCACCTCACGTCTCTTCAGGTCTGCATAACTCTTTTGGCGACTCTGCACGACCTTCAGCCTTTCACGAATCTGGTGGATCTTCTCAGTGGTCTCTCTAAGGATATTAGGCCTAAGCGCAAGTCGTTCCTCTTTTTCGGCCCAACACAAAGGAGAACGACATGGCCGACCGTACAATGCCTCGAACGGAGAAACCCCGATGCTGGTCTGGAAGCTGTTATTATACACGAACTCTACCAGCGGCAAGTGGTCTATCCAACTGCTACCAAAATCCAGAATACAAGACCTCAGCATATCTTCCAATATCTGTATGGTCCTCTCGGACTGCCCATCTGTCTGAGGATGATGTGCTGTGCTGAACTGAGTCTTCGTACCGAGCTCCTTTTGCAATCCTCTCCACAAATCCGAGGTGAAACGAGGATCACGATCAGACACTATGCTCAAAGGTACCCCATGAAGACGAACAATGTTCTGCACGTACAATCGACTGAGCTTGGCAACAGAAAAAGTCATCCGAACAGGAATGAAATGTGCCGACTTCGTCAATCGATCCACAATAACCCATATAGCATCAAATTTCTGGGAAGTCCTAGGGAGGTGAGTAACAAAATCCATGGTAATCTCCTCCCATTTCCATTCCGGAATAGGCAATGGCTGGAGTAACCCTGCCGGCCGCTGGTGTTCGGCTTTGACTCTCTGGCAGGTCATGCATCTGGCAACAAATTCTGCTACCTCTCTCTTCATGCCAACCCACCAATACTGACGCTTCAGATCCTGATACATTTTGGTACTGCCGGGGTGGATGGCAAAACTGGATCTGTGCGCCTCATCCAAAATAGCCTGCCTCAAGTTGGCGATGTTGGGAACCGCCACCCTACCACGATAGAATAGGTCCCCAATAGCATTCACCGACCAACCCTCAAGCTGTTCCCCATTCTGAAGCTGTCCCACCCTGAATACCAGCTCCTCATCCTGCCGCTGCAGCTGCTTCACCCTTACAAGCATCGAAGGTGTAGCCACTACATGGTAGATGTAAGCCTGACTTCCAGTATCATGGTACTGCAACTGGAAATCTCCAATCACTAAAGACTTCTCCCACTCATCCAGAATCATGCAGGAAATGGAAGCTCGAGGATACCGGCTCAATGCATCAGCAACTGCATTAGCCTTGCCCGGATGGTATTCCAGACTAAAATCGTAATCCTCCAAATACTCCACCCATCTACGCTGCCTCAAGTTGAGGTCCTTCTGAGTGAACAAGTACTTTAAACTCTTGTGATCGGAGAAAACCTGGAAGCTGACACCATATAAATAACTCCGCCATATCTTCAAAGCAAAGACGATGGCAGCGAGCTCTAAGTCATGGGTAGGATAATTCTGCTCGTGGGGCTTCAACTGTCGAGAGGCATAAGCCACTACCTTACCCTGCTGCATCAATACACACCCCAAACCAACCCCGGAGGCGTCGGTATACACAGCATAGGGAAGGTTCCCATCTGAAACTGTCAGAATAGGAGCACTGGTCAACCTGCGCTTCAATTCTTCAAAGGCATTCTGACAGTCGACATCC
This sequence comes from Begonia masoniana, assembly GCA_022432975.1. Taxonomy (NCBI): domain Eukaryota; kingdom Viridiplantae; phylum Streptophyta; class Magnoliopsida; order Cucurbitales; family Begoniaceae; genus Begonia; species Begonia masoniana. Next base: position 42,753,973 of record CM039515.1, read on the forward strand.
CAAACAAATCGCACATCTTTGCGAGTGAGTTTGGTAAGCGGCGCCACAATAGAAGAGAAATTCTGCACAAAGCGCCGGTAGTATCCAGCTAACCCGAGGAAGCTACGAATCCCTGGGACGTTCTCGGGTGGCGGCCAATTCACTACTGCCTCAATCTTCGCAGGATCAACAGAAATACCATCCCGCGAAATGATATGGCCCCAGAACTTCACCTCAGAAGCCCAGAAATCACATTTACTGCGCTTTGCATACAACTGATGCTCCCTCAAGGTCTGTAGGACAATGCGGAGATGATCTCGATGTTCACGACGAGTCTTCGAGTAAATCAAGACGTCATCAATGAAGACTACCACAAACCGATCCAGATAAGGCCGGAAGATCCTGTTCATAAGATCCATAAACACCGCTGGAGCATTTGTAAGCCCGAACGGTAAGACCAAGAACTCAAAATGTCCGTATCTGGTCCGGAAAGCAGTCTTGGGTATATCCTCCTCCCGAATCTTCACCTGATGATACCCTGTCCTCAGATCAATCTTCGAAAAATATCGTGAACCACCAAGCTGATCAAAGAGGTCGTCAATACGTGGAAGCGGATACTTATTCTTAACAGTAACCCTGTTCAGCCTCCGATAATCAACACATAACCTCAACGACCCATCCGCCTTTTTAGCAAACAAAACGGGAGAGCCCCAGGGCGACCCACTCTCCCTGATAAATCCTTTGCTCTGCAGATCCTCTAACTGCTTACGCAGTTCCACTAACTCAGCGGGTGACATCCTGTAGGCAGGTATAGAAACTGGAGTAGCCCCTGGAACGAGATCGATACAAAACTCAATCTCTCTGTCTGGAGGTAAACCCGGTAGCTCATCAGGAAAGACGTCATCGTACTCCCTAACGACTGAGACATCAATCTCCTGCACCGCGGTCTCAAGGTCTAGATCCATCGACCAAAGTCCCCCATACTGTTCCAATCCACTCCTGCCTCGTAAACATACCCGAATATAGAGTTCACAATTCCCGTACAAGGACCTCGGTGGTAGGTAACAACCCTGCCAGACTTCGAGGTAACTGTGACCCGCCTCAAGTGGCAATCAACTATTGCATGGTATTTCATCAGCCAATCACATCCCAAAATGACGTCAAACTGCCTCAAAGGCAGAACGATAAGATCAGCTGAAAACTTGCAGTCGTCGATCACCACACAAACCGATCTGCAGATATATGCTACTCCACTCCTGTCGCCCAGTGGAGTATTCAGATATAAAGGGGTTTCCATCTCCTTGATGTCCAACCCCAACACCTCAGCAAACTCAACAGAAATAAAGGAATGCGACGCCCCAGTATCAAACAAGACGCGAGCAAATGTATGAGAGATGAGAATCGTACCATCCACAACTGCCGGCTGAACAGGCATGGGAAAGTACTCAGCCTGGTCCACTGCATACGACTGTCCAGCAACTCCCTTACCCTTATAATCGCGACCCCGGCCTCCAGCTCTGGTGGTAGATCCAGGATATCCTCCTGTCCTCGACTGCTGAACAGGAGGGGAACCACTAGCAAAAGGCTGCCCGATCGGTCGGTAAGGAGTATCAGTGACAGGCCTATCCTCTGCTCGGCGCTGGGGTGTCTGAAACTGAGCCTGCTGAAAAGGGGGTCGGGTATGTCCCCGATGCTGGCCCGGAGAGGAGAATGACTCAGTAGATGCAGGAATATGAAAAGAGTGCCGCGGCTGCTGTCTCGGAGGGGAGAATGACTCGGTAGCTGAGGGGATATGAAAAGAATGTCGCGGCTGCTGAACCTGAGGAGACCTCAGCGGGCAATCCTTCCTAAAATGACCCGGCTGGCCACAGGTGTGGCAGGTGTAAGGGGAGTACCTGCTGCTCCCTGACGATCCGCCACTAGATCCAGAAGAGCGACCAGCACTAACACCCTGATCAGACACCTGACGCTGACCCTTCCTAGTCATCTTCCTCCCCGAAGATCGACGGTCTGACCCCTGCTGGGAGGTGGCATCACCCGAGATGTACAACCTCTCAATCCTCAAGGCAGCCTCATAAGCCCCAAGCAAACTGTCGTACTGGTTCACAGCCACAGTTCGCTTTATACTGAAGTTCAGGCCCTGGACAAACTTTATAACTTGGGCCTCTACACTGACCCCTCCAGAATATGGCAGCAAATGGACAAAACGATTATAATAGTCGGTGACTGACATAGACCCTTGCACTAGCTCGTAGTATGCTCGGGTCATCATACCCCTATACTCCCTGCTACTGAACTGGCTCCGGAACAGAGAGGTAAAATCAGCCCATCCCATAGTCTCAACAGCCTGCTGACTACGGATGGTTTTCCACCAGCGCCTAGCAGCCTCCCTCAGAAAATGGGTAGCTATAGGGACTCTCGACTCGACCGGCGTCTGGAGAGTCTCGAAGTTAAGCTCCATAACTTCAAGCCAATTCTCCGCCTCAGCCGTATCAGTGCCTCCAACAAAGGTGGGAGGGTTGAGCTCGTTGAAATCCCGAAAATGTACCCCTCTGGAGGTGGGATCAGGGTTAGGAACAGGAGGTGGAGGTGGAGCCTGAGCACCGCTCGCCAGGTTCCGCAAAGCCTCCAATATAGAAGACATGATGCTAGGGTCCTGACCGGGGTTCTGAGGAACTCTCCTCCTCTGTGGCATCGTGACAATTCTGAAATACATGAGATTGTACCACATTAGCATTTTTCATTAATCATGCTCTCCATGTATTCTACTACTGCTCATACTTGATCTCAAACATTAGTCACTAAGAGGTCATTGAACCTTGCGCTCTGATACCAAAAATTTCTGTCACGACCCGGGAGAGGGCCTAACAGAAACGCCAGGTTAAACGATCAACCTCAGGGAGGTCCGCCGTCTAACCTAAGGCCTAAGTGCGGAAGTTTAGCACTAATCCAGGACCTCCTCGAAGCAACAAATATAAGAGAGTACAAACAATCATAGAGATACAAGATAATGAAAATAATTACAGGCCAAAGTAAGGTACAGTCTCAAATGTTTACTTACATAAATAAAGTGGCAGAAAACTAAAAGGGGAAACTACAAGGAGATCCCAAAACGAACAAGCTCACTTCCTAGCCTTCCTTCCTTTACCTGTAGAGGGGGAGTCAATGGGGTGAGTGACAAACTCAGTATGGGATGTTATACCTACCACTAGGAATGCATGCCATATAAAATCAATGCACGTTTTAAAATTTAAATCCTGTTTCATGTTATTTATTTCTCTTATTATTATTCATTTAAAACGGTTGAGGGCTAATCATAAAATAAGGATATATCGCAAACATATGCCCACATCAACACTGAAATCAAAACACATATCCAGGTGTACAGTGAAAAGGGAGGTCACTCACGGATCCTCCGAACCACACCAGCATAGAAAGGCCGCGGTAGCACCAGCAGGGCCTCATAGTAAGAAGAGAAAAAGTCAACCACCAGGAGGGACGAACCGCTCAGCCCTGGGCCACCGTGAAACACACCAGGGCACACTAGGAGGGACGAACCACTCAACCCTGGGCCCAAGGGAACCACGCAGTGGACTTATCATACCGGGGGTAGCAACGAACAGACACTGGCCAGGTCGGGTAACTGGGCGAGCATACCTCCGAGCCCATTCCGCCTATTCTCAGGGGGCGTACCCTACATTCCGCCTATTCTAAGGGGGCGTACCCTATCCAAACAAGTGTGGGGAGTACCACTACAACTGGGCAAAACCCCCTGATACTCCTAGCATAAGGGCCCAGCTAAGAGTGCCAGACAGTTATCTCCAGTATCGAACTCCAAATGGCACAGCAGAAAATCAATGCATGACAATATTAAATGCAGGTATAAAACTATCTACGTGCCAAGCATGAAAAATCTCAAGGAAATCTCAAATACCACCCGTCAGCAAAGGCAAGCAAAACATGGCATATAAAATCCACTAGGCAGTAGAATCAGTGAAAAATATACGTGCTACAATATGCAAAATAATCACGCCAGTAAGAATGCCAACATCAATACTAGTGGTATCCCACCAAAAATAATATACGTGCATGCAAGGCTAGGTATAACGCGGAAAGTATAATAACCCATACCCCTAGGGCGAGTCCTCCTATCCTCAGTAAACTGTGGCGCCTCAGGAATAGTTTCGAACTCAGCAAAATTCTCCAAATCTGAGAGTCAAACACAAGGAAGGAACCCCGTTAAAATCCAATTGGGTCCAGAAACGATATAAGTAACGAACCGGGGCGAAAACGGGTCAAAATGGCCCGGGTTGACTTTTGGTAAAAAAGTCGACGGTCAAAGTCAAGTCAACGGTCAACGGTTGACTTTGACTGACCGGTCAAAGTCAACGGTCAAAGTCAACCGTTGACTTTGGTCAAAGTCAACCGTTGACTTTGGTCAAAGTCAACCGTTGACTTTGGCTGGCCGGTTTGGGTCGGCCTGGTTCGGTTCGGTCTGGGTCGGGTTGGCCTGGTTCGGTTCGGTCTGGGTCTGGTTGGCCTGGTTCGGGTCGGTTTGACCCGAACCAACCCAACCTAACTGGGCTCGGGCCAGACCCGGCCCAAACCCAAATCGGGTCGGGCCAGCAAGGGCTGGGTTGACCTGGCTTGATGGGCTGGGTCAGACCCGACCCAATGGGCCTAAGCCAAACCCGGCCCAGAAAGCCATGGGTCTGGGTCCAGCCTGACCCAAAACCGGATCGGGCTGGGCCAAACCCAGTCGGCCCTGGGCCTGAGTCAACTCGGCCTTGGGCCTGAGTCAACTCGGCCCAAAGCCCGAGTTAACTCAGCCCATGGTCGAGTTGACTCGGCCGGCGACCACCGAAGGCCGGCGACGTTCCGGCGACGCTCCGGCGACGCTCCGGCGACCGACCGACGACCTTCCGACGACAAAAACTCAAATTTCACACCTGTTTTTCGCCAAAAAACGTTTCCAACGCGTTAGTCGACTCCTCTACAATCGATTCCTACCAAAAACACGAAAAAAACAACCCTAAATCGTAGATCTAAAAAAAAAACAAAAACCCGAAACTTCTCGGGCAAAAATCGAGAGAACGAGAGGTTACCTCCGAAATCGCCCTTCACAAACGTTGATCTACGCTTCGAGGCGAACGTTTTGACACCAAGATCTCGACGAACGGAGGTCGTTCCGGCGCCGGCGATTTTCTCCTCTCTCTCTCTCTCTCCCTCCTTCTCTCTCTCTCTCTCTTTCTCTCTCTTTCTGGTTGCTTCTGTCGGCAGAGAGGCAGGGATAAGGTTTCTTTTGAAACCTTATCTCTTCTTTTCTTTTCTATTAATTATTTTCTTTTATTTATTTTATTAATTATTTTATTTATTTTATTTTATATTTTATTTACTTACTTCTTTTATTTGATTTATAATAAAACGGTTTTAAGATTCGATTTCTAATTTCAATTCCTACCGGAAATTAGCGAAATTAATCCCAAAATTTACGCTCTAAATTACGCGAAAAATTTACCCAAATTTTTACAAAAAAATTAAAATTTGACGGGTTTTACAATATGTGGATGATCTGCTAGTGATAGGAAATAACACAAGCAATGTAGAGAAGTTTAAGCAAGAGATGATAGAAGTTTGTGAGATGACAAATCTCGAATTGAAGACGTTTTTTCTTGGAATGGAATTAAACAGAGTGAACATGAAATCTTCATCTGTCAGAAGAAATATGCCAAGGAGATTCTGAAAAAGTTTAAATTCAAAGAATGCAGTGAAATGAGCACTCTAATGGACTCAAAAGGAAGGGCTTTGTAAAGAAGATGGAACAGAGAAGGTTGGTCAAGCGTATTTCAAATTATGGTCTTTCTACGCAAAGAGTGGTTTCTAATCAGCAAATACAACAAGAAGCTGCAATCCAAAAAGTATGGACCTTATCGAGTCGAGAAGAAGATCAACGATAAGGCATATGTTATTGGACTGCCAAACAACATGAGTATATCCAAGACATTTGACGTGGTAGATCTCTACTCATTCAACCTCGATGACGAGTTGTTGTACCCAAAAAACTCGGGTCGAGTTTTTCTTTAGTGGGAGAGAATGATGTAAATTGACAAAGTGACACATTGGGTATCAAATTATTATTCTCAAATAATCTTGTATTTAGATTTTATTTTCGTAATTAATAACTTTATTTTATTTTAGTTTAGACGTAGATCTATTATTTTAAAATCTTTTAGTTTAGATTTTATTTCACAGTTAATAGTTTAATTTTAGTTTAGTTTAGATCTGGATCTATTATTTTAGAATTCTTTAATTTAGTTTTTATTTTCACAATTAATAAATTTATTTTATTTTAGTTTAGATTTGAATCTATTATTTAAGTTGTTTCTTTTCATTTTTCGGATTATTATTCAATTTGAAGCAATTTTCAAAATTAAGATTTCTCTCATATTCCGCATTCTGCTGCATTAAATGGCGACGTTAAACTATCACTTAAACCATCTAAGTGAAAAATTAGAGTTGTCGTTGCCATCATCCCACATGTTATCCATTCAACATGAGGGTGTAGCATGAAAGATCCGTCTAGAGTCTAGACATTGTTGCACTCAACGAATAGTGTAACTTTATTCCAACAAACATTTGTCATTGTGATGTCAACTCTTCGGTGTTGTTCGACCCATCGTTGGCCAACATGTTCACCTTGGCAACATGATCCTAGATTTGTGACTATCGTTGTGGCTCTCACAACTTGAAGCTACCGTTTCAGTGTTTAAATTGCAAATTTTAGGGTGTCGAAACCCGAAATGAGATTGCCCTTGATCCTCAAATATTTCAATTATTCATAAAAGTAAGTATAAGGAGCATTATACCTACAGAAAGTACCTGCTTTAGAGGATTGTTAACAAACCTTCAATCTAGAGTTAAATGTTGTGATGCTATCTAATGCATTAAAAAAACACTTACATAGATATCATTGTTTCATGGCAATTTAGGGCTTCCAACGCATTGAATCCCAACCTTCAACCTTTTTCTTTTCTTCTCCTTCTCAAACTCTCTCCCAAAATCTCTTCGGCCTCGTGGAAGTCAATGAAGAATAATGAGGCATTGCATTAGCATTTACTTATAATTTACTCTTAAGAAAATTACAACATTGCCCTTCTTGAAAAGAATTCTATTTCATCATTAGAAGTGCGTAATTAAATTTTAAAAATCAATTATGAGGCGTATCATTTCAAGCACTTACTTCCAATGTTAAAGAGACAAGGATACTTGGACTCAATCTCAGATCACATTTTTCAAGTTGCCTCTCCCTCATCGGCTCTTGTGCCTCGCATACATCCTCTTGAAGCAGCGAACTTTTCCATTCTAGCACGTGAGACGATCAGACTCATACTTGTTCAGCTTCAACTCATGTAACAAATCATGTATTCTAATGCGCTATGATTGCAAGAAATCTATTGCGATCGCGATGGAAACGAAGAAACATACGAGGAGGAGGATGAAGAGACGTACGTAACCCCAAACAAGATGACAACATTCAAAGGCATTAATTGTTTTACACCAGGTGGACTATTAATGGTCGTCTATTTAATATGATCATTGATATTGGAAGTTGGGAGAACATCATCGGCAAAGAGGCTATAGAGGTTTTACAGTTACCTGTAGAGAAACATCCCAAGCCTTAGTCAATCGGATGGATCCAGGCAATAGAAAAAATTCAAGTGAATGAGCACTGAAAAATATTTTTTTCGATTTGTAAATATATTAGACGAAATAGACATTGATCCACTCTTTGCATTTCCATCGGGATCGCAACAGATTTCTTGTTTGTGTTCATCTCTCTCAACCACATTAACTGCTCTCTGATTTGGACACTCGTTCGATCGGTGACCAGGCTAGTTGCATAAAAAACATTTCTGAAGTATCGGCCTTGCGTACGGGTTTGTCGATTTCAGACGCTCCATATTCTCGACTAATTTTTTCCCGTCACCATGTAAATCATTTCAATAAGTATTATAAAAAATATTTTCAATTCAAATATTCTATGATATAATATATGATGAAAGAGAGTATTTACGGTGTAATATCAATAATATAACTTTGTTATAAAATTTTAATTATTTGATGAATTATTAATTAGCCTAAATCAATCTATATATATATTTTATAATAACATGTTAGAAAGTAAACAGCTATTATGAAAAATCAACGGTATTAAATAAATCATCTATATTAAAGCCAGATTCATGTAATTCTAGCTAACGTGGCGATTTTCTCTTGGCCGCCGCCTCTCTTTTGTCGTTTGTACTTTGTCAATTCCTTTTAGATTTAACTACAACCGTTCGATCACTTCAACGTCCATACTTTAGAGTATATTAGAGTAGACAGCAAAAATTAAACAATATAAAAATAAAAAATTCATGATTTTTTAAAGAAATCATAAAATAATAAAAAAGTAATTGAATATTTAGTTTATAAATGGATCAATAATATTGACGTAATTTATATTTGAATAATAATATATTTATTATTAATTTTATACTTTAATCTTATACTGTAACGTGACATTTATTTGTCACTATTTAATTGGTGTGATAAGTTAAAATAAGACATTAATTATATTAATTAATGAGCGATTAATCAACATGTAAAATTAAAATGTAGAATTAAATGATAAATTTAAAATTATTTTGCATTTATTGTTTTTTTTATTTTAAAATTATTTAGGCTCGTGGTGTTATCCACTTGCCCTCTTGTTGAGCTTATCTCAAACAAAAATAATAATTAGGGAGCCATCTATATCTATACATAATATTTATACATACATGTTACGTGATATAAATAATCCCAACCCATTTTGTTTCTCCTTTCAAACTCTCTCTCTCTCTCTCTCACTCTCCTCTGCAAATCTAGACAAAAAGATGAACGAAGCAATCATGGGAGACTTTAGTGTTCCTCGTATAAATGGCAGAACTTCAGGATACGATTATTTTATACCCTACTTAACGGAACGATGGGGAGAGTTGCCGTTTAAAGTTGACGATGAAGAGGACATGATCGTGTTTAACTCTCTCTACGATGCCGTTTCTTATGGATGGTCACCTCTGGATTCGACTATACCCTCCACCACCGTTAAGAAAGAGATTACGGAGGAAGAATCGGAGACTGGTCCCACTGAGCCGGCAACAGGGCGGCGATACAGAGGGGTCAGAAGACGGCCGTGGGGGAAATTTGCTGCTGAGATAAGAGATTCGGCGAGGAACGGGGCGAGAGTCTGGCTCGGCACTTATCAAACGGCTGAGTGTGCAGCTTTAGCTTATGATCGAGCCGCTTACCGAATGCGTGGCTCGAAAGCTTTGCTTAATTTTCCAAACCGCAATTCGATTGACGAGCCAGAGCCGGTGAGAGTTAAGGGTAAGCGCAAAAAGCCGGTGCCGGGCCCCGCGTCGAGTGCTGGCCGGAGAACCTGCTCAGCTAAGAAAATCAAAGGCTTGCCGGAATCTACGAGTGAAATGGGAAGTTATCAAATGTGTATCAGTGCACCTATACGATAGGCCAAATGGCAGTTGGCGAAGTTCAATTGGTTGATGAATATCTTGATATTGTGAGTTGACCAAATTGGACAAATCTTAAGGTAATGTGCAAATAACTATGATTGATGATGAACGTATGTGGGTCCCTACATAGGACCATATAGTAAGACCATCTCCAATGGGAGTGGTTTGAAGGGTTGTTTGTCAGAATTTTCTGACAAACAACCCAACGTGGGTTGCTTTCTCCATTGGAGAGCAACCCACGTGGTTTGAGGGTTGTTTATATAAACAACCCTCAAACCACGCCACCTAGGAGAGATGAATTAATAAAATAATAATAATTTTTAATTTATAATGTATAAATATTAGAATAAAAAATAGTTTTTATTTATATTATTTTCCTACAAAACAAAAATGTGGGTAAAATAAAAAATGACCGTTGCTCAACGTATAGAAATGAGAAAAAAATTATTAATTTAAATATTTTTACTTTTTTATCTATAAATAGTACTATTGTTGTTCATATTAAATTTTCTCATCGTTTTTCCTACATTTTCTTCACAAATTCTTACAATCTCTTCACAATTTCCTTCTCATTTTGACTCAAATTCGTATACCAATGGATTCGGATCACTCTTCCAACTCCAACCTCCCAAATTATCATTATCCAATTTTTCAATTTTCCCAAAGTTCTTCAAATATCCCTCACCCACTACCTCAAACTGGAAATACTCAATTTTCCCAAAATTCTCCAACATCCCAAGGTCCACATTTCCAATTTTCTCAAGTACCGGGAAACTTTCATGACTTACTCAATTATCCATTTCCACCATTTCAAAACACAAATATGAGTTCATTTGAGAGGTCTCCGTATTCACCATTTGTCCCGTTTGCAAATTCACCTCCACTTGATTCACCAACCTCACACCGAACACCATCCACCTCAGCTTCTGAATCTCGACCCGAACGTAGTGGAGACGAGTTACAGAATGCTCCTCGAATTGTTGAAGGTATTAAACCAAAAAAAGCCCAAAAAAAATGAGGTGGAGTGAAGTAGAAGATCTACTTCTCATAAGTGGATGGCTCAACACATCCAAGGATGCTGTGGTCGGGAATGACCAAACAGCAAGACGCTTTTGGGATCGCATTGCTAATTACTTTAACGAACACCGACAAGATGGACCAAGCAGAACACGGATGCAATGCAAGGATCATTGGAACAATGTAAATCATAAGGTATTACTTTTCAATGGTTGTTACCAACGAGTTCAACAATCACGCCATAGTGGGTGGTCCGATGACCAAATTATGGAGCATGCTCACCAGCTATATAAATCTGAGAATGGTGGCTCTCCTTTTATGTTTGACTATTGTTGGAAGATATTAAAGAATGAGCCAAAATGGAATACTTCATATCATCAAGAGGGCTCAAAGAGAACAAAAGTTTCTGAATCAGGGGCATACACTTCGTCATCTAATCTAGAGAACAGTGACGATGAAGTACATGAAGTTCGGCCAATTGGACAAAAGGCAGCCAAAAGAAAGGCAAAGGAGAAAGAAGGAAACAAAAGTCTGCCTGCTGAGTATTTTGAAACTCAAGCTCGAAAAGCAGCTGCATTGGAGAAACTAGTGGAGATTGAGGCAAAGAAGGCAGAAGAACAGAGAATAACAAAGTACCTGGACTACCTCGTTATGGATACCTCGCATATGACCGATCAACAAAAAATAGATCATGAAAGATTGTGTGATCATATTAGGGCAAACATCATGAAATTTTAATGTAATGGTTTAAGCAATTTATGTAATATCTTTTCATGTAATGGTTTCAGCAATTTTAATGTAATGGTTTGTTTAATTTTATCAAGTTTCAAGCGTATTGTCACACTTTTAAGGTGAATGTGTCGACCAGGTCTGGAGACAGGGTCGACACTATGCAAACCTGGTCTAATAGTGTCGACCAGGTCTGGAGACAGGGTCGACACTATGAAAACCTGGTCCAATAGTGTCGACCAAGTATGGAAACCTGGTCGACACTATCTCTATGATTTGCGATTATTTTGAAGTTTTTAAGACTGGGTCGACACTCTCAAAGTCTTAAACTTTCTGAGAGAAGATTCGGAACAGCCGCAACCCTACCACCGTCGTTCTCTCAATTCGCACCGTCGTTCTCTCAATTCGCGCCTGTTTTCTCCACATTCGTTCAGCACAGTTTGATCTCACGCGATAAATGGCATCCTCCTCTCGCAAGAAGCTACAAGTTCACAAGCGGAGAGCGAAGAATGCTACTCGGGGTAATGAGGAAGAAGACCACGAGCCAGTATATCCAACTTTCCGATACAAAGACAAAGAATCAAAAATTAGGTATGACCGTGATTTTCAGTTCAAGAGCCTTATCTTAAGTAGGAAAGTGGATTATGCAAGATTATCAAAATTGAATTTAGAGAACACCTTCACTGAAATGGGTTTGCATGGTATTTTTGATCTTCCTGAAAAGTTTTGCGAAACTCCAGTGATGATGTTCTATGCAAACATGGATCACTCTGTGAACCCTCTGAAGATTTCTACCTATGTGTTTGGGGAACACATAGAAATCACTGCCAGGTGGTTGAACGCGCTACTTAATTGTGAATTTTGCGATGATGGTGAGGAGTATTATGAGTCTGGAAAATTTCCTTCGTTTTTAGGGACCGAAGAAGGAGATGAGTTCCTAAGGTTGATAGCAAGGAATCCAAACCAAGCAATTTCAAATAGGCCATCAGCAAGAGATTTAAACGTCCGTGCAAGGGTTATCCATCACATGATGACCTACAATTTGTTGCCGAGAGATGGTCACTACGATCACGTTAGTGGGATGGATATGTACGTGCTGTGCAAGATATTTCGTGAGGAAATCTTCAATGTAGGCTACATTATTCTCAAGCGAATGATCGATGTTTTCAACAATGCCTCCAAGTCTCTACCTTTCAATCTTCTTATAATGAAGATTTGTGATGTCCATGGGATTGATTATTTGAGCTTTGGCAAACCAATCAAGCTGAGGCAAACAAATTACTACACCCCATCCACTTTAGCACGCATGGGGATTGCATTAAACGATGAAGGGGAATGGGTATGGGAAGGTGAAGAAGGCAATGTGCCTGCTCATTTGGACATGGATGAGCAAAATGTTGAAGCAGAACCTGGTCGTATGGACATGGACATGGACATGGATTTTGCTCCAGAACATGCACAAGCTCCTCCTCCACGAGACATTCCTAGTGGCAGTTTTTCACTATCTCAACATCAGCTTGATGAACTGAAGAATTCTATAGCAGCTAGCATGGGAACATTGTTTTCTGAATACCAGACTTCAGTCAACACTCGGCTGGATAAATTGGAGGGTACTGTATCAGGATTGCAAGCTGTTGTGAATGGCGTTGGAGTTGCTTCAGACTCATTGTTTAATCATGTAAACAATCGGTTCGATGAGGAACGCAATTTTATTGAAGACGAGTGCACCTTACTCCATAACCATATCCATTACCATGGGGAAACTGAGAGGAGTCAAATGGGGGATTATGAGAGGAGTCAAATGGGGGATTATGAGAGGAGTTTTGACCAATTTGGAGATTCATAAACAATCGTTGGCGTTGGATTGATGTCGATTATTTTTACCCTGCCAAATTTCAATTTTAGTTTCTGTTTAATGAACTTGATGTTAAATTTGGATTGATGTCGATTGTTTAATGAATCTCAATTCTAGTTTGATGTAGTTCAATTTTAGTTTAATGAACTTGATGTAGATTATTTTTACGATGTAAAAGTAGATGTTTGAATTCTGGTATGTTTGGGAATGATGTCAAATAAATTGTTATGCAGGTTTCATTGACGGGTTTGTTGTAAATACAAACGAACCCATGCAGTTTGATTTCTCGAATTAGATAATATTCAATTCCTAGCTTTAGTTAAATTCTGGAATTAGATAAAACTTCAGACTCCGCGTAGAAGGCCTAAACGACGTTTTTTGGGGTCGAAGATGGACTTCAACAGACAAAGTGTGTTGAACCCGTCGTAGATCTCGAAAAGACCTTCAAATTGACAGCTCGTGGGCCCCGTAACTCCTTACGGATCAAAAGTTATGACAATCGGAAGTTTAACCTCCTCGTATTAAAATTTTCGCATCATATCCGACTTCCGAATCATGAATTCATAATTATAAATTTGTTAAAAGCAAAATTTGGAGTTTTAAGATGAAATTTGAGTTTACAGAGAGAGAATCGTTTCAGCTTCCGTAAGATTTCTCTTTTATTTATAGTTTCTTTGTTTTTCTGCGAGATGGGGTCGACACTTTCTTTATAGTGTCGACACCTTGTGACCGTTAAGCTTCAAAAATACCCGTTGTAAGCTTTCCTGGTCGGCCCTTCCACGTATCTTGTCGACACTATTCGACACCAAAGAGAAAGTGTCGACCCCGTTTGGAGACCTGGTCGACACTTTCTCTTTGGTGTCGAATAGTGTCGACAAGATACGTGGAATGGCCGACCAGGAAAGCTTACAACGGGTATTTTTGAAGCTTAACGGTCACAAGGTGTCGACACTATAAAGAAAGTGTCGACCCCATCTCGCAGAAAAACAAAGAAACTATAAATAAAAGAGAAATCTTACGGAAGCTGAAACGATTCTCTCTCTGTAAACTCAAATTTCATCTTTCAAATGGGTTCTCCATCTTCTACTAATCCGTACGATAATATGACTATCAAGGATATTATAGTTAGCGAATGCACCGACGATTACGATGACCAATATGTCAAACAGTTCATGGAGAATCGACATGGAGAAGTTGGCGCAAGCAGACGTCGAAAAAGAAAAGTGTGCAGAGACAGAGGACGTGAAGAAGGACATCAACGCTTGTTCCATGACTACTTTTCTGAACAACCGGTGTATGGAGAATTTCAATTTAGAAGACGATTTAGGATGCGTAGACACGTATTCTTACGCATAGTTGAGTCTCTTGGACAAAATTCAGAGTATTTCCAACAAAGGGTTGATGCAGTCGGAAAACGGGGAGTTTCTCCTTTACAAAAGTGCACTGCTTCTATGCGAATGTTAGCATATGGATTGCCTGCAGACTCGGTGGATGAATATGTTAGGATTGGTGAAACAACTGCAGTCGAGTGCCTCAAAAAATTTGTCCGGAGAGTAAATGAGATTTTTGGGCCTGAGTATTTGAGGCGACCCAATGCTGAAGACATACGTCGCTTACTTCAAATGGGGGAGGCACGAGGGTTCCCCGGCATGTTAGGTAGTATTGATTGTATGCATTGGGCATGGAAAAATTGTCCAGTTGCATGGAAAGGTCAATTCACCCGCGGTGATAAAGGACGGCCGACCATCATGCTGGAAGCAGTTGCTTCACAAGATCTTTGGATTTGGCATGCATTTTTTGGCGTCCCGGGATCCAATAATGATCTAAATGTGTTGAATCAATCGCCATTATTCACTGACATATTGCAAGGCCGAGCTCCTCCGGTTGAATTTACGGTTAATGGGACTCATTATAACATGGGGTATTATTTGGCAGATGGTATCTATCCACAATGGAGTGCATTTGTGAAGACCATCTCATTGCCCCAAGGAGAGAAGAGACAATTGTTTGCCCGATGCCAAGAAGGAGTGCGCAAAGATGTTGAGCGAGCATTCGGTGTTCTTCAAGCTAGGTTTGCAATTATTCGAGGCCCAGGACGTTTTTGGGAAAGAGATGTTCTCAAAGATATCATGTACGCATGCATCATACTCCACAATATGATTGTCGAGGATGAACGAGACTTATATGAAGGTATATATGATCATATGTACGATGAAGGTCCTACACCATCACCAACAATAGAAGTATCACATGGACCTATTTCCAATTTTCCGACAATGCTTCAACGAAATGCTGAAATCCGAGATAGAACTGTACATCGCAATCTTCAAGCGGACTTGATAGAGCATATATGGTCTCGATTTGGAACACAATTTGATTAAAAAATATTGTTCATAATGTTTATGAAAATTTTGTCTTCATTAATTTGAACGGAATACGTGTTGGTGTAATTTTTTTTTTATTATAATTATTTACACTTATTTTAATTTACTTGCCAAGAGTTTAGTGTATATATGAAGGTATATATAGTCTCGATTTTTTTTTATTATATTATTATAATTATTTCCTTATTTTTAATGATATATATGTAAGAAAAAATAATTTTAAAATCAATATAAAATTATTTGTTAAAGCAACGAAAAACGTTGCTAGCATTGGAGAAGAAAGTGGTTTAGGAGATGAGATGGAAGAAAGAGAGTGTAATTTATTTAAATAATAATATAAAAATTATTATTTTATTGCTAGCAACGAGTTGAACGTTGTTAGCGTTGGAGATGCTCTAAAAATCTATACGTATTTATATTATTTACCAATAATAATAATTATTGAATTTATAAAAAATATATAAAACTGAAAATGATCTGATTTTTCTTGAGGTTGATTGATGGTACCCTTTTTAAAAATAATTATAATAAGATAATGTCTATAAAATTTTCTTTTTTCTACATAAAATAAATAATTATAATTGCTTATTTAAACTAATATTTGTGGAAAACAAGCCATGTCATCAAATTCCTAATTCCTAATAATATTTTGGGTAATTATCGATTTAAACTCTATACTATACATTTTT
Organism: Begonia masoniana; assembly: GCA_022432975.1. Taxonomy (NCBI): domain Eukaryota; kingdom Viridiplantae; phylum Streptophyta; class Magnoliopsida; order Cucurbitales; family Begoniaceae; genus Begonia; species Begonia masoniana. The sequence goes on from CM039515.1 coordinate 42,770,180, forward strand.
TTTTAATTCATCCATGTACTAAAAAAATTGACAAATCGAATCCTGTACTTTGAAATTGTTGATATAATGTCAAAAATAATAACAAAATTAAAGTACAGGATTCGGTTGTCCATTTTTTTAGTACAGGGGGCGAATTGAAAAAAAATGTATAGTACATGGTTCAAATCGATAATTATCCTAATATTTTTCAATGGCATGAAATAATAAAACAAAATTACACGATAAGGAACCTCCAAACTAATATAGCAATTTTATTATAATGATTAAAACGAGAGAAAACCCATCAATAATAATAAAATTTTGGCTAGTTGAGTTGAATTGATTCATTTAGTTAACTTAACCGAGTTGATAAAATTCAAAATATCAATCTAAACTCTACCTACGACCTTAGCTCATTAACTTTCTCAATCTATTGATTAAGCTTACAAGTTACGCTTGGTTTGACCGTAAATTTTTTTCTCTAACCAAATTAAAATCAAGCAACCAAATTCCAATAGTGATAATGAGAATGAGATGTAAATGAAGCAAGGCATTATGGCTTGACGACGACTGGGAAGAAGCTAGAAAATAAGATACAACTGATTAAAACATTTTAACCAAAAGGAAAACATGGGATAGTCAACTTTCTAGTCACAATCATCATGTCATAGACTAGGTACCAAAATTGAGTTTTTTTTTTTGTCTCACGAGTCATAAAAGCCAATGAATTGGTACTTCCTTCCAAATAGAATTGTAAACACAAAGATTTTGAGGTATACAATCATGTAAGTCTTGTAACAAGCTGGACTGCCACATCTAACCTCACTCTTATAGGATCATAATTAGATAGTTGGTTGAGGGCCCAACACATCTAGGGATGATAGAGGTAACAACCACAAGGAGTAATGAAGGTCACTGATCAGGCTTATGCAGTTGGTGGAGTTAAGGGATATGATCACTCGGGGCATGAAGTCGTCGATGGCACTCTCACTTTCTTTAGTACTATTGCACATGTTTTGTTTGGCACTTGAGATATGTGTTCTTTCATATGTGAGCTATTTGCTTTGTGCTTGGATACTCAAGTAGAAAAGTTAGAAAATCTATTGGTTTTCAAAAACACTTTGAATTAAAAGTGAGATGTCAAATGTTTGCTGGTGTACTACTATTATTACTAGTGGACACGAGTTGCCAGCAGACTTGATAGTTCTGCCATGGATCCTTTCGATGTGATTGAGCCATTATAAGTTAAAAATCAATTGTTCGAGGAAGAGTGTGACTCTTCATTTGGATGATGGACAAGTCATTGCTCATCAGTGTAAGTTCAATATTTTCCTCATTCACCTCATGTTATGAGTTTGTTGGAGTGGACAGAGGAGGTTGGAGAATTACAGAAAGTTCTTTGCTGCTAGCAGCGACTTTATGACTATCAAGTAGAATTTATATATTCCAGTTATGTTTGATTACCATGACATTTTTTGTAAGCACCTGCTCTATTACGAGATTGAGTTTTGTATTGATCTGATTCCTTGCACTGTTCTAGTTTTCATTGCTCTATATTGGATGGCCGCAGCTGAGTTGAGGGGGCTGAGGACACAATTGAATGATTAATTGTAGAATGACTTTATTTGCAACAGTGCGTCGCTTTTGTTGTGCACCTTTTTATTTGCTAAAAAACAAGATGATTCACTTTGTTTATGCATCGACAAAAAATTGAATAAGGTCACGATTAAAAATAAGTATCTCTTATTGAGGATCGATGAGTTGTTTGACTAATTAGGTGGGTCCAAATATTTTTATAAGATTGATTTAGGATCAGACTATCATTTGCTGAAAATTCTCGAGGATGACAATCATAAGACAATCTTCTGCCATTAGATGATAATCATAAGACAATCTTTTGCCATTAGTATGGCCATTTTGAGGTCATGGTTCTACAGTTTCAATTGTCCAATGCCTTAGCAACATTTGTGAATACGATGAACCAAGTCTTCAGGTCTTATTTTGATTAATTTTTTAAGAAATGTTCAATTCAGACCCTAACGTATAGGATTATTGGTCATTTGGTCCCTAACATTTTTTTTTAATCCAATCAGACTCTATCATATACGTCATTTACTATTCAAACCCTCCTATTAAATTTTCTGTTAAATTTTACACGTGATCTGTTAAAATTCTAAAATACCCTTCTTTATTCTGTACGGAAGAAGTGGTCATTGAAGCTTGTCGTGAAGTGTTATTTCCATTTTCCTCACTTTTTACAGAAGATAGATATGCAGTAGGAGTGAAAATAAAATCAACTCATTACCAAAAAAGTGAATTTTGAACCCATAAAATGAAATGAAGGAAAGAGAACGCATAACGAACATTTAAATTAATCAAGACAAAGCATTACAAGCAGAAGGAGCACAGGAGAATCTATATTTGCAAATGAAGCAAGGCATTGGAAATGGAGAAGCAAGTAACGCAATCGCAGTAAAGATCACAGAAACGTAGAAAAAACAAAACAAGAAACCTCAATTATGTACTGGGCAGCTGGAGTCCGATTGTTAAGAGCAGCCCACTGAAGCGCATAATATCCCAACCCATCAGGCTCAGAAACAGAGCATCCCTCGCACTCCACCAATCTCCGTAGTTTCTCCAAATCCCCATAAGCCGCTGCTGTGTAAATATCGTTCCGCAACTCCTCGCCGCCCCCATCTACAGCAGCAGCAACCGACGCCGCCGTCGTGGGCTCTTGATCGCGGGATTGAACCTCATCAACAACCTCAATTTCCGATGACATTTCACCGCCAAAATAATTCCCTTTCCGTGGCGGGCAGTGAATTAGAGGATTCAGTCAGTTGACTCGATGGGGATTTTGAATTAAGGGAAAAAAGAAATGGGATGTGGGAGTTCTAAGTTAATTTCCCGGGAGAGTGAGGGACAAAGTTGGCATCTCCTCTTCCCTGGGTTGACTTGGGTGCACCGTATGATGAGGGAAGATCGAAGAGAGAAGAAAAAAGAAAAAAAAGTAGGGTATCAGGGAGTTTTAGTAAGTCGCGTGAAGAGCACATGTAAAATTTAACATAAAATTTAGTGGGAGAGTTTGAATGACAAACGGCGTATACGATTGAGTTTGATTGGATTAAAAAAAACGTTAGAGATCAAATGACCAATGACCTCGTACGTTAGGGTATGAATTGAACATTTTCTTAATTTTTTTATGGTATTCATTGATGAAATTCTAATCTATTCCAATAAACGCAATGAGCATATGAAGCACTTATGGAGCACTTGATAATTGTTTTACAGACATTACAAGACCTTCGATTATACGAAAAAGAGAAAAGTGCGGTTTTTTGATAACATATGTTAATTTTATTGGCCATGTTGTTTCTCGTTGCAGCATTTCATTACATTCAGGTAAGATTAAAGTTGCGTTGGATTGAAAGCCACGTAAGAATGTTATTGAGGTTAATAATTTCTTAGGTTTGGTTGAATACTATCATCAATTCATGGAAAATTTCTCCTCCATTGCCTCGCCATTATTCTAGCTTATTAGAAAAATTGTGAAGTTTGTTTGAGATGGAAAATGTCAATCAACTTTTGAGGAGCCGTAGTAACGATTGACTCATCAGTTTCGGCAGTACTCGAGTTGGAATGTTATTTTTCAATCAAAAATAGCCTTTAAGAGTAGAAAGTTGTATTAGACATTTTTCTGGCCAACTTCATCTTTTTGTCTATACTTTGTTTTTCCGTCGATTTTTTGCCTTCATCATCGTTTTTGGGTTTGAGAATCGTCAAGTTTTAGTGCAAATTTTTTCTTTCAGTCGCCTGCTCTTTTGTTCCGAACATCCGCTCCCATAATGATTTTTTCACACGTTGCAACCCAGACGTCTGCCTCTCGATCTGGAAACTCGCTTCCAACAGAGATCTTCCATTCTTCGTCACTGAAAGCTCGCACTAAACTCCAGACGCTCAGTACTAGGAGCCTTCGATCCAAGGTCGTCCACGCCGGGCCCTAAGCTTGTATTCCTCGTCAGTTGGTATCAATTTTCTTATCAATTTCCCTCCTGCTTATCATCCCAGTAAAGTCAATATAGTAGTTTATTCCCTGACTCTTCACTAGCAAAAGAAAAAACGTAAAAGACAAAAGGTTGGAGAAGATGTGTTTATTTATTCAACTAAACATGTTTTTATAGGCTTACAAAAGAAACAATTAGGCAATACTAATAGTTAAAAAACTTAAGGGTAATTATCGATTTGAACCCTGTACTATACACGTTTTTTCAATTTAGCCCTTGTACTAAAAAAACCGACAAACCGAACCCTGTACTTTGATTCTGTTATCAATTTTGACCTTCTATCAATAATTTCATTAAACCCTCATTGAAAAAACTAACAAACGATCTTAGATTCACTTGAAATTTTTACCACATGTTCACTACTTAATGAGAAGATAATCTGAAAATTTTCGTGATTTTTTAACACATGTACGATTTATTAAAATTTTATTTTAGTATTTTATAAAAATATTATAATAAATCATACAAATTTTAGAAAATCTCGAAACTTTTTCTATTATCTACCCATGATAGGTTGAACATGTGAAAAAGTTTTCAAATAAATCAAATATTGTTTGGTATTTTTTTTAAAATTAATTTATAAAATAAAGAAGAAACTGAGATTAATTTAAAAAAATACCAAAAGATATTGGATTTATTTGAAACTTTTTCTAGATGTTCACCATTTTATGGGTAGATAATAGAAAAATTTTCGTAATTTTGTAAAACTTGTATGATTTATTATAATATTTTTAAACAATACAAAAATAAAATTATAATAAATCGTAGAGATGTTAAGAAATCACAAAAATTCCTACATTATCTTCTAATTAAGTAATGAACATGTGGTAAAAATTGCAACTGAATCTAAGATCGTTTGGTAGTTTTTTCAATGAGGGTTTTATGAAATTGTTGATAGAAGGTCAAAACTGATAACAGAATCAAAGTACAGGGTTCGGTTTGCCGGTTTTTTTAGTACAGGGGCCGAATTGAAAAAACGTGTATAGTACAGGGTTCAAATCGATAATTTTCCAAAACTTAAATAACAATCAAATGCTCATAACCCCTAAACCCACAAAGAAACTCCCAAATTAAACATTATCGGTTATACAACCAAAAGTCACACACACAACTTAAATGCCATAAATAAAATTTAATATCAAAACATTTTATTTTCTCAACCCCTTAAACTTGATTTGTCACACCAAGCAAACTCTTCATTTTGATGAAAGTCTTCAACTTGAGGGGTTTTGTGAAAATGTCTGCCGCTTGGTCTAGTGTCTTGACATATTTGAGTTCCACTTCTTTCTTCATAACGCAATCTTGAATGTAATAATATCGGGTATCGATGTGCTTGCTTCTTCCATGAAACACCGGATTTTTAGCTAAGGCAATGGCTGATTTGTTGTCAACAAAAATCTCCATTGGACCTTCCATTTGAAACTTCAATTCATTTACCAAGTTTCTTAGCCAAATTGCATGACATACACATGAAGTTGTTGCGACGTACTCCGCCTCGCATGTTGATAATGTGACTATGGGTTGCTTTTTTGACATCCATGTGAATGCCGTTTCACCAATAAAAAACACAAACCCCGTAGTACTCTTTCGATCATCCAAGTCACCACTCCAATCACTATCACAATAACCAACAATGTCAAAGTTGCTAGAAGAGACATAGGAAAGATCATACGCAATCGTCCCTTTGATGTAGCGAAGTATCTGCTTTGCCATTTTGCAATGCGTTGTTGTCGGCTTCTCCATAAATCGATTGATGATTCCAACTGAATAAAGAATATCCGATCTTGTGCATGTTAAGTATCTCAAACTTCCAACCAAGCATTTGAAATATGTAGAATCTACCTTCTCTCCTCCATCTTGCTTGGTGATTTTGACTCCACATTCCATCGTTGTTCCAACCGGATTAGCATGATCCATGTTGAACCTTTTGAGCACTTCTTTAGCATAGCCCTCTTGGGATATAAAAATCCCATCTTCACCTTGTTTAACCTCGATCCCAAGATAGTAACTCATGAGACCAATATCTGTCATTTCAAACTCCTTTGCCATCTCCCTTTTGAACTCATCAAACATGCTAGGATTGTTTCCGGTGAATACTAAATCATCAACATATAAACAAATGATTAGTATGCTTTCACCTTGCATTTTGATGTAGAGGGCATGCTCATTAGGACACTTCATATACTTCTTCTCTTAAAAGTACTTGTCAATCTTCGAATTCCATGCTCTCGGTGTTTGCTTCAAACCGTAAAGAGCTTTCTTCAATTTAAGCACTTTGTCTTCTTCACCCTTGACTTCATAACCCAAGGGCTGCTCCACATAGACCTCCTCCTCAAGAATTCCGTTCAAGAATGCCGATTTGACATCCATTTGATGTATCTTCCAATGATTATAGGCTGCCAAAGCAATAATTAAACGAATAATTTCAAGGCGAACAACGGGGGAAAATACCTTATCATAGTCGATACCGCGTTGTTGACTATACCCTTTCACCACTAATCTCGCCTTGTGTCTCTCAGCATCGCCATTGGCCTTTCTCTTTGTCTTGTATACCCACTTTACTCTAATCGGTTTGTGCCCTTTTGGAAGATTGGTCAACTCCCATGTGTTGTTTTTTTCTATCGGTCGAATCTCTTCATACATTGCATCCTTCTATTTTTTGTTTGTAATGGCTTCTTGGAAACAAATTGGCTCACAATCACCAAGAAGACAATAGAGTACTATGTCATTTTGATTTTCATTTACCTCATTAAGTTCTTGTAGACTTTGGGTTCCTCTTGGGCCAATTTCATTCTCCGTATCGCTGGAAAATGCCTCAGTTCCGATGGACGATGTATTTCCTGGCGCTAAGCCTTCAGATGACGATGGAACGGTCGACCGGAGTGACGCTGGAATGGGCAAAACTTCACCCATTTCATCCCTGGTTGGCTCATATTCATTGTCTCCTTCAAAGTATGGAAGGAAATCTTACTCCTCCTCTTGTGTATTCCAATCCCAAGAGGCTTCCTCATCAAAAATAACATCACAACTAATATTTACCTTTCCATTCAAAAGATTGTAGAGGCAATAACCCTTTGAACTTGCATCATAGCCGATGAAGATGAGCTTCTCGCTTCGATCGTCGAGCTTGGTCATTTTTTCTTCTGACACATGAGCATATGCAATACTCCCAAACACCTTGAAGTGACCAATTCCGGACTTTATTCCGCTCCATGCTTCTTGAGGCGTCTTGTCAAGTACACTTGTAGTTGGTGCTCGGTTTGTGAAATAGACTGCACAAGCTACGGCCTCCGCCCAAAATTCCCTCGGCATCTTCTTGGTCTTCAGCATGCTTCTTGCCATGTTCAAAATTGTCTGATTCTTCCTCTCTGCCATGCCATTTTGTTGCGGTGTCCTTGGCACCGTTAAGGGACGTCGGATGCCTTTTTCATCACAAAACTATTTGAACTCATTTGATGTGAATTCACCACTTCGATTGGTTCCCATTGCCTTGATCGTAAGGTTGCTTTCATTCTCCACACGTACCTTAAATCTCTTGAAGATTGTAAATACTTCTGATTTTTCCTTCAAAAAATACACTCATGTTTTTCTAGAAAAATAATCAATAAAGATAAGGAAGTATTTACTTCTACCATGAGACTCCGATTTGATCATTCCACATACATCGGCATGGATGAGTTCTAGAGGCTTCTTAGCTCTTGTCATAGACTCCTTCGAAAAACTACTTCGATGATGTTTTCCGAGTAGGCACCCTTCACACACTTGGTTTGGATTGTGAATATGCGGTAAACCCCGCACCATCTTCTTCTTCGATAAGTCTTCTAGACTTCCAAAATAGAGGTGCCTGTACCGTAGATGCCATAGCCAAGAGAGATCCTCATAACATGTCTTTAAGCATTTCGAAACATCATTACAATAATTCAAAGGAAACATTTGGTTTTTGGTCATGGAGACTTTAGCGACAAGTCTCTCATGATTATCTCTCAAATACAAACAATTATTTTTCATTTGAATTTCAGAACCTCTCTCTAATAATTGTCCTACACTCAATATATTATTTTTTACATTAGGAATATAATAAACATTTGTGATATATCGATTTTCTCCATTTTTTGACCGAATGAGAATTTTACCTATTCCTTTGATGGCGGCCAAAGAATTGTCTCCAAAAGCAATATTGTCTTTCGCCATCTCATTCAACTTCGCAAACATCTCGCGGTTCCCACACATGTGATTTGAGGCTCTCGTGTCAAGATACTACTGTAGGATCGAATTTGTCTAAGAGGGGGGTGAATTAGACTTTTTAAAACTTAATTCTATAATCTATAATAATTTCTCTCGTGTTTTGATTTAATGCTAACAGCAAGCAAATAAATAAAGTATAGAGTGAGAGAGAAATTAACACAAGAGTTTTAACGTGGTTCGGCTCAACCCAGCCTACGTCCACGCTTCAAGGTTCACCCCTTGAAGATCCTTAACCTTCTCTTCGAGAAAAACCAGATCGGAATTTCGGGCTCCGATCAACTGCCTTTACAACTCAGGATTAAACTTCACGGGCGTCAATCCACTGCCTTAACAAGAATGTTGAGTTTGTAAAATATTAAGCTCACACTACAATCTCACAAGATGAATCTCAAGTTAGGATTTGAGAGATGTAGAGAAAAATACAGAGAGAGTTTTTCTTTCGCAGCTAGGGCTCAGAATTCCAATTGGCAAAAGTTCTTTCTTCGTGCTCTGAGCTCGGCTTAAATACTCTGTATATTTTTCTTCACAGAATTGAATGCTTCTTTCTTCAAATGGATAAAAGTTACCGTTGGGAAGCATCCGTACTGTAGCAGATATCCGTTGCATTTAGAGTCGCTGTTCGATGTCGCCATTAAAAGTCTGGAGTTAATGCTGAAAACGACGTCACTGTAGCTTCGCGGCTAACTTTGAATTCTGGCGGAAGATTACCGGAAGATGTAGCTTCAAAACACTTGACACGTCATCGGAATGAGTAAGCTTCAGACGTCACCGGCATATGTGTCTTGAAACTTCATCGGCAGGTGCAACGTGAAAATTCATCGGCAGATGCATGCTTTAGTCAGCATCTCCTTTTGTCGTTTAGTCAATCGGCAGGAGCTGCTACAAATATCATCGGCAGATGTATCTTCAGACTCGATCGGCAGTTGCAGCATATAAGTGCTTTGACACGTCATCGGCATCTGTCTTCAGAAACAGCTATCGGCAGAAGCTTCTATTTTATTATATATATAGTCATCGGTAGAAGCATATTGACACGTCATCGGAACAAGTAGCTTCAAACGCCATCGGTACAAGGAACTTCTCTTCTCTGTCGTGTAGCGATCGGCATAAGAACAGCTTGACACGTCATCGGCAGATGAAACATATAGGCGCTGAGTACATCATCGGCAGATGTGGCTTGAAAACTCAATCGGCAGAAGCCTTCTGTTCTTTGTCGTGTAGCTATCGGTATATCCAAGCCTGTTTTACTATTTAGCTCTGTATACTCAAACCGATTCATTAGTCAACTAAAATACCCTTTTCAAGGGTATTTCCAAATAAACTCATATTTATAATTCTCATTAAGTACACATAATCAAATTGAATATTTAATACACACAGACATCATCAAAAACAAATTATGACTTAAACACTCTCTAAGTCAACAATCTCCCCCTTTTTGATGATGACAATCTGAATTTGATTAATTTAAAATACTCCCCCATATTTCTAGCTGCTCCCCCATAGTATATGCATTTTATTCATTTAACCATACAGAGCAAACATGTACCCAAAAAAATATCCAGAATGCTAACTAAGTCAGATTCAATCATCAAATACACTATTCTCCCCCATTGACATTATCAAAAACACTCAGTGAGACAGCAAAAGAAGCAAGTAGACAATAATAACATTGAAGGAAGAACCAAAAATTACTATCCATTTAAGAGAAAGTGTGCACAAAAAAAATAGGTACAAAAGACTAGCGAATTCATTTAAGAGTCCTAAACCACTTCCACAACTCAAAGATAAGTGAGGTCGGAACATCAGTAGCCTGTGTGGAAGTAGAAGCTGAAGGAACTGGAGGAGCCGGGAGAGCCAACCGGGAAGGAGGAGGAATATAATGGAGCTGAATGAGCCGGAGAAGTTCCTCCATGGACAAACAAGGAGGTGGCTCGATGGGGCTGGGTAGCATGACCAACTCCATACACGTAGAATGAGGCACAGGGTCATCAACAGCCATTGGACTGATTGGTGCATCAAGAGACAGAGGAGCAGGAGCAGTAGAAACTGTAGGAAGTGTGAACTGGAGCTCAGCTTCATGAATATCCAGGGACATGAAGCGCACATCTTCAACCACTGCAGGTCGGGAGAAAGGTAGAAACAAATCCTCAAAACAAGCCTCTGAGACACTGACAGAGCATGAAGATTCGGGTTCAGGTTCAGGGGTTAATGCATCAATGGAGGATTGGAGTTTCTCAATTTCCCTGACAACCATGCGCCTATTAGCATCCACTTTCTGAGACACCAAACCAAGACCAGTATCTAAGTCAGTGGACAAGTCTTTGTGATTCTTGACAAGTTTGGCATCCAGAGACTGTTCAACCCGACTTTCAATGGTACTGATAGCAGACTCAATGCGGTCAATAGAGGCCTTCAGCTCAGTGTATTGGGCCTCAGTTAAGGAGGATCTCCTATGATATGTTAGGGGAGGTGAAGGAGTAACTGTTGGAACTAGGACAGTTGAGACTGGTAGAACTGTAAGATCATGATGGATTGGAGAGAGGAGAGCTGGTGGTTGTTGAACTGGAGATGGTGGAGCTGGTGAAGGCAATCGGATTGGTGATGGAGGTGAAGGAGTAGAGGGAGGTGTACTAGTGGGAGTGGCAGGGACTGGAGATGAAGGGGCTGGCGAAGGCAGGTTGACTGGTGATGAAAGAGGTGAAGGAGGTTGGACTGGTGAGTGAGGAGCTAGAAACTCATGGATTGGAGATGAAGGTGTTGGTGAGGGCAGGTGGATTGGAGATGAAGGGGCTGGCGAAGGCAGGTTGACTGGTGATGAAAGAGGTGAAGGAGGTTGGACTGGTGAGTGAGGAGCTAGAAACTCATGGATTGGAGATGAAGGTGTTGGTGAGGGCAGGTGGATTGGAGATGAAGGTGTTGGTGAGGGCAGGTGGATTGGAGATGAAGGTGTTGGTGAGGGCAGGTGGATTGGAGATGAAGGTGTTGGTGAGGGCAGGTGGATTGGAGATGAAGGTGTTGGTGAGGGCAGGTGGATTGGAGATGAAGGTGTTGGTGAGGGCAGGTGGATTGGAGATGAAGGTGTTGGTGAGGGCAGGTGGATTGGAGATGAAGGTGTTGGTGAGGGCAGGTGGATTGGAGATGAAGGTGTTGGTGAGGGCAGGTGGATTGGAGATGAAGGTGTTGGTGAGGGCAGGTGGATTGGAGATGAGGGAGGTGCTGATGGAGACAGGTGAATTGGTGATTGGACTGAGAATGAAGCTGGAGGACCATATCTGATAATGGAAGAAATGGCCCGAAGGACAGGTGAAAAGATGGAAGAGCAGGTTGAGAAGGCAGGATGAGAGAGGGTGGAGGTGATGAAGGATTCTCTGGAATTTGAGAAGGCACAGGTGAGGGAACAGAGGTTGCCTCTGAGAGAGAAGCTGTAGAAGAAGAATCAGGCTTGCGCCTACGTTTCAGAGGAGGAGGTTCTAAGCTAGACTCCCTAGAATGAGAAGGGGAAATGGCAGAGTCAGGAAGACCTGAAACACCTCCTTCTTCAGCAGGTTCCTCTGGCAGGATAAGTTTCCTCTTACCGCGCCTAGACCTCGCTGGCAGGTTAAGTTTCTTCTGACCATGCCTGACAGGAGCTGCCTTCTTAGTCTTTTGCTTCGGTTTGTTCAGTTTGGGCTTTTCCTTTCGGACTAAATTAATTCCCATCTTGCTTAGAGTGATTTGGGAATAAAAATTTCCGTCCTTAAGTACCACAGGTTCAATCTCCTCAGGAAAAACAATTTCAAGCTTGACAAATAACCGCATGAGAAGTAAATTATATGGTAAGGAAGAAACCCGGGTGGAAACAGCAAGAATCATCCTTCTAACCACAATGTATCCTACATTGAAGGGAGTCTTGAAATAAAGTGCAAACAGAACAAATAGTTCCATTGCACTCACCTCATCATAATGTCCACCCTTGGGAACAATATTGAAATCAATCATATGACGAAGTAGTTTGGCTCTAGGGGTCAGATGTCTGCCTTTTAATTGATCATAGGTTTGGTTGGGGTCCAAGGCAATTTCTCTAAGAAACTGATGACTATCTTCTGATCCAAAGAAAGGTAGCTCAGGCCCTGTCACATACTTGTAAGGGTAGTTGTCCAAATGAGGAGCACCCAGAAGGGCATGGATGGATTTAGGAGTGATTTCTATGCGTTTGTTGTAAACATAGCTCGAATGGAAGAGAAAATCAGCGGCAAAACTAAGGTTTGCATAACATCTTAATAGCTTCTGGGTAGTGAAGATTCGGTTTCAAGAGAACCTATTATCCCAGAATCTGTCAATGGATTGGAGATGAAGGGGCTGGCGAAGGCAGGTTGACTGGTGATGAAAGAGGTGAAGGAGGTTGGACTGGTGAGTGAGGAGCTAGAAACTCATGGATTGGAGATGAAGGGGCTGGCGAAGGCAGGTTGACTGGTGATGAAAGAGGTGAAGGAGGTTGGACTGGTGAGTGAGGAGCTAGAAACTCATGGATTGGAGATGAAGGGGCTGGCGAAGGCAGGTTGACTGGTGATGAAAGAGGTGAAGGAGGTTGGACTGGTGAGTGAGGAGCTAGAAACTCATGGATTGGAGATGAAGGGGCTGGCGAAGGCAGGTTGACTGGTGATGAAAGAGGTGAAGGAGGTTGGACTGGTGAGTGAGGAGCTAGAAACTCATGGATTGGAGATGAAGGGGCTGGCGAAGGCAGGTTGACTGGTGATGAAAGAGGTGAAGGAGGTTGGACTGGTGAGTGAGGAGCTAGAAACTCATGGATTGGAGATGAAGGGGCTGGCGAAGGCAGGTTGACTGGTGATGAAAGAGGTGAAGGAGGTTGGACTGGTGAGTGAGGAGCTAGAAACTCATGGATTGGAGATGAAGGGGCTGGCGAAGGCAGGTTGACTGGTGATGAAAGAGGTGAAGGAGGTTGGACTGGTGAGTGAGGAGCTAGAAACTCATGGATTGGAGATGAAGGGGCTGGCGAAGGCAGGTTGACTGGTGATGAAAGAGGTGAAGGAGGTTGGACTGGTGAGTGAGGAGCTAGAAACTCATGGATTGGAGATGAAGGGGCTGGCGAAGGCAGGTTGACTGGTGATGAAAGAGGTGAAGGAGGTTGGACTGGTGAGTGAGGAGCTAGAAACTCATGGATTGGAGATGAAGGTGTTGGTGAGGGCAGGTGGATTGGAGAGGGAGGTGCTGATGGAGACAGGTGAATTGGTGATTGGACTGAGAATGAAGCTGGAGGACCATATCTGATAATGGAAGAAATGGCCCGAAGGACAGGTGAAAAAGATGGAAGAGCAGGTTGAGAAGGCAGGATGAGAGAGGGTGGAGGTGATGAAGGATTCTCTGGAATTTGAGAAGGCACAGGTGAGGGAACAGAGGTTGCCTCTGAGAGAGAAGCTGTAGAAGAAGAATCAGGCTTGCGCCTACGTTTCAGAGGAGGAGGTTCTAAGCTAGACTCCCTAGAATGAGAAGGGGAAATGGCAGAGTCAGGAAGACCTGAAACACCTCCTTCTTCAGCAGGTTCCTCTGGCAGGATAAGTTTCCTCTTACCGCGCCTAGACCCCGCTGGCAGGTTAAGTTTCTTCTGACCATGCCTGACAGGAGCTGCCTTCTTAGTCTTTTGCTTCGGTTTGTTCAGTTTGGGCTCTTCCTTTCGGACTAAATTAATTCCCATCTTGCTTAGAGTGATTTGGGAATAAAAAATTTCCGTCCTTAAGTACCACAGGTTCAATCTCCTCAGGAAAAACAATTTCAAGCTTGACAAATAACCGCATGAGAAGTAAATTATACGGTAAGGAAGAACAAAGAGACCTATAATACTGTCAAATGCAATCTAGCTTCAAGAAACTACCTTTATAGACGGTGTAATGATAATCGTTGAGGTACTTTGCCTCTGCCCGCTTGAGGCAAAGTAGAAAGATGGCCACTCTGTTCCACGAGGAATCTCTCGAGCATAACATTGACCTTCTCTTTGCTGGTTTGGAAACGGCGCGAGATGATGACCTTGAATTCCATTGCAGGAAGAAGATCGACAGAGAGGATTTGGTAGGGCAGGGGTTTTACAGAAAGAGCGCGAAAAGTGAAGTGTATCAGCGAAGAAATGTATTTAAAAGAATTAAACCGACGCCAGACGAAGAAGTCACACGTGTCGTCAGATTAAGGAATTCATCTTCCGATGGGTTACACGTGTCGGCAGAAAGAAGAAAAACATCTTCCGATGGATTCCTATAGATATGCATCTTCCGATGCCTATTGAAAAACATAGCATCTGCCGATGCCAACACAGAAGAGAAAAACACTCCAATACTTAGAAATTTTTCGACAAAGAAATAATCTTAGTTTTTCTCAACCCGAATGAGACCTAGCCTTATCCTAATATTATTGAAAGTCTTTTCATCTAAAGGCTTGGTGAAGATGTCAGCAAGTTGATCTACGGAATTAACAAACTCTAAAATGATTTCTCCTTTTTGAACATTATCTCTAATGAAATGATATCTGACATCTATGTGCTTGGTTCTAGAGTGCTGAATAGGATTTTTAGAGATGTTAATGGCACTGGTGTTATCACACCGAATAGGAATCCTTTCATAAAACAGATTGAAATCTTCCAAAGTCTGTTTCATCCAAAGCATTTGTGCACAACAACTGCCAGCAGCAATATATTCACTCTCAGCAGTTGACAATGCAACAGAATTCTGTTTCTTAGAATACCAAGAAACAAGAGACTCTCCTAAGAACTGACATGTGCCACTAGTGCTTTTTCTATCAATAAGACTACCCGCATAGTCAGAATCAGAATATCCTATTAGATCAAATGAGGTACCTTTCGGATACCAGAGTCCTAAGTCAACTGTCCCACTTAGATATTTAAAAATCCGTTTAACAGCAGATAAGTGAGACTCCTTAGGGGCAGCTTGAAACCTAGCACAGAGACATACGCTAAACAGAATGTCTGGTCTACTAGCAGTCAGGTAAAGCAAAGATCCAATCATACCACGGTATTTCTTAATATCCACATTTACTCCATTTTCATCTTTATCCAATTTGGTTGTGGTACTCATGGGAGTCCTAGACGATTTGACAGTTTCTAAACCAAATTTCTTAAGGAGTTCCTTAATATACTTTTCTTGACAGAAGAAGATTCCATCAGAAGATTGACTAATCTGGAATCCTAAGAAAAACTTTAACTCCCCCATCATACTCATTTCAAATTCACTTTGCATGAGGGAGGAAAACTCACTGCACATATTGACATTAGTCGATCCAAAAATGATGTCGTCAACATAAATTTGAACCAACAGAATATCATTGTCCTTTTGCCTGGTAAACAGAGTTGAATCGGAGTTACCCTTTTTGAACTTTCTTTCCTCAAGAAAATTCTTCAATCTGTCATACCATGCTCTAGGAGCCTGCTTTAGACCATAAAGAGCTTTCCTTAACTTATAGACATGCTCGGGTTTATCGAAAGCTTCAAAACCTAAGGGTTGCTCAACAAAAACTTCCTCAGTGATGTAACCATTTAAGAAAGCACTCTTTACATCCATTTGAAAGAGTGTGAAGTTCTTGAAACAAGCAAAAGCTAGAAGCATTCTTATTGACTCTAATCTAGCAACAGGGGCAAAAGATTCCTCAAAATCAATACCCTCTTCTTGAGAGTATCCCTTAGCTACAAGCCTAGCCTTATTTCTAATGACAACCCCATTCTCATCTAGTTTATTCTTGTAAACCCATTTAGTTCCAATAATGGGATGATCCTTAGGCCGTGGAACAAGTTCCCAAACTTTGCTCCTTTCGAATTGATTTAATTCTTCTTGCATGGCCATTATCCAATTTTCATCACTTTCGGCCTCCTCAAATTTCTTAGGCTCTATCTGAGAAATGAATGCTACATTGGCACAGAGATTCCTAAGAGAGGATCTAGTCTTAACTCCTAAAGAAGGATCACCTAAGACTTCTTCTAAAGGATGGTTTCTAACATACTTCCAGTCTCTAGGAAGATCTGCAGATTCATTTTTAACAGATATGATTTCCAGAGAAGTAGAAGATGGTTCTAGAGGATTTTCTAATTGAGTGGGAACCGTAGACTTTTCTAAAGAGAGAGAATCCAGTTGTTTGTCCAAAGAATCATCCTCATCCACATTAATTATTGGTTGAGGAGTCTCATCAAAGTTTACATGAACTGATTCCTCTACAACTAGAGTTCTCTTATTGAAAACTCTATATGCTTTACTGGACAAGGAATAACCAAGAAAGATTCCAAGATCGGATTTGGAATCAAATTTCCCTAGGTTATCCTTAGTGTTAAGGATGAAGCATTTACTGCCAAAGGCTCTAAAATACTTAACAGAAGGAGTTTTTCCACTCCAGAGTTCATATGGAGTTTTCTCTAGAATCGGCCTTATGGAGACTCTATTAAGAACATAGCAAGCTGTAGCAACAGCTTCAGCCCAGAAGTATTTGAGAAGGGAATTCTCGTTTAGCATGGTTCGGGCAAGTTCTTGGAGAGATCTATTTTTCCTCTCAACAACACCATTTTGCTGAGGGGTTCTAGGAGATGAAAAGTTGTGCTCAATTCCATGTTTGAGACACAGGAGTTCAAATCTTTCATTTTCAAATTCTCCACCATGATCACTACGAATAGCAATAATGGTGAGCTCCTTCTCATTTTGAACCCTTTTCCTAAAACTAGAGAAGGTGTCAAAAGTCTCATCCTTAGACTTTAAAAAGAACACCCAAGAAAACCTAGAGAAGTCATCTACAATGACAAAAGCATAGAATTTTCCTCCTAAGCTTGCTATATTAGAAGGACCGAAGAGGTCCATGTGAAGGAGTTGGAGAGGCTTAGAGGTAGATATTTCACTCTTAGATTTAAAAGAAGATTTGATCTGCTTGCCCATTTGACAAGCTTCACAGACTTTATCCTTTTCAAAGGATATCTTAGGAATCCCTCTAACTAAATTATCCTTAGTAATCTTAGCTAAGGTATCCATTCCTACGTGTCCTAATCTTCTATGCCAAATCCAAGCATCATGAGAAGAATTAACAGCAAAGCATTTCTCATTAACATGCTCAACAACATCCATATCAATAACATAGATATTTTCTTTTCTATAACCAGTGAACAGAGTTTTATCAATAGATGCATCTTTAATTATGCAGGAGTTAGATTTAAAAATCACTTCATATCCTTTATCGCATAATTGACTAATGCTAAGCAGATTATACTTTAATCCTTCAACTAACAGCACATTTTCAATAATAGGATTAACACTGTTACCTATATTGCCGATGCCAACAATTTTGCCCTTTTGGTTTCCACCAAAAGTAACATTTCCTTTCTTTTTGTTGACAACAGCAAACATGGTTGAGTCTCCTGTCATATGCCTCGAACATCCACTGTCGAGGTACCACTGACTTCTTTCAGGAGAGCTGTCAACCTGCAAAACAGAAGATCAAGTTGTCTTCTTTGGTACCCAAACTTTTTGGGTCCTAGAGTTAGGTCTGGTTCCCTTAGGAACCCATTGAAGGTTACCACTTGACTTCATATTGTAATTCTTTACAGGACATGCAACAGTTTTATGTCCTACTTCACTCCTTGCAAGACAGGTAGTAGATTTAACAAAGAAGTTCCTATAAGTTTTCCTTTTATTATTCTTGTCATAACCTATACCTGATCTATCAAATGGTTTCCTTACACCACTGATCAACATGTTTAATCCCATACTACCTTTAGTGAAGTTTATAACAAGTTTATCCAAAGTCTCATTTTTCGATTTAAGTTCTGAGACTTCTTTTGCATGCTGGTTGATTTCATTTTCATGTTTTTCTATTAGATCAGCATTTTCCCTTTTCAATGTGTTATACTTACTCTTTAGCATGCCAAACTGCTTTACTAAGTCATTGAAAGCATCAATCAGTTCTCCGTCTTCATTATCACTATCGCAATCACTTAAATTACTGGAAGAAGAAGAGCATACCTTGTCCTCGTGTGCCATGAAGCACAGATTAGCCACTTCTTCATCTTCTGAAGAGGTGTCTTCTTCACTTTCATCCCACGTGGCTTTCATAGCCTTCTTCTTGAACTTTTTGGGAAACTTCTTGGCCTGTGGACAATCGGCCTTCATATGTCCTGGCTTTCCACATCCAAAGCATGTGATTTCCTTCTCCTTTTGTAACCTTTCACCTTTCGGAAATCTTCTTCCTTGCATCCTCTTCCTTTGCAGGAATTTACTGAATCTCCTTGTGATGAGTGCAATGTCCTCATCAACTTCTTCTTCTTCTTCTTCAGATTCTTCATGTTTACTGGAGGAGGCAGAGGAGATCTTCAGGGCAATGTCCTTTCTCTTAGAGACCTCTTTCTCTTTGAGGTCCTCCTTTTCGTTTGCCCTCATTGTGATCTCATGCGTCATGAGAGATCCAATGAGCTCCTCAAGCTTCAAAGTTTTGAGATCCTTAGCTTCCTGAATGGCAGTCACCTTTGGTTGCCATGCTCTCGGTAGGCATCTCAGAAGTTTCCTTACCTGTTCTTCACCTGAGTAAATCTTACCAAGAGCTTTAAGACCATTAGTAATGTTAGTAAATCGAGTAAACATGGAACTAATGGTTTCTCCTTTTTCCATGGAAAACAGTTCATATTCATGAACTAACATGCTCAATTTACTCTCTTTGACCTGGTTTGTGCCTTCGTGTGTGACTTCTAATAGATGCCAGATCTCTTGGGCACTCTCACATCCTTGTACTCTATTGAATTCATCTCTATTTAAAGCACAGTACAAGGTGTTTATTGCCTTGGCATTCAGGCTCAGGTTCTTCTTATCTGTATCATTTAGTTCATGTGAAGCTTTGGGGGTTCTAATACCATTCTCTGTTTTAAAAGCTATATATGGACCATTTTCTATGTTATTCCATATATCATAGTCTATAGCCTGAATATAAGTTCTCATTCTAGTCTTCCAGTACACATAATCAACACCATCAAAGAATGGAGGTCTAGTGGTAGACTGACCTTCCATTTGTGCAGAGTGTGTGTTGAATGCCATTACAAATATCACAGTATATCTTAGATAGACAACTTAGACAATATATAAACCTTGCTCTGATACCAATTGTAGGATCGGATTTGTCTAAGAGGGGGGTGAATTAGACTTTTTAAAACTTAATTCTATAATCTATAATAATTTCTCTCGTGTTTTGATTTAATGCTAACAGCAAGCAAATAAATAAAGTATAGAGTAAGAGAGAAATTAACACAAGAGTTTTAACGTGGTTCGGCTCAACCCAGCCTACGTCCACGCTTCAAGGTTCACCCCTTGAAGATCCTTAACCTTCTCTTCGAGAAAAACCAGATCGGAATTTCGGGCTCCGATCAACTGCCTTTACAACTCAGGATTAAACTTCACGGGCGTCAATCCACTGCCTTAACAAGAATGTTGAGTTTGTAAAATATTAAGCTCACACTACAATCTCACAAGATGAATCTCAAGTTAGGATTTGAGAGATGTAGAGAAAAATACAGAGAGAGTTTTTCTTTCGCAGCTAGGGCTCAGAATTCCAATTGGCAAAAGTTCTTTCTTCGTGCTCTGAGCTCGGCTTAAATACTCTGTATATTTTTCTTCACAGAATTGAATGCTTCTTTCTTCAAATGGATAAAAGTTACCGTTGGGAAGCATCCGTACTGTAGCAGATATCCGTTGCATTTAGAGTCGCTGTTCGATGTCGCCATTAAAAGTCTGGAGTTAATGCTGAAAACGACGTCACTGTAGCTTCGCGGCTAACTTTGAATTCTGGCGGAAGATTACCGGAAGATGTAGCTTCAAAACACTTGACACGTCATCGGAATGAGTAAGCTTCAGACGTCACCGGCATATGTGTCTTGAAACTTCATCGGCAGGTGCAACGTGAAAATTCATCGGCAGATGCATGCTTTAGTCAGCATCTCCTTTTGTCGTTTAGTCAATCGGCAGGAGCTGCTACAAATATCATCGGCAGATGTATCTTCAGACTCGATCGGCAGTTGCAGCATATAAGTGCTTTGACACGTCATCGGCATCTGTCTTCAGAAACAGCTATCGGCAGAAGCTTCTATTTTATTATATATATAGTCATCGGTAGAAGCATATTGACACGTCATCAGAACAAGTAGCTTCAAACGCCATCGGTACAAGGAACTTCTCTTCTCTGTCGTGTAGCAATCGGCATAAGAACAGCTTGACACGTCATCGGCAGATGAAACATATAGGCGCTGAGTACATCATCGGCAGATGTGGCTTGAAAACTCAATCGGCAGAAGCCTTCTGTTCTTTGTCGTGTAGCTATCGGTATATCCAAGCCTGTTTTACTATTTAGCTCTGTAAACTCAAACCGATTCATTAGTCAACTAAAATACCCTTTTCAAGGGTATTTCCAAATAAACTCATATTTATAATTCTCATTAAGTACACATAATCAAATTGAATATTTAATACACACAGACATCATCAAAAACAAATTATGACTTAAACACTCTCTAAGTCAACAACTACTTGCTATCTTGACTTTCTTCTTCTCCTTTTGAAGCCATGAATAAGGTCTCGTTCTCCTCCGCATAATTGGACTCTCCTTGATGGGCGTTGGAAGTGCCAGCGGTTGACTGGTCATTTTGCTTTCGGTCAATCGGCTCTGAGTAACACTCATCCGCATAATGTCCATATTTATTATAATTATAACATTTTACCTGAGATTTATCTCTCCCAAACCTTCCACCAAGTCTTCCACGACCTCGGCCTCCTCTTCTTCTTGAAGATTCACGCGAGTTTTGAGAAACGTCGGTGTTGGCTTCGCCTCTTCCACCATGACCTCGACCACCGCGACCTCTTCCACGTCCACGATTGTTCTCTTCTTTGAGTTTGAGTTGGAGAAGTTGTTTTACGGTCTCCTTTTGCTC
Source organism: Begonia masoniana (assembly GCA_022432975.1). NCBI lineage: Eukaryota > Viridiplantae > Streptophyta > Magnoliopsida > Cucurbitales > Begoniaceae > Begonia > Begonia masoniana. The sequence goes on from CM039515.1 coordinate 42,791,411, forward strand.
CATCTTCCTTTTCTTTTTCTCCTCATAGGCTTGCAACGAACCTATGAATTGTTCAATCGAGATGTTCTCGAGCTCCTTTGTCTCCTCGATTGTCGTGGCGATGATATCAAACTTTGTATTTAGGCTTCGTAGAACCTTCTCCATGACACAAACATCGGCGATTTCTTCACCATTTTGTCTCAATTGGTTGACAATGGTCATTACTTTTGTGTGATATTCCACTATCACCTCTGTTTCCTTCATCTGTAATGATTCAAACTCGCCACGTAAAGTTTGCAATCGTACCTTTTTCACACTATCGGCTCCTCTATGAGTCGATTGGAGCTTGTCCCACGCCGCCTTTGACGTCTCGGCATTGGCGATGTTCTCAAACGTGTCTTCGTCCACCGATTGGTACAAGATATAGAGTGCCTTCTTGTCCTTCTTTCTTGTCTCCTTTAACGCGTCTTTTTGCGCTTGATCGGCTGTAGCTTCCGGCTCTTGGAAACCATTTTCCATGATTTCCCACACGCCTTATGCTCCTAGTAACGCCTTCATCTTGATGCTCCAATTGTCATAGTTAAGCTTGGTAAGCATCGGTAGTTGAAGCGGACCCATTCCCCCACCGTTGGCCATTATCCACTCTATTTTTTGTACGCTCTGATACCACTTTGTTAGCAAAAGAAAAAACGTAAAGGACAAAGGTTGGAGAAGATGTGTTTATTCATTCAACTAAACATGCTTTTATAGGCTTATAAAAGAAACAACTAGGGAATACTAATAGTTAAAAAACTTAAATATCATCAAATGCTCAGTAACTCCTAAATCCACAAAGAAACTCCCAAATCAAATACTATCGGTTATACAACCAAAAGTCACACACACAACTTAAATGTCATAAATAAAGTTTAATATCAAAATCTTTTATTTTCTCAACACCACCGGTTTATTTTCATGTTTGGTATTGAAGGACTACAAGAGGTATGTGACTATTGGTGACTTTGACCTCCAGTCTTATGATGATGGTCAAACTGGTTCATGTTTACAACTTGATTATAACTTCTACTTTTCTACAGCATGTTAAAGATATACAGAACCTTGATGGTGAGGTAAAGGAGAGGTTTGATAAAATACAAGTTGGTGAACAACAAAGAAGGTTCAATTTATTAAAGAACAATTATGGATAATGCATAGTTGACGAAAAAGTTATGCGGATAACCAAAGGAATGAATATGATTATGAGAAAAACAATTTTTTTGTTTCTCAAGATCAGACAAAGATGGGATGTTAGTCGTTTTTATGTGATTGGCAAGATTGTAAATTGGGTTAGCTCAATGGCTTACAAATCAGGCTTATCACCTCAATTGAACTATTAGTATAATGTATTCAATGTCTCAATGTTATGAAAGTATGCTCCAGATCCATCTATGTCATCTCCTGAACAGATGTTCCAATTCAAGAGTAAGTTTACGAGGAGAAGAATCCTAAAAAGATTTGAAAATCGCAAAACTCAGCCTTTAAACTCATAAGAATGCTCAAATCTGTGGTCTTCATCACTCTTATAAATTTCATCATGTTGTAAGTTTCTTTATTTCTTTGTCACTCCTGCTCACTATTTTCATGGTCCAATTTGATAAATTTGATGTCCTATGACTACTACAGTGATGACCCGAATGGACACGTATGAGTGTTGACTTAAATGATGTTTTAAGTCTAAATTGTTTTTGATGATGTGTTTAAATGATTAGGTTGGTAATTTGATTATGTTTATTGAATAAGAATTATAAATTATGTATATGATTTTAATATGTTGGAAATGCCCTTGGTAAGGGTATTTTAGTATTTAATGCATGTGATTAAGTGTACAGGGCTGAAATGTGTTAATCAAAATAATCTGTCCACCGGTCACAAAACGACAAGGCGGATAAGAAAACAGAAATACTCCACCGCCCACTAAACGACAAAGGCGGTTGAGAGAAAAAGTAATTACTCCACCGCTCACTAGACGACAAGAGCGGAATTGTTTACAAGACGATCTCCACCGCTCGCTAAACGACAAGAGCGGAATTGTTTACAAGACGATCTCCACCGCTCGCTAAACGACAAGGCGGATAAGAAAACAGAAATACTCTACCGCTCACTAAACGACAAGGTGGATGAGCTAACACGATGAAGTCCTACGCTCGCTAAACGACAAGGCGGATGACTTCAACGAATTCCTCTTCCGGTCACTAAACGACAAAGGCGGAAGACGTCTAAGATTTACTCATCCGACAGCGTTTTACAGCTTCATCATCCGATGCCGGTTCAAGCGGTTTAAAGCTTCATCATCCTATGGCGGTTCAAGACTAACTCAGCTTTGTCTTCCGCCAGAATTCAAATTAGCCGCGAAGCTACAGTGACGTCGTTTTCAGCCATAACTCCAGAACATTAATGGCGACGACGATTTGCAACTACAAACAGCAACGGCTACCTGAACTTGTACGAAAGCTGCTCCAACGGTAACTAAACTTCTATTATTGGATAAGGAGCATTGAAGCCAAGCCGATTTGAAGACAGAGTATTTAAGTCGAGCTTAGAGCACGAAGGAACAACTTTTGCCAATTTGAATTCTGAGCCCTAACTGCGAAATTTTTTTCACACTCTGTATTCTTCTCTACATCTCTCAATCCTAACTTGAGATTCATTTTTGTGAGATTGTAGTCTGAGCTTAATATTTTACAAACTCAAACTTGTAACGGCAGTGGATTGACGCCCGTGAAGTTCAATCCAAATCTGTAAAGGCAGTTGATCGGAGCCCGGAATCCCGATCTGTTATTTCTCGTGAGGAGAAGGGTAAGGATCTTCAAGGGGTGAGCCTTGGAGCGTGGACGTAGGCAGTTTGGCCGAACCACGTAAAAAGTACTGGTGTTGAATCTCTCTTACTCTCTCTTTATTTTTTATATTACCTTATTTGCTATTAAACTAATTAAGAGAGTAACACTAATTGATTATTAGATTAATTTTTTAAAAGTCTAATTCACCCCCCTCTTAGACAATTCCGGTCCTACAATGAGGAGGAACCACCTAGTGTTCCGCGAATCCCGAGTGGGACTTGGGCAGGAGGGTGACATGCTGGGTTAAAACTCCGCGGATCCCGGGTTGGACTTGGGCCGGAGGGTTCGGTTGTAGAAAGGGAGGGGTCGTCACAATCCCACATCGTTTGGGAAAGTATGTGGAAATGAAACATATGTAAAAAGACCTTCCCAAGATAGTAAGACGCGTTTTGGAGCACAATTGGCAACGGATCCCATAAGAACTCCGAAGTTAAAAGTGCTTCCGCGAGAGTAGTACCAGGTTGGGTGACCGACTGGGAAGTCCTCGCCAAACAAAGCCATGAGGGGAGGATATTGGGTTGCGGCCCAATCCCCAGAGCGGAAAATATCTTACTGGGAAAATGGGTCGTTACAAATGGTATCAGAGACTGTACCCAACCGGAAATGTGGCCAACGAGGACGTTAGGCCCCCGAGGGGGGGTGATTGTGATGACCCGAATGGACACGTATGAGGAGGAACCACCTAATACTCCACGAATCCCGAGTGGGACTTGGGCCCGAGGGTGACGTGCTTGGTTAAAACTCAGCGGATCCCGGGTTGGACTTGGGCCGGAGGGTTTGGTTGTAGAAATGGGGGTCGTCACAATCCCATATCGCTTGGGGAAGTATGTGAAAATAAAACATATGTAAAGAGACCCTCCCAAAATAGTAAGACGCGTTTTGGAGCACAATTGGCAACGGATTCTATAAGAACTCCGAAGTTAAAAGTGCTTCGGCGAGAGTAGTACCAGGTTGGGTGACCGACTGGGAAGTCCTCGCCAAACAAAGTCGTGAGGGGAGGATATTGGGTTGCGGCCCAATCCTTAGAGTGGACAATATCTTACTGGAAAAAGGGGTCGTTACAACTACTGATTTTTTTTTTTTACTTTTATTTTTGCATACTAAACATTGTTAGAATTTTTTTTTAAAATGCAATAAATTAAAACTCAAAGAGTATTATCATAGTAAATTTTGGATAGTTGTCTTTAAATGAGAAGTGAATGATATTTTGACTTTGCATGACAAACTGTCTTTAAAATTAAAATGTATTTTCCTTGTGATATGATATAGATGATCGACATCTGTATTACTACAGAAAGTTTAAAAATATTAATTTTATTAATAACTTAAATTATTTGATTTTTAAGCCTTCTTATTCTCCATCTTACGGGGAATACTCAAGATGTAATTACTAATTGATAATTCTGTTATTCTTCTCCATTTTTTTTTATAATTTGTATAAGAAATAACTATTTATTTCCATAAATGTATTAATCACTTTAATATTTCCTATTTCAAGATATCCATTGAAATGGTTGCATGTATTGAAACTGAGGCAATCTCCATTTTAGATTAGCTTGCACTGTAAAGGGTGATTTTTTTCTTCCACAAATCAGTGTGTTGATTTAAATTTTAATTTATTAATTCTTTTTCATTTTTTGCAGGAACTTCGCTACCTTGTTGAAGTTCATTTGGCATCTTTAATGTGTTATTTTTTTCCTTTTTATTTGGATATTGCACTTTAGTGTACTTTCGAGACATTGTATTCAGAGCTTCACATCAATATTGACCGTGAACCAGACAACATCGCTGAGTGAGAAAATAAGAGTGATTGAATTCATCTAAAAATCAATCACATCCATTGATTCTTCATAACATCAACATTCGACAAAATCACCGCCGTCAAGTTCTAAATCTAAATCTCTCTTTCACGCAGTATTTAAACATTTATTCATACTCTTTTTCTGGAAAAAAAAAAGGTCAAAAGGAAAACGAAAAGCCAGTTTAAATAACTTCCTATCACACTGACAACACTAAGAACCAGTTATATGCTGTTGACCAAACTGCTCAGCCCTATCCTTCATTTCTCGAGCCTTAATAGCCAGCCGGTGACGAGCCTGGTCAAGCTGGTCCGCTCCAGGTGGGTGCTTCCCCGTCACGTACCTGTAAATCCATGACAGCACTGTCACTCCGGCTAAACCAAACCCACCACAGGACACAAACCCTAATATAAGAAGTGCCACTGCTATGACCGCCGGGACCAGAACGGGACTGAAAATGACTAAAAGCGGAGTGGCGATGGCTAAACAGATGATGGTTCCGGCAAGGGTGAGGCCGGATAAGACGAGGAGGGAGCCGCCGGCAGTAGCAGCGGTGGCAGCTTTTACGGCCTGGTAACGGGGCTGGGATGGTTGGAGCTGGGACTGTTGGTAGGGATGCTCGGCCATTTGATCAAGATCAGAGCGTCAAAGATGGGTTATGTAAAATTGAATTTGGAGAGGTGGAAAATGAAGCAGCTGCTATATAGAGGAAGAGGGGTGGCACGCGTTAGAGAGGCATGGAACGTGGCAAGATGTTTTTGTTGCATGTATCTCTGGTGTCTCCTCCTTCAGACGCGTCAATTCTCTTCTTTTATTTTCCATTTTAGCTTATTTTACTTGATTTGGAATTTAGTTGAAGATAGATTTAACCAGAGAGAGAGATGTTTGTAAATAAGGGACATCCCATGTTCTGTCTTTACTGTGTCGGACGAGACTCCAAAAGTCTACTCCTGAGATATTTTTTTCATTTTTACCCGCCTTTGCATTTGCATGTCCACCCCCAAAACATATTTCTCATTTTTACTTTTTTGAGCGTCCTCCTTGGATACAAGAAGGCCTCACCCCTGAGCCAACTTTCCATTTACTCCCAACTTAAGCATACTTTTCATGTCAATGTCATCAAAACCCTTGTACATCAACCATCAATACAATCAAATTTATTCATCAACAACAATGGATTTCAATAATGCATATCAAATATTTGTCCGAAATGTTCAAATTTCTCTTAATTCATTCATTAACTTTCTTGCAAAAACTAATATATTTATAAACATACATCCAATTGATTTAATTTCATCACCATTTTTACAACTTAAGTTATCTACTATTATACTTATTTTTTTGTTTGGAAATATGCTCTCAATTGATAGGTCAATTTCTTTCTCAAAGTCATCTAGTAGAATGAGTATCTAAAATGTTGTGGCTTAACTTGTTTAATTTGTCAACTCATGATTTATTATCATTTTAATGTTGGGTGCTGTTTGTTTTCTTTACTTATTAGTTTGGTGTTCTTGTATATTTATTTATGATGGCTAGAGACAACTTGTTTAAGTTAATTGACGTACTATATTAGATCAGAAAAACTTCGAGTTGAAGGATGAAATTTTTTTTAAGGCAAAAAATGTTGAATTACGTTATTGGTACTTCTATGAGGCCCAAAATTGAAATGGACGCTGATCATGCAGAACTATTAGATGTTTGGAAGTTTGATAATTGAAGATTATCAATTGCATTAATAATTCTATCATGGATCGATCGACGTTCAATTGGTAAAATATTAGAACCACAAAAGAGATTTGGGGACATGTGACAAGACTTTTGACCTAATCTAATTTTACAAAACAATATCGATTAGAGACTGATATTATAGCCCTTTACAGAAAATACAAGATTATTCAAGAATTTTATTCTTCTATTAAAAACTTGTGGGATCAACTAGCAATAGCATGACCAAACAAAATAAGAATGTTTGCACCTTATATTGCTTATAGAGAAGAACAACAGTTGATACAATTTCTATGCCTTTACGTTATAATTTTGAGGGGTTAAGTGAAGCTATTTTCCATCGTAGTCCACTAACTTCTATATACTCCGTAGTGAGTGAAATACTAGCTGAGAAGATACAACTACAATCCAATACAAAAAAGGGAATTATTATGATGCATAATCCATTGTATTTGTCACACCTCAAAGACCGATTCCTAATAATCAAAGTCAGCCCCACACGACAATTGTTGTTCGTGAATGTAGTTTTTGTACAAAAAAAAAATGTCACATGAAGAATGAGTTAATTGAACAAAGATTAACAAAAGACTCAACATCAAAATTCATCATCCAACCATCATCAACCGTCATTATTGCCACATCTTACCCCTTTGCAAAGGAGGAATGGAAACCAATCATCATAGTGGAAGTACAAATCACCTCAACCTAACTCTGTAATAGTTGCACCATCATTGGACTATGATTGAACAGTTTAAATAGTTCCTTACAACCTAGTCACATGTTGTGTCTCTCCCTCTCCTCTCATATAGGTTTGTCATCCTCTATGCAATCAGGTACATCTGATTTACGGGTCTTAGATTTTGATGCTTCTCATCGTATAGTATCTAATAAATCTACCTTTATCTCGTTATCTTCTAAGTCATTTTTATCAATCGTGATTGTTGATTGTTATCTTATGTCATTAGCTCGAATTAGTATTGTTGTAACACTACAAAGATATTGAATAGCTTTTTCAAAGAACTCTGATGATTATTCATTGTTAATAATAATAATAAATAATTTTTTTCTCATTATTTGTGATCTTTTTTATCACATAAAGATATTGAATAAATGAATGTATTAATTTTTCCGATATAATTTTTAAAATAAAAGTTTAAATGTCCTTCAAAAGTAAGTAAATAGATACAAAACTTATAAAATGCAATTAATCCGGCTGTGGAAAGGGCTATTATTGCAAAAATTGGTGAATATAACCAACTATCATTAAGAATTTGATCCTTAGACTAAAAACAAGCAAGAGGTGGAATACCACAAAGAGAAAGTGTACCTAATAAAAAGAAATTTGTAATTGGGACATGCTTTGTTAAACCACCCATAAGAACCATATTCTGACTTTTATCACGACAATATTCAACAATCAATTTCATTGAATGAATATGGAACTTGATCCTAAAAACAACAAAACTTTTAAATAAGCATGAGTAATTAAATGAAATAAAGCAACTCGATAAGACTCTATACCCAAAGTGATTGGATCTTAAAATAAACTTTATGATAAAATTTTAATTTAGGGGTGTACAAACTCGGGTTGGACAAAACAAGTCCAGCCCCACCAAATCAAATCGAATTGGTAACTTAAATCTGGTTTAGGTTGATTTTGAAGTGATCTGAAAATCAAGATCAGTTTTCATATAGTTCGATTTTCAAGTCGTAAAGTAAAATATTGATGAAAATTGATACAAACCGAATTCATACCACTATAATTTTAAAAACAAAACCAAAGTAATTGCAGCTCCCTTTGATGTTAATATGCTAAAATAAGCAACTAACTTCAAAAAAATAATGTTTCGTTGATCATCTATTTTTACACTCTAATTTATTTAATTTTTACACTAATTTATTTAATGACATAATTTGTGCTAATTGACGTAATTTATATTTTATTTTAATTCCTATAATTCATATTAATTATTGCACAAATTAGTAAAAACAAACATCTACGCGCCACACCGATATTTTATTATAAATTAAAAATAAATCTAATTTTTATCCCATTTCAAAACCATAAACAATTTAAAAATCGCGACTTTGGCATAGAACCACCATTTTGATGAATGAAAATTTAAACAAGACATGAACGACAAAATGAAGATGGCGATCGTAAGATGAAAAACGAAAAACAAATATCTTAATTTATATCAATTTTCAACTTCATGTATGTGATTTTGCTTCACTAATATAGTTTAATTGTAAAAAAATCGAATATGAATTGAAAAATAAAATACGTAAAAAAAAATAACACCAAAATTTACGTGAAAATTTTTTACAAAAAAAAACCACAGACAACAAAAAAAATCATTATTATCAAATTAAATCAAAATGCAATGTCACTTAATTTCAAATATCAATATATTATATATAGAAAAAACTAGAAAATTATAAATTGAATATTTATCAAAATCGACTATAATTCGAGTCAAACTGATCTCCAACACTTTCAATAGACTGCAAGAAACCACACTACCTCTAAACAAAATTTTATAAATAAAATTACAGAAAAAAGACCTGTAGATAGGGGAAAAATACATGTTAAACCCCAGATACTATCCTATCAACAGCATCGAAAATGAGAGCTGATAAATTCTCATCAGGAGCACTAATAATTGTGCTCGTTTCTCGGATTTCAATCAAGCCTTTATTTGGATCGAGAAGACGGATGATCGAAACCTTTTCCAATTCGAAATCAACCATTTCTTGTTCTACAGATGCTTCAATACCCATCTCTAATAACACATTAAGAAGCTTTTCCACATCAGGATGGCCCCAATGAAGCAAAGACCTTCTGGTCAAGCTTTTCTCCTTATCTAGTAAGAGATGTCTCCCTTTATCTAATAAAAGCAATCCACTCACTCTTGTAATATTTAAATTTTCTCCCACCTTTCTCCAGTTGAATTTGGAAGCTAAGTCAATCGAAATGTCTAGCCTTGGGCTATTCTCGGTGCTCGGAATTCGTAAAGTTTCGGCTTGAGAGTAAGGAACAATGGAGAATGAATTTGAATCTGAAATGATTGGCCACTTTAGATCCTCTGGGAGCTTGAATGAACAAGAATGAAGGTGAACCAGATTTAGTAAATGAATATATCAGCTTTGGATAGATAAAATGTGAACCAGAAAGAGGAAAGTACCAAAACAAATTTTGGCTGCAAAAACTTCAGTAATGGTTCAACTTTTTGCAACCTACAAACCAATTATGTAAATAAGAAAGACAAATTCTCCCCGAATGAATTGATACAACCATCAAAATAAGATATAAAATGATGGCTTATACAAGGTCTTTACTTGATTTTATGCAGCAATAAAGTCAGTGATTTCATACAAAGAACAAATGATTATCCCTTAATAAATCTGTTTCCACAGGAATATTCCTCTTTGGGTTCTTCTTAGCATAACCTTCTTTGACTAGATCAAGTACGACATTTGTCTTCTAAGAATTGTGTTTAAGCAACAGAGCTGGACAAGTGAGAATGTCTCTGATTGTTATTCCTCTAAATTCTTCTCCGTTCTTTAGTGAAGTCGCAACAACAAAATGGACATATCTCACATTGTATGAATCACTACAAAAATTCTTGAGTCGTCTTTTATCATTATCATTATCTACTTTCTCAAGTGTTGTTGCATTAAGGAATTTGGGTTCAGCTCCAATTCAATACAGACATGAAATGATATAATGGCGCCAACATTTGTCAACCAAAACATTAAGAAAAACAGCTCATGGTGTTGATAATATCTAAATAGTCTCAACAATACTTTATCACATTTTGTTATTGGGAAATTTTCTTTCACCATTTTGTTTTAGTTGTGTATTTAAATTTTATGCTTTTGTTTATAATTTTAGTATAAATTTTTATTCCTCTCAAATCAAACAATAAACATGTGTGATACGAGTCTAATCCCACAAAGCAGGAAACATCGTGAAAAGCGCAGGGAAGATAAGATTAAATAAAAAAATTGTACATCATACGTTTGAATAACAAAGTGATTCATTGATTTTGTGTGCAGAATGTAAATGCCCTAAAAAAAAAAGTAACCTTACTTTATCCCAGAGAGAAATGTGCATTGAAGAACCTTCATGGCCATTGGCGTAAAGGGTAAGAGGGCCAGTTCAGCATCCAGTCTCTTCTGCATATTTTATATTATATTATAATATATTGTAAGAAATGTATTTAAGTTATCTTGAATTAAAAAAAACGATATAACTACATGGATGATACAAATTAACTTGAAATGAAACCACTGCCGGTTTACATTAACTCTGCAGCTGTTTTCAAGAATATTAGACACATCGAAAGTACTTAATCTAGAAAGAAAATAACTATTCTGATAAAAACTGTATCTTCAAAGATGAAATTCTCAACTTTATTCACCAACAACAAAACAATAAAATAGGTACACCGTACCCAAGTACACACAAAGAGACTTCGAGGATTCTCACCTGCACTTCCTCACTAAACTCTTGATATCCTTCCCCCTTCTCTTCCCAGGAGTTACATCTTCTCCTTACACTTTCCCCCTCCCCTTAACAGTTACTCAGTTATTTACTCTCCGCGCTTTTTGACCTCCTAGCATAAGTGAAACACAAAGGAGGCCTATCATTACTCCCGACCCATAAAAGAACCTTGTCCTCAAGGTTAAATGACGGATAACGCAGTCGAATCACCTCATAGTCTTCCCAAGTTGATTCAAATGACTGCAACTGCTTCCATTTGATTAGTACCGTCAACTTTGTACTATCCCCACACTGCCGCTTAACATCGAATAGCAACTCCAGTTCCAGCATCTCTTCATTTGTTGCTAATGATTCCGGTAATGGCGTGATGGCAGCTACTTCTCCTTGCACCCTCTTCAACAAGGATACATAAAAAACTAGGTGTATCCTTGAAGATGGTGGTATACACAGTTCATAAGCGACTTTTCCAATTTTCCTCTCAATCTGGAAGAGCCCATAAAATTTTGGCGCCAATTTAACACTTACGATTTCTGCCTATATGACTATATCCTTAACCACACAAATTCCCCTTTTGCAAACTCCACATTCCTCCTATGCTTATTAGCTGTAATTTGAATTTGGCTTTGAACAGTTCCCAAATGAAATTTCAGCATGTCTAACACATTATCTCTTTCAGTTAATTGACTGTCAACAACCGCTATCCTTGATTTCTCTGGCAATTCAAAACGCGCACAGTCGGAGGTTCCCTTTTGTAAACTACTTTAAATGGAGTCATCCTGATAGCCGAATGGTATGAAGTATTATACCAAAATTCGACCCACGGTAGCCATCTACGCCAAGCTTCGGTTTGTCCCCTAAAAAACACCTCAAATATATCTCGATCGATCGGTTGACAACTTCCATTTTTCCATCCGTATGAGGATGATATGCTGAACTAAATTTCAAGGTGGTTCCGTGCAACCAAACAATTCCTTCCAAAATAGACTAACAAAAACCTTTTCACGATATGAAATTATAGTTTTAGGCATTCCATGTAGCTGGAACACCACATTAAAAAATGCCTCAGCAATCATCCTCGCTGTATACGATCTTTGTAATCCCATAAAATGGGCATGTTTAGAAGCTCCTGACTGTTGTAGCTCTCCTTTAATCTGTTTCAATACCTCATCTTTTTCCACTTCTATTTCCAGCTGTAAAGTGTCAATTATTGCCTCACACATCAGCTCTGTAAGCTGTGCCGAGTATTCTCCTTTGCGGGACAATGCATCGGCTGCTCTATTCTCACTTCCTGCCTTGTACTGCACTTCAAAGTCATAACCCAATAATTTGGTCAAGCATTTTTGATGGCCCACTGCTACCATACGTTGCTCTAACAGAAATTTCAAACTTCTCTGATCTGTCCTTACCACAAAGTGATTTCCAATCAAGTAAGGTCTCCACTTTTGGATTGCCAACACTATTGCCATCAATTCTCGTTCAATTACTGATTTAAGCTTTGCTTGTATCGATAATTGTTGGCTAAATACGCTATCGGTCTTTGATTCTGCATTAGGACTGCTCCTAAAGCAGTACCCGAAGCATCTGTTTCCACTACAAACATTTCCTTAAAATTTGGTATCGCTAATACTAAAAATTCGTAATGTCTTTCATGTGTAGAAAACGCTATTTTCTTCACATCCTCCTCTCTAACTTGGATTTGATGATAACCCGCTTTCAAATCTAGCTTCAAAAAAATAGTTGCCCCACTCAACTTGTCCACCAACTCATATCTATAACTGGAATCAGAAATCTATCTTTTACTGCTTCATTGTTTAATGCACGGTAATCCACATAACCTCCAACTCCCGTCCTTTTTCTTAACCAAAATTATAGGGCTCGAAAAAGGGCTGTTACTTGGTTGGATAATTCCCGCATCTAACATTTCTCCAACAAGGAGTTCAATTTCATTTTTCTGCACTACAGGGTACCGATATGGTCTTACATTAACCATTGATGACCTTCCTTTAATGTAATAGCATGCTCATGTCTTCGCAAGGGAGGTAGCCCATTGAGCATACTCATATATTGCTTGAATTGCTCTAATAATTTCTCAATCTCTTGTATGACTTCCACACCCCAATCTGTCTCCTTCGTCTCCCTTCTGTTAAATTCTACTAGGAGTCCTTCCCCTTCCTTTTTGATCGTTCTCAACATAGCTTTAAGCGAAATCTTTGCTCTGCTCAAACTTGGGTCTCCCCTTATGATCACTTTTCTTCCCCTATTTGGCATTTCATCGTCAACATCTTCCAATTAACACACATATCCCCAACTAATTCTAACCATTGCATTCCCAGAATAAAGTCTGAATTACCCAGAGCAATTGGTAAGAATTCTTCTAATATTTCTATCTCCGGTAATATCAACAGTATATTCTTGCACACACCGCAACCTTGAAAAGATTCCTCATTGTCCAGCTGAATACTATAACCCGTTGTGGAGGAACTCGGCAGCAGTAATTCGTTCACTATTTCTTTAGAAACGAAATGTGGGTTGCCCCACTCACTTCTTTCCGCCTTTTCTTCTAGATAGCAAAACTCCTCGTCTTCTATGTCACCCCGTGTTTCATCATCTTGCAACACCAGAACTTGTAACATCTCTTTTTTGCATTAGTGCCCTCCTGAAAACTTTTCATTGTAAAGAAAACACAAACTTTTCTCACTTCTTACCTTCATCTCGGCCTCCGTCAATCGTCGTCGCCCGACCTCTTGACTTTTAACGGAAGATAGTGGAGCTGATGGTAACACCACTGCGGGTAGTGTTTTTAGGGTTTGCATTGTTTCTCCCCATCGTTGTCTGATTCCCCACCAATAATACCCTTCACTTTTCTCTGACCTCATCAACATATATCTTTCTTAAGCAATTTGGTCCAAATTCATCAAATCCCTGAAACCCACTGGTCTCATAATCTTCACGTTTGCCTTGACCTCATTCTTTAACCCATTCAAGAAGGCTCTAAAGAAAACCTCCTCTGGTATCCCCATGATCTTGGATATGATCGCTTCAAGTTGCATCCTGTACTCTTCGACTGTACCCACGGGTCACAACCTTACCCATTCTAAATATTGCCAAATCTCTCAAAAAATCTCCTCTTAAATTCCAGCCATGACTGAAATGGCCGATTAGCGTTCTCCCACTACAACCACGCCAATGCCAGACCTCCCAGGCAGACAACTGCCGCTTCCATTCTTTCATGCTCTGCAAGGCGATTGATAGTAAAATACCTCTCTGCTCAGAAAGTCCATTCATCCAGATCTCTGATAACTTTTAAATTACAGTTATTTTATACTATTTTTAATTGATAGAACTTGTATGATTTGAGTGAATGTAAAAAGAAATTTGTGGAATTTATTGAAATTACTGCACGACACCGCAGCATCAAGAGAATTGTTGAATTTAACATATTTCATGCATATTCTCTAATAAAAGCAAATTTTTATCATTAATTTGAATTTTGTATTATATTATTTGAATGCAGATTTATTAGCAGAAACATACAAAAGGAAATATTAGTGTTTTAATAGAGAAGCAAATTAAAAGGAATGAAAATTATGGAAATCTTGAAGCGAGAGAGAATAAATCAATGAAGAAGATTATTTTATCAAAAATAAAGGACGGAAATCAGGAAAAAAGAGAAATTATGTTTTGGCTGAACAATAATCGAGAATCAAAGAGAGTAAGCGGGTCAAAAAGGAAAATAAAAATAGAACAAAAAGAGAATCTAGAAAAGAAAAAGGTAAGCACGTAGAACGAGGCAATTAGAGGAATTGGAGAAAAGCATAAAAACCAGGAAGCTTGGCTGCAAAGGGGAGGGCCGGAGACCAGAGACTTCAATCATTCTTCTTCTCTTCCACTTTTTATTTTTTTTATGAATATTATTATTTTTAGTTTTACTATTATGATTCTTTGGTTAGTTTCTTTTAACTTGGTTAGGAGAGAAAGTACTCATTATATGATTTTACTCTGATCTATGAACGTTACGTATTTTTCATCGAACAATTTCTCATGATTTTGATTGCATAATTCGAATTGTGTCGATAGACAAACTTGATTTCACATGTTTTTATTGTAACGATAGGTAAATAGGAATTGCAGATGCATGAGTAATTAAATAAATGAAAATTGTTGCAAAGTAGCTAACGTTAATTTATTTAGCGTTAAGAATAGGTTTACATGAAAATTCAGATAAAGTTTTTACCTTTTCAAAGCTGAAAAAAAATTCTGAAACGAGTTTAACTAGGCAAATCGACAGAACCCTAGAAAAATTTTTTACTTCTTGCTATTCTGTGATCAATGGTGTAGCATTCCCGTAGCATCAGTAGTAAAATGCATGTAATGAGGAAATCAACCCTAACCAAGGTTTTTACCAAATTTATCATCTTAATTTATTTCAATTCAAGTCTTTATTAATTTTGAGTAATTTTATTTTCTCATTCTTTGTCACTCATCTATTTTCAATATGTTAAATTTTATTTTTAATAGAATTTTATAGCAAAATTACTTTGATTAAGCATATCCATGTGAGATCGACTTTTACTTACTTTATTACTTAGTTATCGACACGTGCACTTGCGTTAGGGTGTATAAAATCCACTAACAAGTTTTTGACGTTGTTGCTGGGATATTTCTTAATTATTTTATTTTGCTATAATTTTTTATATTTGTTTTTGTTTATTTCTTTAGGAATATTTTATGTCTGACGAGGACAACAAGGATTTTATTGCACTTGACCTAGAGATTGAACGCACGTTTCGAGAGAGAGAAAGGCAACATCAGCGACAAACCATTGCAGAAGCTAATATGGATAACCAGGAAGAACGAGGAATCATTCTGAATCGAATAATTGATGACCGAGATTAACCTATTCAGGACTTCGCCATTCCCACGCTCGATGATCTGAATCCCGGTATTGTGAGACCAGAATAAAATGTCACTTGATTCGAGCTTAAACCGGTCATGTTTCAGATGCTTCAAACTGTTGGACAATTTAGTAGAATGGTCACAGACAATCCTCATCGTCATCTTAAAGTATTTGGAGAAGTGAGCGACTCGTTTCACTTTCCTGGAGTTTCAGCTGAGGCATCAAGGCTCAAGCTTTTCTTGTATTCTTTAAGAGACCGAGCACGAGATTGGTTAGACAGCATCTCATCAAATACAATTACTACGTGGGGGGATTTAGCCAAGAAGTTTATCATGAAATATCATCCACAGTGAGGAACGCGAGGATGAGGAATGAAATTACAAGTTTCTAGCAGCGAGAAGGCAAGTCATTGTACGAAGCTTGGGACAGATTCAATGAACTACTCAGGCAATGCCCCAACCATGGAATACCACACTGGATTTAGCTGGAGACATTTTGCAATAGAATAAATGGTCAGACAAGATCAATTATTGATGTTGTAGCAAATGGAACTCTCTTATCAAAATCCTTCAATGAAGCGTATGATTTATTGAAAAGGATGGCAATGAACAGCTACCAATGGCCTTCAGAAAGATTTAACCCTACGAGGCGGGCACCTGGAGTTTACGACATGAACGAGGTGTCGGCCTTGAATGCAAAGATTTCTACGCTGGAGAATGCTATCAAATTGATGAACACATCATCCAGGCCAATAACCAGAGAAGTTTCGTGCAATTTTTGTGGAAAAAATCACGATGACAACTCATGCCCTGCTAACCCAGAATCTGTAAATTATGTGGGGTATAACAGAAACAATAATCCTTTCTCGCAGACATACAATCCTGGCTGAAATTAGCATCCAAATATTCAATGGATTTCGCAGTAGCAGAATATTACAGCATCAAACAGACCTGCAGAAAATTACAAGCAAGGTTTCTCACAGCCAACGCATAATTCAATGCATCAAGAGAAATCAGAAAGCTTCGCCAGAGAATATGTTGCTAAGACAGATGTGATCTTGCAGAACTTGGCTGCATCAATGAAGAATATTGAAACACAAATGGGGCAGCTGACTCAATCTTTAAGCTCAAGGACTACAGGGCAATTATCAAGCGATACAGAAGTGCCGCAAAGACCAGGTCCTGAAGCGGAAAGCGAACCTACAGCAGCTATTTCAGTCCATACTCGGCGAATCGAGAAGCCGAAGGCCCGAAGCCTGATCTTTAGTTCAACGTCAATCTTCTCTCTCAGCCGTCGCCGACGCCTTCAATCTGCACCGGAGCTCTCTGGACTCTGAGTAAGTACCAACAACAGCTATTCATTTCCACGCACGTCGCACCCACCTCTATTTTACATTCACTGTGCTTCTGTTCTTGGGAGACTCTTCGGGCGTGACCGAGAGCATTTGTTTGTGTTAGTTTTCCAGCATATTGTAATTTCGTTTTGCTCTTTTTGTTGCTGTTTTGTGATGATTGAGTTGTTTTTTCTGTTGTTGGTTCTGTTTTGGCCCCGATGTTCCAGCGATTTTGCTGTATGTGTTGCAGTTTTGATGATATAGTTGTTTTTGTTGTTGTTGCCTGTTGGTTTTGTTTTGGCCCGGATGTTTCAGCTTTGCTGTTTTTGTTGCTGTGTTGGGATGATTTACAGTAAATCATTTGTTCTGTTTTTGTTTATGTTAATTTGGTGTTATTTTTTTTATTAGATTAATGGGAAAACCGGAATCGGACCAGAACCGGAATCGAAATTCTGGTCCGGTCCTCAAAATTTTTTTGATGGTACCGGTCCTAAAAAACAAAAACCGAATATTATTGGTCCGGTCTTAATTTTTCTCAAACCCGAACCGGACCACGTACACCCCTAGCCGAAAAGAGAAGAAATGGGAGAGAAAGCTAGAGAGAAGTAGGGTTGGAAAATTAGCAAATCATTACAATTCATTCATAATTATCATCAACTGTCTTTCACGGTTACAATAATAGATTTAAAGAGACAAAATTAGGTCTAACCCTAGAAAATGAAAAGACAACTTTAGCCCTAATCCTAGAAGACGAGAAATTAATTTAAACTGAAATAAATAAATAAAACATATAAATAATCAAACTAAAACGTCAAGAATGTCCTCATCAACTCTTCCGGGGTAAGAGAAACGACCCAGTTAAATTGAAAGAACCATAGTACCGCAACTAATCAATCTCCCGACCATAAGTTAAGCGACTGAGAAACCTTCTGTCGGCGACCATAAACTTGTGTGACTGGGAGTTTGGATCGGGAATCTTTTCGAATTGTCCTATAATTTGGTAAAGAAAGATCTTGATGACTCCGAAAGAGATCCAAGAGGTATGGATCCAAATGGTGGAGTATATCCCTGGACATCCATGTACATTTATGATTTGGGCGACCTACCTAACGAACTAGGAAGCGCTGAACCTTACCTTCATTAGTAAATTCAATCTGTTCATCTAAAATAGTATCAATTTTATCCTCATATGTTATGATAGGAACTACTGGGAAAGCAGAGTTAGTAGGATCAAAATCGATAGATTGAGGAAGAAAATGATCAACATATGGTTTAAAATGACATTTATAAGTTACCAAGTCTTCGACATTAAAATCACAATTAGAATTCCTTGACTTGTAAATGTGCTTTCCATCCTCCTTTTTTACTTACAGCTTTCCCAGAACATGGTCTGCATTAAAGGCACTTCCATTTCTCATAACTGACTCTGAAGGTTTATCTACTGCAGTTCCCATCTTTTTGCTAGCAGTAGGGAAATCATCAAGTTCTACAGAGCTGGAGGCCGCTTGGCATAAAGAGGAAACTACATCACTGTAATCTTCTAGAGGGGTACCCACCTGTTTTACACCCCGACTTATGTAGAGTTTCAACTTAGTAGAACAATTTTCAAGTACCTTTTCGCCTAACTTTCGAACAATGGCAATACTTCCTCCTTGTTCCTCTTTGCAATAGTTAATATGGCTGTGAATAATTTCACATTTATATCTTCACTTTCTTCCAAAACTAGGGTCATGAGTCTCTCCATTGACGAGAACACATTTTCTGCATGAAAATCCCTTATACTCCTAAGGAAGCAACCGAACATTTCAAGAATAAAATTATCACATTCAAGATCCAACATAACTATATACATCCTGACCTCGGCAATGGTTTCAAGAATCAATACTCTCTTCCTAAAAAATCGGCATGAATTATCAGATATATTTTCCAATGAGGATATAATAAGGTGAAATACTACCTTCATTTTCTCATCGTCATAGGGAGAAACAGAAGCAATGATCCTAGTTATCTCAATAAGGCAAGAGGCAACTGCAACATCAATATTTGAATGCGTTAGAAGTAGGTCACGTATCAATGCCTTCTGGGAAGCAGAAAGTGCTTCCTGCATTGATTCATAAGGGGATTGTTCTACCTTTGACAAACAATTATCCACTTGGTCGAGAAGAGAGAGGAGATCTTGCAGAGGAGGAGGAGAAAGTTGATGTTCAAGTTCATTGTCGGGAGAGTCCCATTGGAAAATCTTCACTGGCATACACTTGTTCACCCCAATGTGTGAGAATAGATTGGCCAAAACATGATCCTTCGGTTCTCGAGATTCAATCTTCTATTTAAGCTTGTGAATGAAGACAGGTCAACAAACATCGCATCTCTTCTCTCGAATACCATGAGCACACACAAACACATAAGAACCAGTTATAACCTCTTGCACTCCAGAAGCCCTTGACTCGCCATTCACACATACATCTTCCACTTTCAAAACTAATACTTGAAATCCGTACTTTTCTTTATGAGAACTGGACAGCGCGAAGAGGTCATCAGACACCATATGAAGAGTGAGGAGTGGAGAAAAACTCAACCGAACAGAAGAATTAGAGGAGCAACCAGCGCGACGAAAAACAGAGGGCTAGGCGGCGAAACCTACAAGCAGAGAAGTCCCGATGTGCGCGAGCAACAATGCGCGACCAGCCACGGTAGTGAGGGCAAGATCTTCCCAGCAAAGCATTGATTTTTTAGAGGTAAAAATGAAGATGAACAACGGCAATGAACAGTAGCTATGAACAGTTATCCAAACATTACTGATGAACAGTAACGTCGATAGTGACTGGTGATGAACGGTGACCGGCGATGAACGATGCGATCGAAAATTAAGAAAAACAAGATTTTATTGTTTGAGAAAATAATAAAATCTGCTCTGATACCAATTTGATATAGGCAGCGGAATTAGAATAAGAATTATAGCCAAAAAAGGGGAAGAAGAGAAGAAAGAGGAGAAGAGTTATAGCCGAGAAGAGAAAAAAAAAAAAGAAAGCTAGAGAGAAGTAAGGTTGGGAAAATAGCAAATCATTGCAATTCATTCATAATCATCATCAACTGTCTTTCCCAGTTACAATAATAGACTTAAATAGGCAAAATTAGGTCTAACCCTAGAAAATGAAAAGATAACTTTGGCCCTAATCCTAGAAGACGAGAAATTAATTTAAACCGAAATAAATAAATAAAACACATAAATAATGAAACTAAAATGCCAAGGATATTCTCATCAACTCTCCCGGATAAAAGAAACGACCCAGTCAAATTGAAAGAACCATAGTATTTAGATGAACAGATTGAATTTACTAATGAAGGTAAGGTTCAGCGCTTCCTAGTTCGTTGGATAGGTCGCCCAAATAGTAAATGTACGTAGATGTCCTGGGATATACTCCAACTGCTTAACTTATAGCGGGAGATTGATTAGTTGCAGTACTATGGTTCTTTCAATTTGATTGGGTCGTTTCTCTTATCTCGGGAGAGTTGATGAGAACATCCTTGACATTTTAGTTTGATTATTTATATATTTTATTTATTTATTTCTATTTAAGTTAATTTCTTGTCTTCTAGGGTAAGGGCCAAAGTTGTCTTTTTATTTTCTAGGGTTAGACCTAATTTTTCCTATTTAAGTCTATTATTGTAACTGGGAAAGACAATTGATGATAATTATGAATGAATTGCAATTATTTGATATTTTCCAACCTTACTTCTCTCTAGCTTTCTCTCCTCTTTCTTCTTGGCTATAACTCTTCTCTTATTTCTTCTCTTCTTCCCTTTTTTTTGCTATAATTCTTATTCTAATTCCAATACCTGCATCAAATTGGTATCAGAGCAGGTTTTATTGTTTTCTCAAACAATAAAATCTTGGTTTCCTTAATTTTTGATCGCACTATTCACCACATTCACTGCTCATCGTCGGTCACTACCGACGTTACTGTTCATCGGTACTATTTGGATATTGTTCATAGCTAGCTACTGTTCATCAGCGCTATTCATCTTCGTGTTCACCTCTGAAAAATCAAAGTTTTGCTGGGAAGATCTTTCCCTCACTGCCGTGCCTATTCGCGCATTATTGTTCGCACACATCGGAACTTCACTGCTTGTGGGTTTCGCATCCTAGCCCTCTGTTTTTCGTCGCGCTGGTTGCTCTTATAATTCCTCTGTTCGGTCGAGTTTTTCTCCACTACTCGCTCTTCATATGGCGTCTGATGACCTCTCCGCACTGTCTAATTCCGATAAAGAAAAGTACGAATTTCAAGTATCAACTTTGAAAGTGGAAGATGTATGTGTGAATGGCGAGTCAAGGGCTTCTGGAGTGCAGGAGGTCATAACTGGTTCTTATGTATTTGTATGTGCTCATGGTTTTCGAGAGAAGAGATGCGGTGTTTGTGAACATGTTTTCATTCACAAGCTCAAAGAGAAGATTGAATCTCGAGAACCGAAGGATCATGTTTTGGTCAGTCCATACTCACACATTGGGGGCACAAGTAGGCCACTGAAGTTTTCCAATGGACTCTCTCGACACTAAACTTGAACATCAACTCCTCCAGGTTGGAAATCAACTTCTTTCTCATAAGTTTTTCCCACCACAAATTAGCATACCCTTTGAAACTCCAAGAAGCTAGCAGGATTTTTCTTCTCTCTGAATAATCATCACATTCAAACAATATCTCTATCATTTTTAACCAATCAAAAAAATCATGATCATCTGAAAGACCACTAAAAATAGGCACTGTAATATTAAAATGTCTTACATTATCAAAATGGCCAATAGAAGTTCTTTGCCAATTATCTTCTCGATTTTGATTATTTTGAGCACCACTCTTTGTCATTATATCGGCTCTTTTCGCTTTCGAGAACCGGAAATAGAAAAAACCCAGCAAAGTTTCAAATTTTCGAAGATGAACATTAACTGACGATGAACAGTGATCGGCGATGAACAGAGAGAAGTATGGTTGGGAAAATAGTAAATCATTGCAATTCATTAATAATCATCATCAACTGTTTTTCTCAGTTATAATAATAGATTTAAATAAACAAAATTAAATCTAACCCTAAAAAATAAAAAGACAACTTTGACCTTAATCCTAGAAGACAAGAAATTACCTTATATCAAAATAAATAAATAAAACATATAAATAATCAAACTAAAATGCCAAAGATGTCCTCATCACCCTTCTCCCTCTCTTCCCCTTACACTATTCCTGTGACAGCCCGAAACCGGATCCCGATCGGAACCCGAGAACCGAGCCGTCACTCCGGGTCATTTGCAGAAAACGGTGACTAATTTAAAACTGGGCGGAAGACTTGAATGACGTCAGCCGGAAGATGTAAATGCAAAGACAGAAGTAAGGATGACGTCAGACGGAAGACACAGACAGTAACTGAAATCGGATGAGGAGATGACGTCAGCCGGAAGATGGATGACGTCAAGCGGAAGATATAAGCATTATACTGGCGGAAAAACTGAGATGACGTCAGCCGGAAGACATAATTACACTGGCGGAAGACTTGGGTGACGTCAGCCGGAAGACGGAGTTTTAAACTGGGCGGAAGACTTATGCTGACATCAGCCGGAAGATGTAAATACACTGGGCGGATGACTTTGATGACGTCAGCCGGAAGACATAGTTTTAAAGGCAAAATTTACAGCTTTTACAGGGAGACATACGAGCAGGGAGTATCAAAACAGAAGGCATAAGGGTTTCAAACCTTCAAAACCCGATTCAAAACATCATTCAACTGTCAAATACAGCAGTTTTGAAAACTTTGACACAGAATCTATGCAGTATTTCGAAATCTGAAGATCAGTAAGACATACTTTAGAATTGACAGGTTCAAGGAAATAAATTACATGGACAGTTCCAAAACCAGAATTCATCCATGCATGAACTAATAGAAACATTCCAAACAAATTTTAGAATACTTTAGTATATAAACTTAACAATCAAATACAGTGGCTTCTAAAACTTAGACAACAAACCTATACATTGTTTTAAAATCTGAAGGTCAGTACAGAACATGACATATACTTGCAGAATTTCTTCAAATGAAGAGTTTTACAACCAAACCCGAACATCTAGAAGACTTTACAGATATAGACACTTCAGAAAACTTAAACCTCATATCAGAGTCATGTCTGGCTGCAGCAACCACCCCGAGAGATCGAATCACCAACCACCTAATGATCAGACTGAGGCACAAAGTCCTCATCTTCGGGTTCAGTACCTACATCAGAGAGTTCATCTATGAGCCTAAAGCTCAGTAAGAACACATTATAAATGCAGTGATGCAAAATGCTATGCATGCAGTTTTCAGAATACAGTGGCAGAACAGAACTTTACGTTACAGTGGCAGAGGGGTATAAGTGGGGCTTATAGGGGAACTAGCAAACAGAGGGTGCACTATCAGGCACAGCAGTTTTCAGAATCCCGGGGAGGGATAAAACCAGTGGATCCTTGCTAGGGACAATAAATTTTCAGATTCCCAGGAAGGGATAAAACCAGAGGGCCAGTCCCCGTCCCACACCTAACCAGTACATTTCAGTCAGATTTTATCTTGTTTAGTTTCAAACAGTGTATAGAAAACAGTTTTGCATGAACTTTCAGAAAATCGTGTATGCATGGACGTTTACAGTGCTTACAGTTGATACAGCAGAGAACAAGAAGATAAAACAACAGAAACCTGAACAGAAGCCACAGAACTTAACTCTAACCCTTCTACCCGAAACAACCCGTCAGAACAGAAAACCTAGTACCTCCGAGATGTAGGGCCTTAAGGGCCAACCTACGGGTATGAACTTACCTGTTGCTGTAGAGTTGATAGTCCTGGACGTCTCAGAAATGCTCGAACCTGTACATGCACGTTCAGAAAATAAACAAGCTACAAATGCTAACAAATAAGTTAGAAGAATTTCTTCCAAATTCATTCAAACTCTTAGAAAACAAACCGGTGTGTTTTCATCCAAGAAGAGTGAGTTTTCTCCAAATACCATAACCCTAAACTTCAGTAAAAACTCACATTAAACTTGTTTAAACTTGTTAGCAATAAAAGAGGCTTACCTTAGCGGAGAAACAGAAAGGAATCTGAGAAGATCGAAGTAACTTCGATGGTTGTTTGTCGACAGGAAGAGAGAATGTCGAGAAGAGAAATGGAGAGAGAGCAGAGCGGAGAAGTGAAGAGGGTTTCACGCAGGAGGGAGAACTTAGCTTCTTCACCAAGTCGCCAGATGTCACTCAACCATTGGCTATCTCCCACCAACCTTAATTTCTCCCTAATTTACCCTTCCATGCATTTTAAACTTAGTGTTTAGTTTAGTTACACATTAGTTTGGTTCTCCCCACACTAAATGCTCCAAAATTTACAATAAAATAGTTATTGTATTTATGGCAATTTAAATCCATACAAAAATTCAACAGATTATTACATGGCCAAAATGCCGGGTGTTACAATTCCCCTCCCCTTAACGAACTAAGTGACTTTAACCAGTTACTCAATTACTTACTCTCCGCTCTTTTTGACCTCCTAGCATAAGTGAAACACAAAGGAGGCCTATCATATTCACTGGGGATAATAGTTAAGTAAAGCATAACAGCACCTCTAGAACAAGGAGAGAGTTTGGATCTCCACACCAACGTCGAAGTAAATGAACAGCAGGGCCAAGTCGCAGACTCCAATGAGGACAAAATATGATGCATGGTTCCTGCCAATTTGTTCTATTCAAATAATGTCAGTCTATTATTGAACATTGTACGTCACGCCATTGTTGTGTTAGCCAGAAGAAATTAGGTGATATCTATTCTGCATAAGATAAAGAGCTAGCTACAGAACAAAAAAGAAATTTTAATCAAGTTACATGCCTTTGGTTTATAGTGGCGACAAGAGTTAATGAACAAATTTCTGTTTCAAAACACTTTAAAGGATTTGCAAGCAAATATTCATCAAGTTTTTGTACATACGATACGCTAATAATTTAATCCATGTAGGAGTATAACAATTTTCTTCATTTTAGGAAATGCAAGTGAGTGCTGAGTAATCAATAGAAAGAGATATCTGCAACATAGTAAGGGTACAAGGGAATATCTCACAATAACTGGGGCGAGTGAATATCTGGAAAAACATGAAGCTTTTTCTGTTTCAGGAGTTCAACGTGAGAGAACATTGGCTCACCAGAAAACAACTGCAACAACAGCAAAAAAAAAAATCAATCAATCCAGAAACATGTGTCTCAACGTGTTTGCACATTTCTATACCTTTGCTTGTCTTTGTTTGCTAAGCCATTCTGGTATTACATTGGTTAATGCCAACAGCTCTTCAGATAAAGAAGAAATCAAATAAATGGGAACCTACAAAAGGAGATCAGATAAATAGAATGCTACCAAATAACTTCAACGATAGCTTTAAAATTAACTATGTAATTTTCTTCTATCCTATGTATTCAACCCATTGAATGTTATAGAAGGCACCAAACAAAAATCACCCACTGACTAATCCTAGTTTAACTACTTGGAAATTCTCATCCCTCGTTCCCTCTTTTATCATTAAGCTAATTTCTATAGACATGTATTTAATCCAAGGCGTGGAAAAGATGCTATTCCTTATGTGTAGCATGACAACACAATCAAGTGATTTGGTGAAAACACAAAGTTATAGGAAATAGCAGTTGACAATGCACTTGACCGAAAGTTACAAACTGAAGAGTTGTTTTCACCTTCTCATTCGAAGCTTCTAGTAAAGTTGACATCTCTTCTATTAGCAGTAGAGTGATTCCAATTCTATTTATTGGAACAAGGACAGAACCACCAGCTTTGACAGACTCTATAGCACAGAAGCTAATAAATGCTATTTTCTCTTTTTCCTCTATGCTCTCGACCATTTCGCATAACGAGTTGCCCAATTCTTCCAAATTGCTACAATTATATTTGAAAAAAACAATAGCACCATGATATGCTAAGAATAAGTATAAAATAAGAGGAACAAAAGAGAACCATAGACTGTCACAGCGAACTAAAGACAAACAAACACCATAGAAAAGTTAAATGTATAAACAAATAACAAGAATACCTATGAGACAGTCGACTATCCAATGCAGAAGTCAAGTCTTCCATACTATTCTCAACATCTTCCTTGAACAACAAGCCTGTGAAATCTGAATATATTACAGTATCGTTCCCCTGAAGAGAAGAATAGTCAAAACTCATTGCATGTGCAGAAAAAAAGATGGAGCTTGAAATAATTGCAATATTCCTCTTGAGAGAATGTATAGTCCAGTTACAAGTGCCAATTTCAAGACCGGAGCTGAATGCCTTAATAATCATAATGCCATTATAGCAAGCTTCTTCAGCATATCTAAGTGTTTGAACCTTCCTCAAACAATCCTGTACATCAACTGCACTGAGAAGCATCCTTTATTAAAAAAACAAAATAATTGTTTCCGGTACCTAAAAAGTAGGAAATATTACTATTTCAATATAATTTCTGCTGTCAACATTATAATAACATTCAGATAAACTATGCAAAACAATAAGCAATGTCATATAACTATCATATTCAGAGGGGTCAATGAAAGACGCAGGATGCTGCCACTTAAATGTAGCAATTTCATAAAATATTTCAAGAAATAAAGATGGCCAATACTGCAAAATTCTGCATTTTAACCAGTCATCCAAACTAAATAGAGATAAAGGGAGAAGAAATCCCAGCCGGATTTCACTAATGATAGCAGCAGCAGATAATATGAGCACAAGCCATAGTGCTCATAGTTCACATATAATGCACAACGTATTCAATTAATACTTACACACGATGAAAAAGGGAACCACAATGAATAAGCATTCCAACAATATGAGAAATTTCATTTAAAATCATGCTACTCACAAATAATGACCTAGTTCCGACTTAATTCGAACAGTATACTCTCACCCCCTTGAGAATGATACAAAACTACCGGAAATCTTATATTGACAAAAAATAAAAACAAAAAAGACAGCAAAACGCAAAAACAATAGTATAATCATTGAGAGACAAATTTTATCAGCATATATAATTTATACTATTAATTACAAATGAAAATAATCACTTGACTTAAAAAAAAAAAATTAGACAAAAACAACAGCCAAGGAGAATATAAGGTACCTATACAAGGTAAGCCAACCACCAAGCTCTGACCCATCTTTACCAAAAACTACCTCTCTAAGAACAGAGGGAAGCAAATTTAGCTTTTCCTCTTTCATCCAAAGTGCTAAATCCCCATATTCAGATCCATAAAACTGT
This sequence comes from Begonia masoniana, assembly GCA_022432975.1. NCBI lineage: Eukaryota > Viridiplantae > Streptophyta > Magnoliopsida > Cucurbitales > Begoniaceae > Begonia > Begonia masoniana. The sequence continues at coordinate 42,818,826 of CM039515.1, forward strand.
CTGAATTCCAAGTGCATTGAAACAAGCTCTTCCATCATTATCTTTCCAAGTTTTGCTGTTGCTTCGGTGACATAGATCTAAATAATGAAAAATCAAAAGTAACCAAGTCAATTTTCCTTTTATTCCTTGATTTACTCTACTTACTTACAACGTGAAATTATTATATCACCCACCTTTGCAGAAAATTCCTTCATTTGGGTCAAAAAAGGCAATCCCAACATACCCATTGGGCTAGAAATCAATACAATATCAATGGAAGTTAGACTCCAAAGGTGTAAATTCGTGACAGTTTTGTACCATGGCTCGGCATGTATTAACATACTGGCATCAAGTGCCTTCTGACCTTTCTGCACCTTGTGAACTGCATATTCTTCATTTAAACAACTACACTCTTTACGAGTAGAAGACTCATCATCTATCGAAGGATTAAGACCACTGGAGGGAGGAGAAAATATTGCTAGAGCTGAGAAATCCACGGGGCAATCTAATAAGATCCTAAAACCACATATTTCAATGATATGACACGGTGGAAGATGGAAACCTCCACCCTTGCTTAAACATGTCTACAAAAGAAATAAAATAATGTATAACTACCAAATTATCAAAATAATCATGAGCAAATACGGATTTGGTATCAGTTTGGGAAGAGCGACTTACAAATTTCATCTGCAGAAAATAGATCAAATCTATCAGATAGGCTCTTGCAAACAACTTAGCCTACAGAGTTTCACGTATAGAATCAAATTAATCATCATACTTATTGAGAAAATCTAAAGCTGAATGCAAAATAAAAGAACAACCGTATAGTGGGGATTGAAAGGAAAAAATATGCTAGAGTAGACATTTACACTGAAAAACAGAGAGAAGATAAATTATACTGGAAGTTAGAGAGAGAATGGGAGAGAGAGCACACACAGACCCAAAAATGCGATGACACTCGGAAATCTTACCAGATAAATCAGAAATACAAACTATACAATTACAGAAATTAAAAAAAAAAAATTGATCATCTTCGCTCAAACCTTCGTAGAAAGAGAAAGATAAAGGAGCAACTAAACTGAACAACCAAACTTGATTTAAAAATTGGTGAAGTAACAAAACCCTATAATAAGGAAACCCATTAAATTGGTACCCTAATTTTCTTTTTCTTTTTTTTTAAATAAAATAAAATAATTATGAACTATGCTCCTTAAACAATACATCACCAATAGAAATAACAAACGAGCCAGTCGAATCGAGTCGAGCCTGATATAGCAAATTGAACCAGTCTATTAAGAGGACGTTAATAAGAAATCAGAAATATACGTACGAGGGAGATTATAGGATTGAAGTCTTGCTGACTTTATTTTATCCAGCTAATGAACAACATCTCCGTCTTGAATCCAGCAATTCTACAATCTTTACTTGTATAAAAACACACCTGTAACTGTGAGTTGTTTTTCAACCTTGCGTATTTTGTCTCCTTTCTTTTCAATGGCTTCTGTTCTACCTTACTTGCATACCCATTGTCACACGGTTCGTCGTCCAACCTCCACACCTGTCTTCTTCTAAGTTGCTAATTCCAGAACCAGTTCCCCATTATACGTCTTCTCCTGGTTTCCTTTCATTCTCATTCTTTGTAAACGATGAAGGTCTTTCCTTTTCTGGGTTATTCCACCATGAAATCTTCTTGTAGCTTCCTCATCCGAAATCCAAACTCACCCTTTTTTCCTCAATTTTCGCCCTGCTCCCAATTTACTGCAAACCCCCTTCAAGTTTAGAGATTCGAAGCGTTTTGGATGAAGCGCATAAAGCTTTAAGCGTGTGCGTGATAAACTCTATGCCAATCTAGGGTTATTTCAAGGCCCAGGGTGGTCTAACCGAACCCAAACCGATAAATTTGTCCGGTTTGGGTCGGTTTCGAATTTTAAAAACCAAGTTTCGGTTCTGTTTTGTATCGGTTCAGTTTTCGGTTTAACAAATTCAAAATCAATAAAAACCGAACCAATAAAGTTCGAAATTTAAAAATTTTTAGTTATTTTACTAATTTTAAGTTTAATATTGGACATTATAGTTTTATTTTCTTACTTGATATTTTAATTTGATTTGATATTTTCAATATTTATTGTTTAATTTATACTTTATAAATATTTATATTTCTTTTAGTTGAGATAAAGGTTTTTTTTTTTTTTTGGTGAAAAACATACCTTTTTTAATAAGTTAGAAATTAGTAATTCTATTGATTTTTATAATGATGTTTTTGCCTATAAAAGTTAATTTTGTTAGAGTTTTATTGGTAGACATTAATTTTATATAAATATATAAAATTAAAAATATAATATTTTCATGTTGTAGGTAAAACTGGTACCGAACCGAATTTTTTGATTCGGTTCTTTTTAGAAAAAAATACAAGTACCGGTTCCGAAATACTAGAACCAACATGAATCGATTTGGTTCGATTCTAGCATAAAACCGAACTGAACCAACTTATGAACACCCCGAGTTTTGCCCACTGGATGGTGTGTTCTTGCCCCTATTAGAGTTGCTTCAAAGATTTGCAATCTTTCAACTTCAATTGAGCCCCCTAATACATTCTCTTTGTTTCGTAGAGAATAAAAAAAAACACAATCAAGTGCAAATCACGTGTTAGGTTTTAACATTCACTTAATATACTAGATCAATTTGTTAATAGTGCATAGTTTAGTTTTTTGAATTGATGAAAAAATTGTTCAGACAATTCGTGCACCCATTAATGTCTCACAAACAAGATGAAAACTATAATAACTTAAGATCAACAAGTACACCCAAATATTACGCAACGAATTTAATAAATAGAAGCACTATATATTCACGAGAATTACGTAAAGATAGCAAATTATATTTGGAAGTGAGCCCACCAACTTATAAAAGAAATGACTAAGTGAAGTATTCAAGTAAAAAATTTCACATGAAAGAACTTCATTTTTAGTTATTTAGTAGATATAATACCTTAACAAATTGAAATGCCTAGTTAAATATAGTAGAAAAAATAGTATAGAAATTTGAAGTGCAAATGTTTTGCCTGTGAAAATTCCTTGAGAGAAGATTAAATGTTGAAACGGGAATCCCAATTTGCTAAGAACTTCATTGATTGTCTCGAACGGCATCCTTAGAATATTAGAATGCTATTTGCCGGAAACAGATTCGATCTCCTAGCATTTTATACTCCGAGCATCAGGAATCAACATTGTCACCTTTTATATTGATAACTCGGCGAGAGAATATCTGATAAGAAATAATTTATTAAGAAAATAAAACTAATGAAAAGTCCACTCAAAATATTAACTCAATTTCATTTCCCATTTTGCATAACATACCGCAAGAATTTGAGGCTTCACATTATGTCGAGACGACGCCTGCGTCAACAACACAAAAATTTCGTTTTCTCAACGTCTAGGCAGCCAAGTTGTTGTAGCTTTGTTTTAAGATCATCACTTATTTGTCTCACAATATCGCCTCACCCCATGAACCCGTCAAAATTAGATTAATCATTAATAATAATCCAACTTTAAAAGCTGAAGCACTTAAAGAATAACATGTAAAATTATCTGAAAGAATAATCAATTTATAAACAAATTAAAGAACATTAATATTTTCCCTGCAAGATTCTCACTTGCATCCACATCTTTGTTGCTTGACTGCAACCTCGCATTCCTTCCTTATATTCTTCAGTGCAAGCCTCCACAACTTCAGCCATAATTGGGGCATCTATGAGAGTTTTCCCAACGGATGTAATGTAAAGACCGACATAATCTTGAACTCGATGTCCATTGAGCTGACCTTCACAGTTTTTCCAAGGCAACCAGTCAGGTCCATTACCTGTTTCTTCATCAAAGCAACCCCATCATCCTCTATGTGAGTCATGTTAAACAAGCTATGAGTAGTGTCAATATGACTAGAGTAGAAATGATAAATAAGTTGGTAGAGTTGAGCCTGAAACAATTAGGCTCACCAAACTTTGCGAGTCTAACGAGCCGAGCCTAACGAGCTCACTCAAAAGAAGTTCATCTTTCAGCTGTTAGATTTAATAGATAAATTGACAATATACTGAGGTGTTTTATCTTGCTTTCAAATTCTATCGCATTATCGATAGATTTTGAAATTGTCAAAGAGGAGATTAATAGAATTTCAAACTAAGTTAGAAATCAAGTTAATACTTTCCTTGTTAATTTTTTAACAAAAAAAAAATATACAGGTGCAAGATTTGACCGATATTCTTAGTAAGTGAAAGGTGAAAGTTATGTTTGTAAAAAGAAATAGTATAAAATCTAATTATTAAATAATCTCAAACATTAGAATCTCAATCTAAATTGCACTTTACCCCATAATTATTTTTTGTTAACAACAGGATTATACCTGTAATGAAAGTGACAAATTTAGATTTATTTGGAAGATTATTTCAGAATATATGACGCATAACATGTGTAAGAGAAATAATGCATAATATTCGTGATTTGTATATTAAAGCAACTCATCAAAGATGATTGGTGTTGGATGAATAAACTAGTGTCATTATCTAATTTGAGATGGTTTTGTTAACCATTGTTTCAGGTGATCTATTATTCAAATTCGCGTGTCGTATACAACAGTTATTGATCGGTTAACTACCCTCAACTAATCTTGACCAATGCAACTTTCATTGTGTTTAAATCTTCTCAACCGAGCAAGAGAGGAAAACGAGCGAGAGAGCAAGACTTCGGCAATTGTGGACAATATGTCTGAGAGATATGCTTACAAATCAAATTACAAGCTAACGTGTTAAAAATCATTGAGTGAGCATTGATCATCAGCCAACAATGTTTTTGTTGTGTGATGAGGCTTGGGTTTCGACGAATACTTCCGGCTAATTTGCAAAGTTGTTAACGAATTTTGATATTATACAATGAGGGGATATATTAATAAAACACTTGTAATAAATTATAAATAATTAACGTAATAATTCATTTATAAAATATATAAATGACACCTACATAACATGACATCAGAAGATGATCACGTTTGATTTATTTAATCATTAATAATCAAGGACTCCCATGTTTGGTTTATTTAATCATTAATATCGAGGACTCCCAAGCACATGAATTCTCTATAAATTGATAGTTAAAGGCTTGTTATTCAACAGTATAACATGACTTTGATATCCATGTCAATCAATATCAACAAAGTTCTAAAATTAGATCATAAATGTCGAATTATTTAGCAAAAAAAAAAAAACAAACTACACAAATTTGGACACAGTAGTGAAAATTTCACCTTAGCAAGATGCCAACTTTCGTAGGTTGAATGTAAATGCAAATTTTCCAACTTATGCATCCAAACATCATTTTAATACAACAAAGAATTTAGAAGTGAAGTCTCCATAACACTGTCTAGAGCATCATTTTCTTCAGAAAAATACAAAACGGTTGTTTAAACATCATTTTCATACCACAAAACGGGAGGCAAACTCAAGAGATTAGATTAAACACTTGCACATAACACACTTTGAAATTATTAAAACGGAAAAATACAAAGATCTGCTCCATTCTAAACTGGAAATTCTTAGAGAATAACCATAAGAATTACTTTCCTCCCTCCACTAAATGTAAACTAAAAACTACCCATAATATATTACCTATCATACAATACATTATTTTTCTCCCTTAGATAAACTGTCTTTCCTTCCTAACATTACCTCCTGCCTGATATGAATTCGTCCAAAGATAAGAGAAATCTGTATCTTAATTCTCCATGATCGCCATAGTCTGATGTAGATGGAAAACGCAACCCGTCACTTATACAGAAGTAAAAAACTTAATATAAGAAAATCTAATTATATGGAAATAGCAACCCATTACTTACATTGAAGCAATAACTTTGATAAAATGAAAATACCACAAAAGGAAGTAGAAGAACCGTTTGATAAGTTGAGGATGAATGCCGTAAGGAATAACTTGATAAGTTCAAAGAGTTCTAAATAACAAAAGAGAATTATCTCAAATCTGGATGATACGTTACTTTTCTTTCTTTATAGCATAGCATACCTATTTATAGGTTTAAAGTGCAAAGAAGAGATTTGACATATTGCTTAGTAGACTTTTGTAATCTCCTACAATAGTAAAAACTGTGTTAATAGGATTCCAATTTCTAATTCAAAGCTTGAAATCCCGAATCTTATCCTAATTCAAAACCTAATATACAAAATCCCTCATAATCACACGGATATCAATTCTAAAACCAATCAGAAGCAGCAAATCAGATTTTTTAGCCTAAAACTCAAAATAAAATCCAATTTAAACCCTCCCTAACCACCTAACAGAAGATATTTATCTTTGGTAGTGGTGGGCACAGTCCGGGCCGGTCAGGTTCCGCACCGGAACCGCATTGCGTTGTTCGGAATTTCTTTTAAGAACTCGAAACCAGCCTCGGGAGGCACCGGAACTAGACTGAACTTTTTGGTCCGGTCCCAATTCCTCCCATGTAAAAATAAAATAAAATTAAAAATTAAAAATAAAGAAAATTAAAATTTCGATACAAATTTTTTATGCATAAATAAACTACAGCATCAATTCATAAAATTCATCAGTGCATCAATTTCGATAATCAAAATAAATTAAATCAGAAAATTAAAACACTCACTTTCAGCAAGTGCGTCTCTTCTACGGTCAGATTTCCACGGTTGCAATTTCGTCGGCCTTCAGCGTGTTGCGAATCGCGAAGGGCAACGCGCGGTTGGTTCGGACTTCCTCGAAGGAAGGCGCGACCGTGCGAGCCACGAGGTTGATTCGAACTTAAGCGAAGGAACTGGCGTTGGTGACTCGGTCGTAGGGGAGGACTCTGGCTGTTTGGCATGGCGTGGCTTGGCATCTGGGTGACTTGGTCTCTAGCTTTGCGATTTGACGAAGGAAGACCGAAGAAGGAAGAAGGGCGAAGAACTGAAGGATGAGGTGTCGAGTGTCCCATGATTTTTCGCTTAGGGTTCAAAAGTCAAAATTGAACCGGTTATTGATTTTTCAGTTTAGAACGGTCCAGTCCTCGATTTTTTGGGATTATTGAATCAGGACTGTGTCCTACAGTTTCTTGGTGGGCAGAACGGGTCCCAGACCGGGACTGTTTGAGTACGACCGAAACCAAACCGAAACTCTCAGTCCGGTTCGATTCCCCGGTTCCGGTCCAGTTCTGCCAACCCTTAATCTTTAGAAATCTGAATTGAAATCAGATTTACAGATTCCCAGGTCATAAATCCGCTCATAACTCGAATTTAGGGCAGAGAATTTTGTAAGAATTTCTCTTGTAAAAGGAGGTGCTCGACGAAGAGGGAAAGAACACCAAAGCACTATCCCCTCTCTCGAGTTCTAAATCAGAGAAGAATTCTTACCTCGCCTCCCTTGGTCTTCGGTCTCCGACCTCCGATCGCTACCCAGACGCAACCACAATTCTCCACTCGAGCAGCCGAACCCGTCCAACATAACCAAACCGGTTTAACCAAATCAGACCCGACTCCAATTTCGACCAACCCAGATTGGACCAAATCGCTTCCGGACCGCCAATCTCGACCTGAATCGATCTAAAAGCTTTCTGAATCGATTCTAATACAACCCGAACCGATCCAAGAATAAACGAGTACGAAATTTCTATCAAAATCTTTCTGAAATAGATTTATTATAGTGGAAAATTAATATCAATTATTTTATTTAGGCAGAAAAAATTCGAAAGTTGTCTGAATCGATCCAATTTGACCTAAGAGTACGTGTAAGAAATTTATGCTTAAATTCTTCTGAATTTGAATAGAATTTTAATATCAAATATTTTATTTAGGCACGATATTATTTGAAATCTTATAAAAATCCCGAAACCCTAACCTCTCGAAATCCAAGTAAGTGAACCACTAAATTTTTAAAATTTTGACTACGGCCCTGAATTACAAAATCTATGTTATTTTCTCTATAATTATTTTATTATTCGATTTCTATATTTAAACTGAACATGTATTTATAGGCATTAACATAATATCGTTTTAAGAGATAAAAATAGAAGGACATTTTGTACGTGCATGAATCTAATAGAATTGACGAAAAATATAAAAGCTCTTATCTAATATGGTCAAACCTTATCTATTTCTCTACTGAAGCTCTAATTCTAATATGCTCCATTTCTGCACCCAACCAGTCTCTGCCCTAGTCTTGTTATCTTCTTTTTTTTCTTATATTCGCTTTATCTCCATGGTTTTCAGAAAGATAACCATATTCATGTGACATTTAGTTCTTATAAAGCTTAAATAACATTTCTGAAATCAATTTAATTTCACTTCCTAATTGACTCAATCATATGTGAAAAAACCTATTTCTTCCGACTATCATTGGATTTATACATAGAATTACTCAAAATATAAGAGCAATGAGTGGAATGTGTGGGACGAATCTCAATGCAAGACCTAGAAAATTTTAAAAGCTTGAATCAGATATTGAATGTGTATAAAGATGCGGAGGAAGCCATGAACAGTTGCATGCGGAAACTCTCAAACCCACCTATTGAGATATATTCATAATAAAATACTACTGGAAAATAGGATTCCTCACTTCTTTCTCGAAAAGATTCAGACTGCAAGAGATTTCTAATCATTTTAACTCCTACAAGTATCATAGAAGTGCAACTACATGGACAAGGAGAGAAACAAACCTGTGCTAATGAAATAAGCGATGAGACCAGATCTTTTCACCGTCGAAAAGCATTTATTTCACTTGACTCTGACTTTCCTTGAGAATAATATACCCTTCGCCGAATGCTCTCTTCTATTGTTGAGCTTCCACCCTTCCCAGCACCATACACAGTTTCTGAGCAGCATCCATAAAATTCTGGCTACTACGTCTGTTGGAAAGCGTTGACTCACGGGCATCATCTTCATCTGCCTTCTTGAGACGTTTCCATCTTTGCTCTTCATGCACCTCAGCATCCAACTGCATCTCTCTAAGCCTAGCAGCTCTATCTTCTTCCGATAGCTTTGCAGAAACATTACGCATTTTATAGTGTGATTCATGAGAAGGATTCGAAGCAGCAGCTTTGTAAGATCTTGTTTCACAAGTGCTTTTGCTTTCCTTCTCTATTTTAATATCCTGATTATTTCGATCGTCATAATGAAGTCCCTCCTGATCACATTTGTCATGAGTTCTCTTAACAGACCTATGAGATTCTGATCTTGAACTGCCCTTTTCATACTGGCGACTGTTCTCTGAGCATTTGAAGTTTTGTGACAGTTGGCTTCCTTCGAACTTCCTCTTTTCTTGGGCCTATCATCTAAGTATGATTTCTCTGCATACTTTAAGCTCTTGTCCTTGTCAGCTTTCCACCTTTTCTTCCCATCACCATCAAAATTCTTAGAATCCGACTCTTCTTCTGAGGATGAGTCCTTTCGATGGTTTCTTTTCCTATGATGGTGCTTTCTTCGTCCTTCCTTCTTATCATGACCCTTTGCATCCTTATTTTGTTTCACCTGAAAAGAGCATAAATAAAAACTATTTTAAAAACAATTCTAGTCAACATCTTAACTTAATTAACTAATTCCAAATACAAAATATTTGATCCAATACATTTCTAAACATAACTGTGCAATAATCTAGGTCACAGTTACAAAGATCAATAACAAATTTGGTTAAGCCATTAAATTACACCTCAAGATCGTAAAAAGTTGCAAAATAGGGTGGTTTAGTTAATGGGATGCACGAGTCGAGGCATTTTGCAATCTCAGTCCAAATTTGGTGTTCGTGACATTACAATTCTATGTTATTTTCTCTATAATTATTTTATTATTCGATTCTATATTTAAACTGAACATGTATTTATAGGCCTTAACATAATATCGTTTTAAGAGATAAAAATAGAAGACATTTGTACGTGCATGAATCTAATAGAATTGACGAAAAATATAAAAGCTCTTATCTAATATGGTCAAAACCGTATCTATTCTCTACTGAAGCTCTAATTCTAATATGCTCCATTTCTGCACCCAACCAGTCTCTGCCCTAGTCTTGTTATCTTCTTTTTTTTCTTATATTCGCTTATCTCCATGGTTTTCAGAAAGATAACCATATTCATGTGACATTTAGTTCTTATAAAGCTTAAATAACATTTCTGAAATCAATTTAATTTCACTTCCTAATTGACTCAATCATATGTGAAAAAACCTATTTCTTCCGACTATCATTGGATTTATACATAGAATTACTCAAAATATAAGAGCAATGAGTGGAATGTGTGGGACGAATCTCAATGCAAGACCTAGAAAATTTTAAAAGCTTGAATCAGATATTGAATGTGTATAAAGATGCGGAGGAAGCCATGAACAGTTGCATGCGGAAACTCTCAAACCCACCTATTGAGATATATTCATAATAAAATACTACTGGAAAATAGGATTCCTCACTTCTTTCTCGAAAAGATTCAGACTGCAAGAGATTTCTAATCATTTTAACTCCTACAAGTATCATAGAAGTGCAACTACATGGACAAGGAGAGAAACAAACCTGTGCTAATGAAATAAGCGATGAGACCAGATCTTTTTCACCGTCGAAAAGCATTTATTTCACTTGACTCTGACTTTCCTTGAGAATAATATACCCTTCGCCGAATGCTCTCTTCTATTGTTGAGCTTCCACCCTTCCCAGCACCATACACAGTTTTCTGAGCAGCATCCATAAAATTCTGGCTACTACGTCTGTTGGAAAGCGTTGACTCACGGGCATCATCTTCATCTGCCTTCTTGAGACGTTTCCATCTTTGCTCTTCATGCACCTCAGCATCCAACTGCATCTCTCTAAGCCTAGCAGCTCTATCTTCTTCCGATAGCTTTGCAGAAACATTACGCATTTTATAGTGTGATTCATGAGAAGGATTCGAAGCAGCAGCTTTGTAAGATCTTGTTTCACAAGTGCTTTTGCTTTCCTTCTCTATTTTAATATCCTGATTATTTCGATCGTCATAATGAAGTCCCTCCTGATCACATTTGTCATGAGTTCTCTTAACAGACCTATGAGATTCTGATCTTGAACTGCCCTTTTCATACTGGCGACTGTTCTCTGAGCATTTGAAGTTTTTGTGACAGTTGGCTTCCTTCGAACTTCCTCTTTTCTTGGGCCTATCATCTAAGTATGGTCTCTCTGCATACTTTAAGCTCTTGTCCTTGTCAGCTTTCCACCTTTTCTTCCCATCACCATCAAAATTCTTAGAATCCGACTCTTCTTCTGAGGATGAGTCCTTTCGATGGTTTCTTTTCCTATGATGGTGCTTTCTTCGTCCTTCCTTCTTATCATGACCCTTTGCATCCTTATTTTGTTTCACCTGAAAAGAGCATAAATAAAAACTATTTTAAAAACAATTCTAGTCAACATCTTAACTTAATTAACTAATTCCAAATACAAAATATTTGATCCAATACATTTCTAAACATAACTGTGCAATAATCTAGGTCACAGTTACAAAGATCAGATAAACAAATTTGGTAAAGCCATTAAATTACCTTCAAGATCGTAAAAAGTTGCAAAATAGGGTGTTTTAGTTAATGGGATGCACGATGGCAGCATTTTGCAATCTCATGCCCAGAAATTTTGGTGGGTCTGTAAATTCCTCAGAATCTCTTATCCAGTGTTCGGTATATTGTCCCAAAGAATGCTAATAATATTCATTGTACTTATTTTAAAATCAGCAAATATATTACTAAATTGAAAATTAATTTTCATAGCATCAACCTTAAACCAGCTTGCGAATAATAAATATATTCAGTTCCTGAAATATTTCATATAATTAAATAAATAATTGATGTATTGAAAAATATACCAATAGTTAAAGAGACATGGTCATGCTAGATCATTGAACTTGTATTAATAAACTTCGCTAAGGGTGGATATGTATTACCACCAATGGCAAGTCATAGTTTTTCTGTGTGCCTATAACCAACCCAAATGTGAGATAGAAGTTGCACCCCAAAGATTTCGCCAATAACAGCCTTTCCCATTTTATCGTACTTCTGTGGATAATGAAGGTGTATGATAAAAGACCCAGTAGAAGTTTAGAAACATGAATTCAGAAAAGAACTGAATATGGTTCCAGGCCGTAACATAATTCGGTCAGCAGATAAAAAAAAGTGCACTTCCATTTGTCCCACTATCCAACCATCCTCCCTTTTCTCCCATCAACATTTTAATTATAAAGTAGGGAAGGAATTAAGAAAATGAAATAAAAACAGTGGGGAAAAATGGGTCAACAAGAGAGGAAATGGGACTTACTGATTTTTGAATCATCGACATTTGAACAGGATTGTTTCTAATACGAGCAAGAGCTTCTTGCTCGCGCTGACGAATCATAAGCAAAGGATCCGAATGAAGTTTTCTCCAAGCATCGTTTGAGGAGTGAGGTTTATCTTCGAACAAAGCTCCTGGGACAGCAGCTTCCTTCAGAAAAAAGACAAATAAAAACAAAAGATTGGGCTCGCGACTTTAGGCAAAACAACATTATAGATTTGAAATGACAAAGTCAAAATACCTTCAACGAAGAAGCGGAAGCAGAAGCAGAAGCAGTAGAAGTGTCAGGAAGAGCTTCAAGAGCCTTAAATCCATCCGAATTGCTACTCTTTCCAACAGCTAAACCCGACTCATACAAAAAATCTAATCTCTCCTGCTTTCTGCAAATCGTAAGATCAATTGGCAAAAAAAATCACATCCACTGATATGAAGTTAGATAAGAAAATTCAAAACCCTAGCCACCACTAAATTATCCAACCCAATGGGCAACCGACTAAAAATTAACCCAAAAAAACCTGAATAACCGATGGCAAATTAACGAATAAATAAGGAAGAACTCACGGAACGAGGCCAGCTTGCTCCTGAAGAAGACGAAACTCATGGCGCTCTCTTTCCTCATGGATCTGCTTACGAAGCTCCTCCAATTTCTTCTGCTCGGCGTCGTGCTTTTGCTCAGCTTTCCAAACGTTTTCAATGTTCCGAAGACTCCCAGTGTGCCATCCCTTCTTGTTCAGAAACTTCAACGCCATCTTCCTCCTCTAACCTTTTCGTCTCCTTTGCCTTTCCCTCTACGTCGATCTCTCCTCTCGTCTCTCAAACTACGAATTATTACCTTATTTTACATGATTTTAAAATGAAATTAAATCCAATTAGATAATTAATTAAATACTATTTTTAGTATTATACTAATTAATTAGCTCTCTTGTCATAAAAATAGACTATTATACTAATTAATAATACGAAAAAAATTAAAATGAAAATAAAGGCAAAGAATGATAAGTGGTTAATTTTAGAACGGAGATTGAAGAGAGAAAAATACGTACAGAGAACTGAAGACTGAGATTTGACGAGAACGGGGGACCACCTCCTCGGTGTGGGGGGTCACCACCCCCAATCAGGAGATTGGCTCCCAGATCTCAACATCGGAAGGCCGACAATGTATTTGATACTTTGAAGTTTAAATCGTTCGAAAATTCATTTGAAAGTGGTTTTTGTTTAATATCATATCTCAGGATTTAAATTGAATTCTACCCTTTTTAGTAAAATGACAATCTAGTGATGATTTAAAGAAGTTTTTTTTTTAATTAAACATGGATTTGTAAAATCAAGACTTCATTTGGATATGTCAATCCAATTGAAAAAGAAATGATTTAATTTCATCAATTTATTTAATCTTTTTAAATTGAAAATAATTATCGAAATTGTAATTCATTTCCACGTCATTAGATACCAAAGTCAAAACGATGATTAACTACTCTCAGGATTTGGGAATGTTAAAACTCCCCACCACCCTTTTTTTTATTTAATCATTAAAATCAACATTTATGTCTTTTTTTTCAAATAAAAAAATATATTTTCCATTTTATTAAATTAATTTTTAAAATTAATTCCCAAACATAGCCAAGTAGTTGCAAAAAAGGAAATGCATCAGGGAAGTTGATGACCTACACGGAGGAGGATCATCAAATCGTTGAACCACCAAGGGTAAAAATGTAAAAACAATAGTAGGTGAGCTAATAAAGGGCAAGATTGCAAGTATAAATCTAAAGAAATAGAAGGAAGGAGCTTGAAAAGAAGTGATGGAGAGAAAGGGTTTGATAGTTGGGAGTGTTGTTGTTTTGGTGTTGAGGTTTGTATTGGAATGCTCGGCTGCAACTTACCCCGTCGGCGATACTTCTGGTTGGGATATCAGCTCGGATCTTGCTTCCTGGCCTATCGGCAAGAATTTCCTCGTCGGTGATACTCTTAGTACGCTCTTTCTCTCTCTATTTATCCCTACGTCTCTCTCCTCTATCTCTCTCTAAAACATGTAAATCAGATGTTACCGTACGTAAGAAAATTGAAGTTTATTTTAACCCAAAAAACTTAATTTGTAAGAATAATCCGACTATAATTTTAAACTTCGATATTATAATTGTCATTTTACACACTGGTATAATAATTATGATAGATTATAAATAATTAAAATTAATTAATTAATTATTTATTTTTCATAATTTGATATAATTCTTTTATTTTTCATTCAAGTGTTTCAGTACTCATCCGCCCACAGCTTGAACGAGGTGACGCAAGATAATTTCAAAGCATGCAATACGAGTAACATTCTAAAGGCATTCACAAATGGTAACACCACGGTGACTCTATCAAAACCCGGTGACAGATTCTTCGTCTGTGGTAATAGATTGCACTGCCTCGGAGGAATGAAGCTTCAAGTGAAGGTGGGAAGCAACCAGGCTTACGCTCCTGCACTCGCACCTGCACTCGCACCGGATCCAGGTGCAGCCAACCCACCACCTTCGACGCGTCAGCAGCCAACTGTTAAAAACAACAACGATGACGTCATTCCTTCTTCGAGTGGGTTTATTCTCACGAGTGGCATGAATGCTTATTTCCTTGCTTTTCTCCTCTTTGTTTATTTGGTCGTATGAAATTCCTTTTGTGGATTGAATTCTTACAATGATTTTGAAGTTTAAGTTTTACTTGCTTATAAAATTTAGTGTAATTCACGACCTCCGATGGGTCGTGCCCAAAAAGCGATCAAAAGCCAGAGTAGTTCATCTAAATAAGATTAGTCCAAGTCGTTATTATGACTTTTCCCGGAATATTATATCCATATTATGATCATCTTGATTTTTCAAATTGGTGTTCGTGGCTTACAAACATTCAACTTCGAACTATTAGAATTTTCGTCAACTTCTTTTCGAGTTATTATTTCTCGCGACTTAAACTAATTAGATTGTTTCTCTATTATTATTATCTTTCTATCGTAGATAAAGAAATTTGTCAGTCGAGATTATTCTTCAACGATACGTGAAATGCATCATAAATACTGGTTGAAGATTCAAATACTAACTCAGAAACCATAAAAGCATGAAATGTCATCCACTAGTATGAATGGACAAATCCTTAAAGAACCAAGTTTTCAAAGTCCTCTAGAGATCAAAGTCAAGTCCTACCCACTTTTAACAACTCACTAATAACCCTCCACAAGAAGGTGAAAAGAAACATCTTATAAAGTGCTAGTTTGTAACACCAACAGCGTGCGTCACCCCTCATGTATAGTTAAAAAGGACTTCTAATGTCACAAAATCAAACCAAGATCGTTAGTTCTAAAGTGATAATAATCATATATGCAATAAAGAAAATCATAATTCATAAAATGATTTAGATGAGCTTAATGTTGTTAGATAACAAAGAAAGTTGACCTCCTTGGATGTAGAAAATAACTTTGAACTACGTATCTTCTTCGGCAGTATCCTCACCTTCAGACATGGATGTATAGACATCTCAATATGAAAATCACACTCCTATAATATTTGAAAAGCTAGGTACTCAACTTATAACTTGTCTCTTTTCAAATTGGCAACAATTCTCAAATTGAATTCAGGAAATGTGTTTCATAAGATTTTAGTTATGACAAACTACAGAAGGGTTGTGTTAGTTGTATTAAAAAAAAAAAACATAAAGAGATTATATGCCAGTAGAGTTTCATCCGTTTTGGAAGTGATACATACAGACATTTGTTAAACATTCCTTATAATTTCTTGGAATGACCAACAATATTTATAGTTTTCATAGACATTTATGTTATGAGTATTTGTATCTTATTCATGAGAAGTTTTTGTTACTGGACATGTTCCAACTTTTTAAAAGCTAAGATTAAATATTTTTTCAACAAAAGCATAAAATCATCAATGTGACTATATTGGTAAATGCTATGGTAGATTTAATGAATTAGTGAATAATGTTCATGTTCATTTGATAAATACCTAGAGGTATTTGGGGGAGACGGAAATAATACATAAAGATTATGATAAGTAGTAGATTAGTCATTCTACTTCACAAAAATTTCTCTAAGAGAAAGCATGCAAATTACTTCCTAAAGAAAGTACGATTTCGTTGGACACTCTAGAAGAATTAAAGGGGTATAAATTTTATGATTTCTAAATTATCTTTGAGACAAGAAATTTGAGGATATTGAGTTTGAAAGGGAAGATAAGATTAATGAATTTGTCTGTGAAGAGAAATTTAGTTCTCTTCCTACCCTTGTTATTGATAAGGATCAAGTTTGCATTGTTCAAACAACAAATCAATAAGAAATACAATAAAATTCAAGAGATTACTCCCAAAGGGCAAACTCAATACCCTTGATTGTTGATTTCCATTAATGAGATCGACTAAAGAGAGTAAAAGTGTGATTCTGAATTTTTATATGGTATTTCTCTAAAAATATAATGTTGATATTGGAATGGTAGAAGATAATTTTATCAACTACCATCAAGTCACGATCGATTCTAATTCTCAACAGTGGATTGATACTTTAAGTGAAGAGTTGCAAGTCGATGAAGAACTATAACATTTGCGATCTTGTCCCACCGTCTTTGTTAGCTTAAAGATAAATAAGTTTAGTTTTTGTTTTGATGATGAATATGTTAAATTGATTAAGTATTTCTAATTTTTTTAATAAATATTTATGCGTAAAGATTGAATTATTATCTTGTTTAAAAATATCTTTGATGATGGGGTCTTTGATTGTGCTAATGTGTTTGTTTAAGTGCTTTTAGTGATGACTAAAATTTATAAAACGTGAAGGATGCAAATAAAGATGTTATACACAACATTTGTGTGAACAAACAATTTTTAACCTCAGATCAAAGTGTCGACTAGCCAACAACGTATCGACCGCATAAATATTTCAAAAAATTATAGAGACCATCAGGACCGGCCGTACTCAACACTCACGGGTTTTGCGGTGGAGAGGACGCAGCCCGTGACAATAGTTACAGGTTTTTACCCTCCGAGTACGGCCGATCCATTTGGACTGGCCGTACTCTGCACTAAATGACAAAACCCGTGACTTTTGTCACAGATTTTGCCCATAGGAGGACGGATGGTCCTCCTACAGCAGTACTCGGCTTCTATATTTTGCAAAAAATTGCAAAACAAGTCTAGTACAGTCGGTCCAACTGAACCGGCCGTACTCGGTAACGGAGGACGGCCTCCTCACCCCCCTGCGAGGTTGAAATTGCATGTTTTCGATACTTCGAGGTTTTACTCGATGAATAATATAAAAAAAAAACCCTTTTTTTTAAAGAGAAATAAAAGAAGTTCCTGCAAAATGCAAATGATAATCTCAACATTTTCTTCATCAGATTCATAATTCACTCATCCTTTTCTTTCTCCCTTTCGCCTACGAATAACCATAAAGCCCACACGATGCTCAAAGCCTTGCCCTCCTTACCTTCTTCCTCCTCCATTGCTTCTCCTCTCCTTCGCCTTTCATCCTCTCTTTCTAAAGCCACCTTTTCTCTCTCTAAACCCCTCCTTTCCCTCTCCTGCTTCACCCCCAAAACTCTCTCCTCTTTCCCGCGAACGCACCGACCCCATTCTATCTATAGAACTCCCATGAACTTGCTGAACAAGCTGGGCTTCGGATCGAGGTCTCCTGAGTCCTCGTCGATTGCTCAGGGTCCCGACGATGATATTCCGGCTCCTGGTCAGCAGTTTGCGCAATTTGGCGCTGGTTGCTTTTGGGGAGTCGAATTGGCGTTTCAGAGAGTCCCTGGTGTGACGAAAACAGAAGTTGGGTACTCCCAAGGGTACCTGCATAATCCTACCTATGAAGATGTTTGTTCGGGGACGTCGAACCATTCAGAAGTGGTGAGGGTGCAGTACGATCCGAAGGAAGGTAGTTTCGGCAGTCTGCTTGATGTTTTCTGGGCTCGCCATGATCCTACTACTCTGAATCGGCAGGTGGGTATCTTTTCATTATTATTTTTATTTACTTAAGTTTTATAGCTTTGTTTTATTTGTTGAGAGATATGTAATTCTTTGTTGTTTTGGCAGTTTATGGTTACATTTTTTATCATTCTTTTATGTTGTTTTTTTAATTTTGGATTTTTCTTTCGTTGTGTTTTATAAAAGTGGGAGATAATTTTCATGAATATTCTTTTCCTAGACTATGGCAAGTGACTTGTTTTCGGGTTTTCTTTCAAGATATTTTTGATGATTTAGTTATTTATTGTAACCTTGAGGTAGTTTTACCCGTTTGAATTATGCCCTTATCAAAGCATCTTCTGTTGGAAATGTAATGCATCTGTCATTTTAGTGGTTAATCTGCTATTACTTCTTTAAAGAGTCTAAAAGCAGTTGTTTAAAGCACTTTTACTTTGTAAAATTCTTTATATTATACCGTATAGTTTTTCCATGATGTTGTGTATCATAGATTTCCGTAAGTTAAGTTATTTCCTTTATGAATTAAAAAGTTATTACAAAAACAGAGATGGAATGGCGATCTTAGGACGTAGATGTTTAGATATTGTTTTTTAATAATAATGAAAATCTGTATTAGAGAAAAACTATTACAAGATGGTGAGCTTTAGAAGCTCACACCAGGAACTTCTTTTAAAAGACAGCGAGCTTTATAAAAAGCCGAACTTCTTGTGTGTTTTGGGCTGGGATATCAACTTTCAATTGTAGATTTTTTTCCTTTTCTGATTTATGCGGTCAACAAATTCTCATTGAGATATAGACTCTCTTACTCTTAACTAACTAAGAACAATCTTTTTTTTTGGAGCGGTGATAGAGGCATCACATATTTTTTATTGTCTACATATTTTCTTTTGTAAAAGGGTCTTCTGAATAATTTTTTCTTACTGAAAAGCTAATCAAACCTAGTTATGCTTTTATAATTTCCTGCATGTTTTCTAATTGATCTCGAAACAAGTAGAGCAATAGTAAAGATATGTCTAAGGAAGCTCAATAATATGGAACTGTCTGTCTGTGGAACTTAAATATCGATATTGGGAGGCTTTGTTTGTTTGTGGTGATTAGGAATTTGCGAGTATAACAAGTGAGAGTTATAATGTAACCTAGTAGTGCCCTGGTTCTTATGAGAAATCACTTGCTTTGAATTTGTGTTGTAGTGTACAACACGAGTGGCAGCATGTAATCGTAAGGACTAAAACACGTATATTGTCATTTTTTATGTACACTGATATATTGCTGACACAGGTTTGAATCTCATCATCGATTAATTATGGAATAATTTCATAGGAAGACTGTCTTTCCTTATTTGCATTATTTTTTGTTTATTTCCTATTAAGTTTTTTACCACCTGTGAGAGTTTACCGTCTCAGACTTTAAATATATGTGAACTTTGAATTGTTGCATGCTTCCTCAAATTTCTTGGCATCAAGGCATTAGCTAAATAGCCGCCTGATCCAAATCTAATTGTTTGTGCAAGGACGATAGGTTTAGAAAAACCTGGGTATGCGTTACGCTCATAGCTATAACTCTTTCAAGACACTGAAATGTAGTTCTGATAGCTAACATTGATATTTGAAACTTTTAACAGTTAAAGAAGAAAATAAAGTATTTGAATTATGCAGGAACTAAAATAAAGGGATTATAGTTATACCATTATTGATACACATTTTCTAGTACCATTGTTCATGCCCTGTCAACTTGGGTCTGGGAGTGACGTGGACATTGCTAGGTGATGCCATACTTGGTGAAAAATTTAGTTTGGTGGAGGTTAGTGTTCAAGGTAAGAAAGCATTATTGGTGCCTCTATTAGGACCCGATATCTCTTGTCATCACAGATTCCTCCACCCTAGTAAGTTCCTTCCTCATTCTCGGAGTTTCTCCCATGTTCAGAGTGAGGTTGACTACTTTTTTCCAGCATCCGCTCCTCTCTTCATCGTCCCATCATCCCTTGGCTGTTCTCGTTGTCTCAAGCTTGCCACTATAGACAGTGCTTCTAGTTTCTTCAATATGGCCGATGTACCTTTCTCAGGGGAAGGTATCTTAGCCATCTCCTCCTTTAATCCAGCCAATTAGAGAATACTGGACATAACTATCTGTTTCTTGCTATTGTAAATGACATGCGAGGAAGCAGTTAAGAGTAACTTTTGTGTTAGAAATTCTGCCCATATTTACAAAATCGAAACAAAAGTCAGAGGCAAGAATCATAAAAAGAATGTTAACCCCGTATGTGACTTATTACAATATATAAGGGATGAATGAGACGTCGTGGGAGAACTGGTAAAATTCAGAAAGATCATGGAAAAGAGAGTACTTGATATGTTTTCTGATGAGTGGTGAAGAAAACGAAAAATCAACTAGAATTAAATGACCAGAGCAACCACAAATCCAAATAGAAACTTCAGATTCAGAAAGAAACAACAAACATCAACAAGTTTTCATCAAACAGAATAATGAAAAAAATCCTACCCATTCACAAAACATATAACTTCCCTTCTTAAACAGAATCTACCCATTACAACCCAATGTGGCCACGTCGCCACTAATTTCCTTCAATACCCTTTCTGCTATATTTCTTTCCAAAGAAACGTTCTTACACGTTCTCAAACGCATCATGACTCCCTCCCCCAACAAAGACCTTGTCCTCAAGGTCAAATTCTGGAATCCGAATTTGCATGTCTGCTAAGGTCTCCCGAGTAGCTTCTTCCTCCAATTTGTCACGCCAATGCACCAAAACTTCTTGCTGCTCTCGCACCCACAGAGCTGAAGAATTTTTTTTGGATAAAGTATGAGAAAGTCAATGTCAAGCCCCTCCCAGATTACTGGTTCAGCAGATAAAGGAAGATTGCCCATCACTTTTTTGAGCTTAGACACATGGAAGACTGGATGGACTTTAGAACCGGAAGACAGTTGTAATTTGTACGCGACCACCAATACGAGCCAACACCAAAATCCATCAGTAAAGCGTGTAGCCTATAGGCGGATGGAGAAGAATGCGGAGAGTCGTCACAAAATTTTGTCAACAAAAGACCATAGACTCAAAAGTGTCGGCCTAACAAATAACAGCACCAAGATGGCAGATAGAGCTTGAATGCTGTTTCTGTACGAAAACATTTTCAACAAAATGATGATAAGTCAATATTATGGCGTGATTTGAGGAATAAATCAAGACACACTTGGGACATGTTGGAAGATTCATGGGAAATTACACAACCAAGGATTTCCAAACAACTGGAGATATAACCAAATGGAAAAGAGCCGTGTACTGAAGGCACAGACTTCTGCTTAAGAACAATTAGAGCTCCTTCAACAGGTTCTTAATCAATTATATATTCAGGACCATCCAAATATTTGCCAGGATGTTCAAGCCTTTCTACTTGTATATATTCAATGTTTGGGATACCAAAAGTTAAAAGTTGCTAATGGTTAACGCTGCCCCTTCTTAACAGCTGGCACCCCAGCTCTAGCAACCAGCGCTGAGCTGTTGCAGTTTCATGAATCTAGTGCTGCAGTGACCCTCTTGGCCAAAGTTGTCCAACACCAGAGTTGCAACGTTGAATCTCTATTGCTGGCTATGCACTCCAACTTGCAAGGTCAGTGGCGCTAGCCGTTCCCCGACCTCCAATGATTATTCCAAACCGTCTTCCTTGCATGTCTTTAGAGGCCTATCAATAATCCTAGGTGAAGAATCACCTTGCTCAATTTGAAAATCTAGAAATTGATTGCAAATAATGTTATCGACTTCTCATGTTGCTTCATAAGTTGGTAAATAATTCCATTTAATCAAAACTTTCTTAAGTTGTTGCTCCTTCTTTTACATGCCTCATGTCCAAAATTCGATCGGGCTCTATGATCTATTCCAATATTGCTTTGGGGTGATAATGGTTGAACCATAGCTGCTGAATCAATGCTTTTTTAAGTTGAGAACGTTAACTACCGGATGAATGTGATGCCATTTTGAAATTGTTCAAAATACCTTGGAGATAAGTTCTCATTGACTCTTTTTTTAGAGAAAGGAGTCAATGAGAACCAATATTGAGATACACCCATGATCCCATTGTAAATTGTGCATCCCTCCTATGGGTATCCTTAGTTAGCTTCATTAGTGATTGGACCCGACTGAGATGTTCTTTAAGCTCATCTAACCTCACACCACAATTCTTCCACAAAAGACACCATACTCGGAATTGGCGCATATTGAGTTATCAATGGTGGTTCTCTTCCATGAACAACTTTGAACGGTGATGTATTGTTAGATACAACAAAAGTGGTATTATATCATAATTTTTCCCCGACCTCTAATGATTATTCCAAAGCGTCTTCCTGTTGAACTTGTTAAGTGCTAGATCCTATTATGTATTTCTAGAGATCAAGTTACGTGAATGAGAAAACGTAAAAACTGAATAAATAAAAATCAATTAAATAAGAACAGATATCATATGTATATATTAATAATTATTAAATTCTGGAAATAATATTTAATTTTGACACCGTTAATATTCTATTTCTGGTACAAGTAAAAATATTTTATATTCTCCATCAACTCCCTTCTTGTAGAACTATGAGTTACGTGGCAACATGACTTTGTGGGGAAGATTTATTGTTCATGTGTGACTTTAAAATCTAATATATTGTTGAGTCTTGAATGATTCTCAACCAATTATGTTGAAGCCTAATGGTCCTGGTATTACTCTTTGGAGAAGGTATCCAATATTGCGTTACTTCAACAGAATTTCACTTGCTTTTTTTCCATTAAACTTGTGTTTGTGTCTGTAGGCATAATCTAGCAACTTCAAATGATTTCCTATTTACTTTCCACAAATTTAAGTACAGTTTCTGACAACATTGATGATGTTGAATTGACAGGGAAATGATGTGGGGACGCAATACAGGTCTGGAATATACTTCTACACCCCGGAGCAAGAGAAAGAAGCATTAGAGTCTCTAGAACTTCAACAAAAGTTATTGAGCCGGAAAATTGTCACCGAAATTCTTCCAGCCAAAAAATTCTACCCTGCTGAGGATTATCACCAGCAATATCTTGAGAAAGGAGGCCGATTTGGTTTCAAGCAATCTGCCTCCAAAGGTTGCAACGACCCAATTCGGTGCTACGGCTAAAACGACGATCTCTAAGGTAAATACAGTATCTACTTCACGAAGCACTACTGCTTGAGGTATGTAGATGTAATTAATGAGACTTATTGAGCAGAATTTGTGTATGAAACTGTGGAGTTGCTTTTAGTTGTTTATTAATATCAAAATCTTTGAGAGGATTTGTTATATTTTACGTCCGAGCTTTCTTCTTGTATATGCATAGGATTTGTTTATTTTCTCTGTTCTATTTATTTAAAAGTTCTGTCTTTGAGGATGTATTGTTAGTGTTAGTGCTAATGATAAAGAGGTTAAGCTGGTAGGTAAGTTAGCTAGTCATCCTTGTAATCCTAAAAACTTTTCCGCCCATACCTAAGTGGAAATTGGTCGGTGATATTCGACCCCACTCAACTTGGTTCACCCATCTGCTCCTTTTTTGCAGACTCGCTACAGCCCCATCACCTATGGAAGTGATGTGTTTAGATTGACACTTCAATATTGTTGCCTTATGGGTACC
The DNA here is from genome assembly GCA_022432975.1 of Begonia masoniana. Classification (NCBI taxonomy): domain Eukaryota; kingdom Viridiplantae; phylum Streptophyta; class Magnoliopsida; order Cucurbitales; family Begoniaceae; genus Begonia; species Begonia masoniana. The sequence continues at coordinate 42,842,709 of CM039515.1, forward strand.
ATTTCTGCTCGAGCTAGGAGCTGAAGTGAAATCTTAAATGTGTGAGGGTATGATTTTGATTAGGCCTCCAGGTTTCACTAGCTTGGCCAAGAAATTAAAAATTTGACGTCATTAAGCCTTAGTTTTGTATCAGGCCTCCTTGGAGAAGCAATAATCTTATTGTATTGTTGTATAAATAAGAAATACATAGTAAGAATAGAGCTGAATCAATTCCCTATCTGTACAAAAATCTGACCACAAGTTTATTGAGCTAAAACTAAGCCAGCTGGAGCATGTTATTCTCATAATTCTAACACATTGATTGATGTGTCCAATGCTAGAAAATGAGACATGTTACTAAATCAGACCACTATAACAGCCAATTCCTACCCTCTTGGCTCTTTTGTCATTTAGGTAGGCCAAGAATGAAGTCCGACGAATATATCTTGTATTTGAACATGTCCTTCAGAAATTAGACAGATAGAACACATTTTTTAACAAGATTTGCAACTATCTTCTTAACTTGGGCAATAAAATCTTTGCAACAGTTTCTTTCTCTATCAAAATGAGCAGCATGATTGACCTTCGATACTGCCATGGTCTTCCTGCTAAAACATGGCAATCATCCATGTTTATTACTTCACTGATTCGTGTAACAGTGCCCAATTGGCAAAGCAATTGTGCCAACTTCATCAAAAATGGTATCTGATTGATGAAACTTTCTGTTCAACTCATCTTTATTCATTAGCTCAAACTCTTGTTCAACTTCTGATCAGAATCAAGTTCCTCAATAATAGCAACTTTCTTGCATCGAGCAATTATTGTAGAGACAAGGTGATGTGTCACAACCCCCGTCTATGATTCCCTTTTTAAGTTGTTCTATTTTCTTTTATTTTAAAATAATTTTATTATGTTTTAACTGACTTTGGGTTATTTACGGTTTTTCTATAATATGATGACTATTAGAATTAAAGTTTGATTGTTTTGAAGAAGTTGGAGTTGGAGTTTTAATATTGAAGAAAATTTTAAATTTTTTCTCTAGATTCATCACTCACAATCTTCTCATTTTTCTTGAATGTGACGTCTTCAATCTTTCTCATACCTTTGGTTCTTATATCTTTATAAATAATGAGTCAAAGTTTTCTATCTTCCATCACTATTATATCTTTAGTTCTTATCTCTTCATAGATAAAGGTCAAAGGTCGCTTATCGCTTTTGTTTTTTAAATTGATTTAGAATGATATTTTTTATTTTCTTTGAACTTCACTGTTATTAGTGAGATTAATATCACGAGGTGGGCCACACCTAAAGTAGTTGCCTGTATTGGGTCGATAGTAGATATGGAAAAACTTGTTTGAATCATCCCCTTGTTTTGTTGATTTAAGGTCAATTTGCTTTGGTCAGTTCGGGGAGTAAATCAGAGGTCTACTGCTTTCCCCACATTAGAGTTTTTCTTCTTTCATAATAAGAATTTCTGTAACAGGTACATCATAGTGAGATTTAGAGGATTGCCTCTCCACATTATAACAATGGTGATTCCCGACTTTCTTTCTTTTCCTTTCCCAAGATATAATGGTGGACTAGATCCATGAGATCTGCGACGATGATCTCGACTATGAACTTTTGTTCATGATTTCAGCTTGTATGTTCATTTGTTTTTAGCATTTTTAGAAGATTAACCAACCCATAATTGTAGGGTTCATAAAATGATTGACTTCTTGCATGACATCCAACTAATATTACTTGTGTTGATGATATTTGTTAGTTTTCTTGTAAGTATTACATATTCATTTGAACTTCATCTTTTTTCAAGGTTAACAATCTCTTGTTCATTTTCTTAATTTAGGTTCCATAGTTAGATGAGGGGAAGTTTCTATTTCTCCATTGTTGTTGCTCATTCACTTGATGAGTAGGTACTACATCAATGGTTTATCCTTAAATAGTTATTTCCTTAAATCATTATTTGTTGGTCTATTTAAACATTCAATCATAAGTTTGAAAAATACTTTTGAAAATTAATACAATTATTCTAATTATTTTTTGTTTTTTTTTTTTAATATTTTGAAACAAATCTTCCTCTACACTGGTATTAGAGAAAATATTTTGCCCTGATCTAACAGGTAAGGACAATTCTAGGGGAAATGGAGATTAGAAGTCGTTGAGCTATGACTTGACAGGATGGGTGTTGGCATAAACTACACACACCAAGCAAGTACACATCACATGCAAGTAGTATAAAATAGGGAAATTATCGATTTGAACCCTGTACTATACACGTTTTTTCAATTCGGCCCCTATACTAAAAAAACTGGCAAACCGAACCCTGTACTTTGATTCTGCTATCAGTTTTGACCTTTTATCAATAATTTCATAAAACCCTCATTGAAAAAACTACCAAACGATCTTAGATTCAGTTGAAATTTTTACCACATGTTTATTACTTAATGAGAAGATAATCTGAAAATTTTTGTGATTTTTTAACACATCTACGATTTATTATAATTTTATTTTATTATTGTTTAAAAATATTATAATAAATCATAAAAGTTTTAAAAACTTACGTAAATTTTTCTATTATCTACTCATAATAGGGGGAACATCTAGAAAAAGTTTCAAATAAATCCAATATCGTTTGGTATTTGTTTAAATTAATCTCATTTTCTTCTTTACTTTATAAATTAATTTTTAAAAAAATAATAAACAATATTTGATTTATTTGAAAACTTTTTCACATGTTCAACCTATCATGAAAAGATAATAGAAAAAGTTTCGTGATTTTCTAAAATTTGTATGATTTATTATAATATTTTTATAAAATACTAAAATAAAATTTTAATAAATCGTACATGTGTTAAAAAATCACGAAAATTTTCAGATTATCTTCTCATTAAGTAGTGAACATGTGATAAAAATTTCAACTGAATATAAGATCGTTTGTTAGTTTTTTCAATGAAGGTTTAATGAAATTATTGATAGAAGGTCAAAATTGATAACAGAATCAAAGTACAGGATTCAGTTTGCCGGTTTTTTTAGTACAGGGGCCGAATTGAAAAAACGTGTATAGTACAGGGTTCAAATTAATAATTACCCTATAAAATATCAATTGCACAAAGATAAAATTATTAATTTCTCAATTTAAGCTAAATAAAATTATTTTATGATGGAGAATTTGGTAAAATGAATTAATTAGCAATTAAAATAATAAAACAGAGTAAAAATAATGTAGTGAACATAATCAAATGATAAAACTACGGCTTAGAGTCGATTTTCTTGTTAGTTAAATTTACTACAATTATTATAAGTTGCTACAATAAACAAATATGAAATTTCTATTTTTATCAGACTTATTAAAATTACTTGATTAACGCTAATAATAATTTTTTTTTATGCTTAAAAATAGATAAATATTATATATGCTTGATAATTCCTCTAGTTTCTCCTCCCCTAGTGGGGGGACCCCTGTTAGCCATTAAGTGCAACATTTTTCATCCAAGTATAAGAGCATGCAGCATACAGACTCTATAGAGGTTGACACTTCATAGCAGGAGTCGACTTCCCAGTCGATACTTATAAGTGTGGGTCGACACTGACAGGCACGGGTCAACTCATCAGTCAACACTTACAGGCAGGGGTCAACACCTTCAAGCAATAGTCGACTCTTAAACCTCCGGGGTCTTGATAGCGGTCGACCCTTTCACCAAAGCGGTTGACACTTCAAGTGTCAATCAACTTCTTAAAGGGGTCAACACCTCGATGACTCTGATTTTTACGGTATGGTTCATAGTGTCGACCGTTCATCTATCGCAGTTGACACTTTGGCAATTTCAAACGACAAAAATTTGCAAAAATCATCATTTTTCGCCATTTCTCACCACTAGTTACTCAACAACTTATGTAAAACTTGAATATACTATTATAAACCAGAAATAATTCGATTCAAGTTTCCAATCTCAAATCTGAATGCATTAAAATCCTAAACTCTAAATTTAAAAACAAAGAGAAAAACTTACCAACTCTCAAAATTTCTTCACGAAAGATGATGCTCGACGTCCTGTGAACACGTGTCTAGGCTTAGCAAAAATAAAAAGGGGTACGGTTCTTCCCCCTCTTATCCTGGGCAGCCCCACAAAAATAAAAGGGGTTAGTGTTTCTTCCCCCTCTTTCTAATATATTAAATAATTTAATTAATTAATTAATATATAGAATATAATTTAATACATTCTATATATTAACTAAATCATTAATTCTAAATCGAAGTAAACTTGAACATTTTTCAAATTTTACTCCGGATAAATTCCCAAATTACCCAACCTTATTTCCTTAGATTTAACAACACAGTAATTTTTCAAATTATTGATTTTGACTAATTGACGATAAAATCTAACATGGCCACAACACGACAAAACAAGTCAACCCGTATCCTAGTGACCATTAATAACGCGAAAAGTTAACACGGGAGATTTACTCAATATAAAAATACAGGTTTCTACATGATGATTGAGTTCAATGGTATTAATTTAAGTGAAGAGTTTTCAACATCAGTTCACTGTGACAATTCTAAAAGCATGGTGATGTCATAGAAGAGGAGATGTAATTTCTTCTTAAAAATGTCTGTCAAGTTGGTCGGTATCAGTTGTTAAGTTGGGACTATAGAGACTTTTTGTGAAAAATAAAATGTGATTCCTTCTCAAATATGTCTCTCAAGTTAATTGGTATCAATTGTTAAGTTCGCCCTGCAGAAGCCTTTGTGGAAGATGATATTATTTTTATCGTAGTTTTGCAGATTTGTTTTCTTGTTTAGAATTTCTTTGAAGATGAAGATTTTTCAAGTTCAGTATTTAAGATTTGTTTTGGGTTGGGCCGAGAAAGCTGCATTTTTTATCTCTCATACTAAATTTTTGTCAATGTGAAGACTATTAGAGTTGTGTGAACTAGTTTCTCATTGGTCAGGTCTGACCCCTATTTAATATTAAAGTTTTTTACATTATTCTATATATTGTTGATTGAGTTACAAAGTTGATTTGTACCTTGATTTTAATTAGAAAATTTTTTCTCTGTTCGTGATTTTTTTTTTCCAAAACAATTTTCTATGTAAATCTCAATTTCCCGTCTCCAAATTTTTTTTTCGATTATCGTGAACAAAATCAAATATTTATTCGCAATTTCAGCTATTAAATCTTGAATCAAGGACTCATTACACAAAAAGTTTAGGTATTAAATTTTGAGATGTTTGACCTTAGTTGCGTGAAATTTTAGTTTCACAATCAGCCATAGACCTAAATCAATAGCTATGCCAAAAATATATTAGTTTATATCAATAGAGTATAAAGCAACGCTTATCGACATCAACATGTCCTTCCCATCATATTGTTGCTAAAAAATTCGCAAATTCGTTCCTAAAATTTGAACTTAGAGAGGGAGAGAGAGGGAGATTAATAATAAAATATTATTTGTATAATACATAGGAGGAAGGGATAGATTATTACACCATTTCAATAGCATTTGGTGTCCTATTAACACATACGTAGGAGTAGAACTCTAAACATTACATCAACCATGCTTCTGTATGTTCCCAGGTTTGGGTGGCGAAGAGCCACCACTTCCCTCACCACCACCACCACCGCCACTACTATCGCCCCCAGATCCATATCCAAAACCAGCCCCTGATCCAGACCTGGACCCAGATCCAAAACCAAAACCCTTTCCAAATCCTTTGCCCGATTGGCCCGACCCTGAACCATACCCCCAGCCACCTTCTGGGCTAGACCCCCAACCCCAATTGTAGTCCCAACCAGGTCCATGCCCCGAACCGCTATCTCCCGTTTGTGTTTTTGACGAACTAACAAGTCCTAACTTCTGAACCGAGTTCATTTCTTTTCTTTCACTAGCCATGACACCGTTGTTGCCACTACCACCGCCTTTACGTGCATGAGAACTACGAGTAAGTAAGAGGAGAACGAGCAAGAGGAGGATTTGGAGTTTTTGCATCTTGGTTGGGAATGAAAGCACAACACAAGTGGTACGTTTATGAGTTCTTCAAAGTCAAATTTATAGTGGTGTTGGTGGGGAGTATGAGAAGGAGACATCATCTTAGATATTTCAACATTCTTATCATATTTTAGTAATATTTTAACGAACTCTATAACCTTTTTCCGGTCAAATTTATAATTTATATATGATTGATAAAAATGTTGATTCAAATCTGTCCAATTTTAATTAAATTAGAAAATTGGAGTACATGTGTAGAATGTAAGAGGGTAGACAAAGCACAATTGATGAATCCCTCTTAACCCTATCATTTAGCTTATAGTTTGAAAGCAAGTGGTGAAATATTACAAGTTTGAACAAATTGAGTAACACCTTTTATGTATCTCTTTTACTTTTGTTTATTTTACTTATGACTCCCCACTGTCCTGACAAGTTTCCAGACACTTAGATTAATTCTAACACTCTGTGAATACAAGTATTATTTTATGTGTTTTGTAATGACGTTTTATCCTTTCTCTTATTTATTTTATTATATCTTGGAATACTTGAGAGAACACTTACCATAATGGAGATAAGAAGAAGGTATTCACTTGGAAGGAAATTAATTTGGTGAATAAAATAACATCATATTAAAAAAAAAAGAAATAAAACAATAAATGTAAGAAGACAAATCTTTTAACGCAGATTTATTCATTGCACCCTCACTTAATGTGAATGAGAAAAAGAAATTGAGATACGGATTCATTAAGTGGCCACTATGTAGTTACTAGAAATTGGATGGCAATAAATCCCCAAGTCAACTTAAGAACTCGTGACACCTTTCTCTTCACTTTAATTTTATTTTGTCTTCTATATATATATATCATGGGTACACAACACTACTTAGTTCCAGAAGGAAAACTTCGTTATTATTATGAGGCTATTCTTACTGACACTCAGTCAGTTCAAATAATACACAATTATGTTGATCAAAACTTCTATAATACATTCCAAGTGTTATATTGTCCGAATCATTCATTCACAAGAATGAGGACTATCTGTTTATGCAAATCGGACAACACAAAACAGTGAATAAAAAATACAACTATTAGGACTATGTTCAGGCAAGGACCTTTGTGTTCTTCTATCAAAATCCACCAAGAAATTATCCTTGGTTTTTCACAATCAACCCAAAAATTTTAAATTTTGAAGACAAATTTCCATCTTTTATATATATATATATATATACTAAACTCAAGAACATGTGACACCTATCTCATCACTTTAATTTAACCATAACAAAACAAATATTAAATTATAAAAAACTTAATAAAAAATCTTTGGTGATTAACCAATATCTCTCCGTTCTGTATTTTACACATAGAACATGAAATTGTTCTTTTTAGAACGGTTTTTTATTCTAAAGGGGGCAAATGTCATGTGAATTATCTTCTTCACTTTATAAATTAATTTAAAAAATACCAAATGATATTCAATTTACTTGAAATTTTTATCACATATTCACCACGTCATGGGAAGATAATCTGAAATTTTTTTTGTAATTTTATAACACTTGTATGATTTATTATACTTTTTATAAAATAATTAACTAAAATTACAATATATTGTACAAGTATTATAAAATCACGAAAAATTTTCAAATATATTTGGTAAAAATTTTAAGTAAATTTAATATTGTTTGATATTTTTTAAAATTAATTTATAAAGGTTCTCTTTCACTTTATAAAGGTTTCCCTTCACTTTATAAATTAATTGTAAAAAATACAAAAACGATATTCAATTTACTTGAAATTTTTACCACATGTTCACCACATCATGGGAAGATAATTTGAAAATTTTTATGATTTTATAACACCTGTATGATGTATTATAATTGTTTTATAAAATAATTAACTAAAATTACAATATATTGTACAAGTGTTATAAAACCCGCGAACATTTTCAGATTATATTTTCATGATGTGGTAAAAATTTTAAGTAAATTGAATATCGTTTGGTATTTTTTAAAATTAATTTTTAAAGATTTCCCTTCACTTTATAAAGGTTTTTCTTCACTTTATAAATTAATTTTAATAAATACCAAGCGATATTCAATTTAATTGAAATTTTTACATGTTTACCACATTATGCGAATATAATCTGAAAAATTTTGTGATTTTATAATAACACTTGTACGATATATTGTAATTTTAATTATTATTTTATAAAATAATGATAATAAATCATACAAGTGTTATAAAATCACAAAAAAATTTCAAATTATCTTCCCATGATGGAGTAAATATGTGATAAAATTTTTTAAAAAATTGAATATCGTTTGGTATTTTTAAAATTAATTTATAAAGTGAAGAATGTTATTTACGTGACATTTGTCTCCTTAAGGACGGTAACCGTTCTAAAAAGAACGGTCTCCCGTTCTATGTGTAAAATACAGAACGGGAGGATATCGGTCATCCATCACGGGTTTTTTGTTAGGTTTTATGATAATTTAAGGTTTGTTTTGTTATGGTTAATATTTGATAGTTTTTCAAAAAAAAATCATACTTTGATGATTTTTTTTTACGCTTATATATATTTTTATCCTTCATATTTTTCGCCTAGTACGTAATCAACAAAAAAATATTAATATTTTATTTTTAAAAAAATAAAAAATACAGTGGGGGCATTCATTTAAGAAAGCAACGTATGATCTTGCCGCATATACATTTAAATCAATCATACAGCTTGTTATTTAAGTGCACGGATTGTAATAAATTGGATGGTTGGATGTTGGAAGTGTGTGATCGCCATGTTTCCATTTTTTTGTTTTTTTTTTTGGGATTTTTTTGAACATTATCGTTTTTTAATGTTAGATTTCTCATAGTAGGCGGTAGGCCATTGTCCTCATTCGTGTTCATATAACTTAACTAGTTTCGACATTCAGCCCAAAACCAATATTGTTTTTTTTTTTCTATCAATGAGATCTTTTATCCATGTAATAATATAATACCTGAATTCATATTTGATGTCTACGAGGTTTCTAGTTCTCATTCTCAATGGATATTATTTGGGTTTGAATTTTTATAACAAAATTTTTATGATAAAATATATGGTCTCCACCTTTTACCTATAAAATACGGATTCATTTTTTATTCTTTGAATTCTTCATTTAAAAGATCAAGACGGATGATATCTAAAAATTTCTTTGAACCCTTGCTTTATCCTAAATATATGATAATGAATTCTTTGAATTCTTCATTTAAAAGATCAAGACGGATGATATCTTAAAAATTTTCTTTGACCGAATAGAACTTGAAGTTTGAAGCATCGCAAAATGAACATCATCATCTAAACATTTGTTAAAATTATCACGTCGACTATATGTAACAATCCATTAAAGTCTAATTTTACACGTATCACCCTCCGAGTGCGGTGACTCCCCTCTCTACCGTAGAAATCCATTTTCATCTTTGAGAACAAAAAATACAGAGGTGAAAGGGTATAAAAATACAGATGATCTCTAACTTAAAATAAACAAAGTCGCAATTGCAAAATACTTAAAATTTTACTCAGTTCCATCAAATTGGCTTCACCCTTTTACACAAGGCACTATCCACTAAGTAAATTCTTTGACTTTGTGAATCCCAATAAGACTTGTCCTTTCTTTGTTGTTAATTCTATCCAACATCCCTCTCCCACCAAACCATCTTTAAAGTCATTATAGATTCTGCTCTCGAGAGCATCCTTATTAATATTGTTAGCTTTGAGTCGAGACTGACATAATTTTATTTTTGAACTTTTACCTCAGAAGACTTTGTACTATTTTGAAATGTAATCATATTTACATAGTACTATAAAACTAAAAAACAAAATGAGATTGTAATCTTATTACTTAGTCTCGTACCCAAACAACTCTTCACATGGATGGATCATCACATATTATCTCAGAATCTCTCTCAAATTGCCTTGTGTCTTTCATCAACTCCACTGTTATCATTATTTGATGGAAAAAGTGTAGAAAAAGGATGAGATGCCAAGAAGAAGGAAAGTTAAACCAATTTGGCTTAACGAATTTACTGAATAAATATTGTAAATATTTATAATAGCTATGTAAATATTGTACCAGAATCACAAATATAAAGAAGAGAAGAAGAGCTAATGGAAGATTACCTTAATTTTGATAATCAGAACTTTTCATCTTCTTTAATCCTTTTTGTTTTTCCGTTAGTTATTGGAATAACTAGTAATCTTGTTGCCTTTATTGAGCTTGGAAATCAAGAAAAGATTGATTCTAATTCCGATTGCAAAACCAGCTAAGAATTCATGGCTGATAGAACTTAAACTCACGTAGCACAAGCATTGGAGAATGCAGGGAATATATCACAAGAGAGGAAGAAGTTGCCATCCATCACTAACCTCCATGGAATCACGATTCGAACAACGAATTCAAAAATTCGATACGAATACTAATAAAGAGTTTAAGCTAGTCTGAACTAGGATTAAGAATGATATATGTAGAGAGAGGTACGTTCTTTACGACCAAGGTAGGTCGAGCAAACAATTAGTTTAGCTGAATTGATGGAAGATAAGCTCACTTATCAAGGGATAAGTGGTAAATGATTGCATGGAGCATGCACAAAATATGATGAATAATTCACTGCTACCACTCAAATTCTAGCCTCAACGTGGCTTTTCTTGACTCATGGCACTGTACTCGTTTCGAAAAATATTGATTCTTAAGTAATCACTTTCGAGAATTTGTCAAACTTCTCGCTCTGTACCTATTTATTTTTCAAGCCCAACCAATACAATTTTTCATAACATAAGACAGCCTCCACCGTTGCTCAATGGCCGTAGATGTTTGTCCACCATGCGAAACCACCATCCTCGCAGGCTATTGTCCTTCCCCAATGCGCTAACTCAAAGCCTGGCCCAAAAATCCATGATTTCGAGTCGTTGTTCCTCCCTCTGCGAAAGAGGACCTCGATCCATGAGTCCTCGTGCGATGGGCTCTATCACGGCCCAGTCATCAATCCCTCAAGAATCGGGCTCTGACTCTGAATTCTGAGTTGGGAATATTAAGCATCCAATCAAACTTATAATTAATCACAATAGATAATTGGGAATGAGTCATACTAAAATAAAATACCAGAAAAATAAAACCCAAAATACTGTTGGGGCTAAGCTTTGCCAAATCTTGATTTCTGGGATGAGAATATTAAGCATCCAATCACACATAGATAACTGGGTCCCAAGAATATATATGAAATCTAGCTCATAGGTAATAAACAAGTTTTACTATATAAAATAGTTCATCAAAATTTAATTTTACATACATAAGTCATGTTAAACTAAAATACAAAAAAAGATAAAATCTAAAATAATTTGTTAGGCCTAAGCTGTGTCGGGATCATCAATCAACTTGTCTTTACTTATCCCTCGTAAGCTTCTACCACCTACTCTTGTATAGTGAGATTTATAAACCAAAATCTTAATCTAAAGATTAATTAAACTAAACTGAATCTAATCATGTACTAATGTTCTACATAATTAGTTTTCACAACTTTCACTTCAATCTCAACTTTTATCATCTACTAATAAATAGACATATCATGTTTTATGTGTTAACAACATGCACTAAACTTTTCTTATTAATGTTTACTTATGTGACACACATCTTTATGTAAGAAGTGTATAGAATCTATCTATTGATGCTTGGACATACGACTTAGATAATCATAATCTAACTATATATTATTCTGATAAGCAATTTACATTCATGCACAACTCACACCTTGCTCTTCATGTCCGTTTTGATCATAATATGCTTAGTATGAAATATCATGTATATTTACACACAAATTCATCCCATGATTTGTATTTTACTAAAACTATTTAGACACTACTATTCACTATATAATCCCAAATAATATTTATCTTATTCCTCTATATGTAGGGAATGGTAATGCATATGTGAAGATGCTTACACATAATACTAGAAATTATTGTCTAAATGTCATAACTCGTCACTTTCACATGACAACTCATCACATCACCAAACTTCTCATTTTATATTCAACTATATAATGAGCATTAAATGCATTTGTCACTCACAACCCATGCTATGATAATTGAATCGGTGCATATTTATTTACCATTTTATTTGACTGGTTTTATTATATTCAGTATCATATTAACATATTTTGTTAATGCTAATATAAATAATCAATAAACAGTAGATGTGAAGTCATACACATATGTACATCCTACTAGCTATTTTTTTCAATAGCGCATGCACGTTACAACATAGTATACCTCTTGAGAGTTACAAATTTGCAACTCAAAGGGAACTCACAGTCACTCTCCTTCTATTTTCTGACTTTACATGCGTAACAAATCCACCGACGAGATACTTATTTGGTTCAAATGTTACCAACAATATTTCCTGCAATACTATTTTCACATCTAAATAATTTTATGATGATGATTTAAGAATATTCACTCTGCATACATTGAATGCAAAAATATATATAATAATGCATGTGATATGAACTTACAAATCTTGTTGTATGACAAGCAAAATTATGCATGAATAATGTTTCATACATCTATCTAGACACCAACTCTTATTGTACCAAATCTCACAAAAACCCAACATTTAAATCATATTAAAAACACATTTTTAAGTCCGTCCAGACGTCGTCTCTTTAATCGCAAGCGCCCACATTAGTCAAATTTTCACACTATAGTTTACACTATACTTCTCAGGCGTCCGTCTTGAATCCCATATGCCATTTCACGAGAGCTTTTCAATTCTCTTCTACTTTCTTATGTGTCCACCCTGTACTGATTATTCAGCTTCTATACACTTTTCTAGAGAGCTCACTAATGAATTTATGTAGATCTGGTGGAACATTTCTCACAAGGATTATTCAGCTTCTATACACTTTTCTAGAGAGCTCACTAATGAATTTATGTAGATCTGGTGGAACATTTCTCACAAGCACAATGTGATTGTTACCCAGCCTCTGATCTTCATTTCGATAAAAAGTTATCGGAGATTTAACTACTTGTTTTACCATTGTAGGTGGTGGAGTGCTTTGCGTTGTGCATTGTCATGCGAGAGACGTAATCCAATCAGAATTGTCATTTTCAACAATGGGCGTCTCTAAACTCCATATCTATTTCGTTTGTTCGTTAACCATCTCCTCGAATTTAGTGGTCTCTTCGAGGATTGAATGGACGAGTCTGTCTAATGTCTAATATTGTAATGGTTCGAACCTTTATTACTGTATCGGTTCGATTTTTAATTTTTTTTTTTAGTCAATGATTTAAGAGTGAATATTTATATATGTGAATAATATGTAATTGTGGATGTACATATATAAATTTTATGTAATGATTAAGTTGGAAAAATGGTGTATTAAAGAAATGATATGTTAAAAAGATAAAATTTGATTAAGATTCATTTAATGTCGGTCTTTATTGATGACATTGAAGGTAACGTGTTGAAAAGTTATTTGACATTATCTTGAACTCATTGACTTTAAATGAAAATTTCATGGGTGAATGCGTGTTTTAAACATACATAACATTGTTTTATAATTATTTTTAAAACATGCATTTAGGAAGGAGAGAGTAGAAAAGCCGTGGTAACATAAGAACTCATTGGGCTGTACTCGCCTCTTCATGTGTGATGAATATAACTATGAAAATGATTGGGAGCCTTACGCAAAACGTTCTTCTTAGGTTGAAAATCTCTAAATCCTCGAGAAGAATAAGACAAGAGGGATTCTACAACCCTACAGGAGAAAGCCCGAGAACTGTAGTGGTGGATTACGGTCATATGAGTCAGTTTAGCGTGGATTGCATTTTTTTTTACATTTCAATTTGAATGTTAAAAATGACATTGGATGTTTTGAGAAAATATGGTTTTAAATCGTGTATATTTACTATAATGCATTGAATTTATCTATTTGTGGAGAATGATTTTAAACCGTGTATTTAAATAATGCAGATTTTCTTTGAAATTGCATTATATTGATTTAATCATTGAAATAAGTTTTAAACCGTGGTTGATAGATTTTAAATGATTCAAATTACAAACATGCATGCATTTTTATATAACATGAATTTCAAATCAAAACAAATTGATTTAAGTTGATTTCAAAGATAATCAATGATAGGTGGATGATGATGTATGAGCCTGGATAGTGTGGATATGGTTTATGCCAGCTATTCTAGTTGCTAGATTTATTTGTTAGGCCAATGGCTCATGATGTGGATATCTCTATTTTTCAGATAGCGAGGACATTCACCGAGACAGAAAAACCAAGGCAGAATAAAGTGTACAAGAGGCATAGGTGAAAGATCATAGATGGATGGTCTTTGAGTTGTGAAAAGTCACATGTCGTGACTTTATGTGTATTTAGTACGCTTCCGTTTGAGTATTCTGATGCTTTCGTTTGAGTATTTTGATAGGTTGATGTAAAGAATTTGGTGATGATATAAATGATGTAATATATTTCAACTTATGAAATGTATTTCGGTTGTTGTGTATATTATTTGGATGTTATTGAAAAATATCATAATTCAGGATATCACGTAGGATTGTATGGTGAATTTTAGAAGATATATGTCGTTTAGAAGTTCCCACTTAGGGAATACATGTTTTGTTGTAGGTCATGTTTTGTTGTAGGTTGCTTGGTGAATGTTATAGGTTGCTTCCTCAAACTTCCTGAAACTTCCCACCTCGGAAATCCGTTCCACCCGTCGGGATCCGGTTCTGGGAGGAATCGGGCCTGACAAATATTGTTGTCTTCTTGACCCACATTTTCAAGTTATCACCATCCAAAATGGAAAGCTCTCCCTTCAGCGAAAGGTAACCCCTTGTTAATGCCAATCCTTTTAGCCAACAATTTCCACGTTTCTTCACCCAAGAATGCTCCTGGCTCAAGCCTCCAAAACTCTATCGTTGCCATTACGTAGAACAGATGTGAAGGTGAGGTGAGGGATGGAAGGTTGAGATATTGCATGGGGAATGATGAGGATGGAGTTGTTGTTGCAATGAAAAATCTAGCTCTTGCATCTTCTCCTTGATTTAGAGCCTATTATCTTTCTCTCTTGATGGCTACATATTAACTCTCCTCAACAATCGTAATTATACAGCAACTCTAGTAGCACTCTAAGGTGCTTTTCTATTTTTGAAAGGAACGAGAGAAGTGATTTTTGAACTCTTCTAGTTGTCTTGAAAATGTTTCTCAATAAAATTTCATTGCTCGCAAGACCTTCACCATCCTTTCCAGTCTGGGATCAGACGGGCTGTAATACCATTGATGAGGCTTAAACTTGCAAAACAGAGTGAACAACACAAGAACTATACCGAAACAATTAAGACTTTTGGAAGAGGGAATAAAATTAAAATAGATATAAAGACAACTTGATATGAACCAATGAAGCCTGAAAATTAAAACTTTAATAAAAGATTTTTCAAGTACGAATAAAGATTCATTAAAGGAAGATCATGTATTTGAAAGTGGAAAAGAAGTATTTTTAAGTCAAATATTACAAAAAGAAGTTCAAAAGATATTTAGAGTGCACCTCAGAAGTCAACCAAGTAAAAAACATGAAGTGGTGCACAAAGCAAAGAGTTTCAAGCACTGGAGTCGCACCGGAAGGGCGAGAAGGCGCGCGCTTTAGGTGCACAGCGCGCGCCCTGCACAGGCAACGCGGCCATCCGATGAAAAATTTTCAAATTTCATTTTTTTTTTCCATTTTTTTTCCATTTTTTGACATTTCAGGCTTTCCATATTTTGTATTTTGGTCTTTATTAGGGTTTACCATATTTTTATAGATATTTAGACTATTTACTATTATTTTTAGGGTTTATTTGTATTCTTAAACATAATATTTGTAATCCTTTACGAACAATTATGATGAAATAAACTTTGAGTTTTTGGGAGAATTTTCTCTTGATTTCTTTATGAAGAACTAGATTTTCTTCAAGAACTTGAAAAGTCAAATTGATAACTTTTGTTATTACCAACAAGTTTGGTCTAAGTCAAACTCTTTGTTTGATAACTTTAGTTCATCGGCAAGGTTTGATCGGAATCAAGTTCCTTTTTACTTGATTCAAAGCGTTTTTATTCTGCGTTGTTAAAGAGTCTCAAATTTGATATATCTGTGGTTCTGATCACCATTAGCCTAGAGAATCCAAAAACTAGGAAGCCAAGAGAAGCTACAATCTCTTGAGAGAACTAAAGTAATAATCAACATAATAATCTCCTCCCAGCCTCTACGTGTAACGTTCCCTGGTCTTCTCCGTACAATATTGTCCGCTTTGGGCCAGAACGCACGGATTTGTTCTTGCGGTCAGCCCCAAAACGCATTGTACTAAGTAGGAATTGAAACTCTACTTATAAATCATGCATTTTTCACTCTCCTAAGCAATGTGGGATTGTGCACCCCCCACTAGTATGAGCTAGGTCCCACCAGACCCTCATTGTCTTCACATGGCGGGCTATCACAATCTCTCATCCTTCGGGGCCTGACGTCCTCATCAGCCACACTTCTGGTTAGGCAGTGGTTCTAATATCATTTGTAACGTCTCTCGGTCCTCCCAGTACAATATTGTCTGCTTTGAGCCAGAGCACGCATGAATTTGTCCTTGGACTCATCTTAAAAACGCGTTGTACTAGGTAAAAAGAGAAACTCTACTTATAAATTATGCATTTTTCACTCTCCTAAGCAATGTGGGATTGTGCATCCCCACTGGTATGAGCTGGACCCCACAGAACCCTCATTGCCTTCACATGGTGGGTTGTCACACTACGGCTCTACCCCCTCCTTATTCTCGTACCAATAACACTCTCACCACAACTAACAACTTTAGCCAACTTAGCATTTAAGATCCTAAGACGACCCTTTCGAACAGATTTCCACCCCTTCTCTTACCATAAGTTTTCTTTCAAAATATTGACCATCATTTACAACTTTATGCTTGATTTATAACGAAGCTCTGATACCAACGAGCATAAAGCTCCTCAGAAGAATCTAAGAAAAATCGCAATCTCTGTGTTAAGAACCCATAAAGAAGTCAAAAATCATGATTTTGAATCAAAGATTAAAAAAGATAAAAGATGCAACACTCCATAAATACATGAGCGAAGTGATAAATCAAGATAAACTCCACAAGAATTTCAATTTTTAAGTTGAGGTAGTTCTTGAGAGGAGCAAACAAGAAGACCTCATTTTTCATTCATTAGCAATGTCTACTTTTTTAAAGGTAAAAATAGAGTATTAAATGAAACCATGCATGTTGCCAATCGTTTAGCCAAAATTACTTCAGTCAGTCCATTGAGCGTCTCCTTCATTCTTTTAGCTTTAGATTGCCGATGAGCATCAAACGACCTCATTTACATAAAACCACCAAAACGACAAACAAAACAAAAAATAGAATGTCACAGGTCCGGCGAATCTCTGGCTCAGAAACACAACGAGCTACTCGTCGGAAAAGATAATACTCTAGAAAGAGTAATTTCACTTGGACAATATTCAATAATAATTCATTAACTCCACCATATTTCCTCTGTTTATAAAAAATTAACATAATATTAATTTTTAAAATATCTCTCTTAATTAATTTTCAAACAGTTGCATCATAATTAATAGAGTCTTGGAGGCCTTTTATACATCTCTTGAGAATCTCTAGAATGTTTACATATGTCGGATTGTTGAAATAATAGTTCATTGACTAAATGTGTATGATAGTTTGCAAAAAAACATTGATGAAATTTCTATCATTTGACAGAATCTTCAACAAAACATGACAAAAATGTGACATAATACTCGTCCATAATTATTAAAGAGAATTTCGTTACATTTAAACTAAGAATACAAGCAAATAATCCAGCCCAATAAATCAAGACTCCTCCAATACTAAGAAATTTAATCAGACAGTATGCAATTTTAAAGAAATATTGAAAGCAAAAAAAAAAAAAAAAAAAACAACAACAAGAAAGAGCAGTCGTTCTTCAAGCTTCCCAACCCCTCAAAATGGTGGCCCGAGCCACGCGGTTTACGCCCAGCGTGAAGGCCCCCATTCGGAGATTGCAGTCGTGCGACTTGCACATGCTCTTAATGTTATGAAAAGCTCGAGTCATGTATCGATGAAGCTCACTGTTGACCTTCTCTTCCTCCCACATAAATCCTTGAATATTCTACAAGAAGATACAAATAATCAGATTAGTAGTCATGTATCAGACAATGATGCTCAACTCAGCAGATAGCCCACATCCAAATAGATGGTGTTCTTGCGAAGAAAAAATGAGGTTTGTTTTAAAGATTTTGACTCTGACAATACATATATGAACATTCAAAGAGTAAGAAAAAAAGAGATTTCAGCAAAAATATGTAAAAATAATAATTTTGGTGCGAGAGTGTTTGTTCTAATAAACGATGCATCCTTAATCTTGAGCATATAACTATTACAAAATGTTGATTACCTGGACCCATTCAAAATAGCTGACAGTCACCCCACCAGCATTTGCATATATGTCAGGAAGTATAACTACTCCTTTCTTGGACAGAATCTGCAGCAATAAAAACAAATAAATAATTTTTCAAGACTTCTGCACAGAAAATCTCAGAGAAATAATCGCTTAGAAACCTCGTCGGCATCTGGGTCGGTAGGATGATTGGCTGCCTCTATTATAAACTTGGCTCTAACATCTGCTGCATTTTCCCTTCAATGCCAAATGAGAAATTTACACACAATGAGATGGAAAATATTTTTAAAAAAATAGTAATAAATCAGTTTCATTTCGCAATATGATTGAAAGTAATCGCTCATAAGTGACGATACTTCGTCGAATGCATCTGCTCAATATATACGCATTTGGAAGAAGCAAATCTCACTTGTTTAGAACTCCACCTAAAGCACAAGGGACGAGAACATCACATTCATGGACGAGAATTTCATTAGCGTCCATATTATCAGCCCCGTCAAAATTTGTCAGACGGCCAGTGGCTTCTTTGTGCTTGAGAAGATCAGGTATATTAATACCATTTAAGTTCCTTACTGCACCAGTAATGTCACTCACTGCAATAACCTTCCCACCTCTCTCATGAATTAGGGTCGCTGCCCACGATCCCACATTTCCAAAACCCTGCCAAGTTTATTCTAGTCATCAGAGCAGGGCATCATATATTCAAACGTGTAAACTTTTCAGAATGTAAGCTATTGAAATTAATCATTTAATTGAAGACATCAAATCTGCACAATACCTGAATGACAA
The DNA here is from genome assembly GCA_022432975.1 of Begonia masoniana. Classification (NCBI taxonomy): domain Eukaryota; kingdom Viridiplantae; phylum Streptophyta; class Magnoliopsida; order Cucurbitales; family Begoniaceae; genus Begonia; species Begonia masoniana. The sequence continues at coordinate 42,861,950 of CM039515.1, forward strand.
AAGTCAAATCCTTAATCTCTTTCCCATACTCTGCAAGTAAAGCAGCTGTTGCAAAAACAACACCCCTCCCAGTTGCAGCATCTCTACCCAGTGATCCACCAAGGTCCTGAAGTATCAAAAGAATGTGCACATAGAGCAAGGAGAGAGAGAGAGAGAGAGAAATCATCAGCTTGCATTAATTATATCCAATAAATATAAATTTCTCATTTTTTCTGAATCTGGCACTTACCACTGGCTTTCCTGTCACAATAGCAGGTGAATGGCCATGAAATTTAGAGTATTCATCCAAAATCCAAGCCATAGTCTGTAAAAAATTTCAGAAAAATTTACGTAAAAAGAAAAATCAAACAAGATAATAATCAAATTTTATTAAAAAAAAACAAATAGGCTGTAAAGCATATAAACCTGTGCATTAGTGCCCATATCAGGAGCCGGAACATCTGTATTAACTCCAATGAGATCATGAATCTTCTGTGTAAAAACACGGGTCAATCTTTCAAGCTCAGACAAGCTTAAATCTTTCGGAGAACATCCAATTCCACCCTTTGCACCGCCATATGGAATATCAGCCACAGCAGTCTTCCATGTCATTAGTTGAGACAACGCATTTACTTCATCGGGATCAACCTTTCATTGCAAATGAATTCCCATTTCATTTAATAATTTTAACACGATATATTTGAAGCAGTAAAAAAAATGATGATTCTTCCTAATTTGATGCCTCAATTACACATAATCTGAACATGATGTTCCCATTAATCCAGTTAAACCAATGTCAGTCAAAGTGGTGATCAAGATATTGATATTATACTGCATTTATAAAGACTTTATGATAATCCCATCATGGTCTCCATTATTCAAGTGATATTAATTGTTACTATAATGGAAAATTGCAAACGAAGTATATTGAAAGAAGCGAATATAGAATAATTACAATAGAAGAGAAGGAAGGAACGCAACTCAAGAAAAAAAAAGAAAAACTTAGTTTAAAGATACATCTCTCCAATTAGAGAGAACTACACAAAAAATAAATCTTAAAAAACACTAGAACAATAGTCTATTTAATAATAATGAAATTAATATTGTTTCAAAAATCTACAATATAATTTTTGTCCTTGAACTAATAAAAATTGTAATACTATTGCTCTGGTATGACCAATGTTAGTCATAGTGGCAATCAAGATATCAAAATTTTATTGAATGTAAAATTTATCGATATTATCCCCATCGAGACCTTAAATCGATAATTATCAGACCGAAACTTTTGTTTCCTAATAAATATACAAAAAAAAAAGGACACATAAATCACAAACAGAGAATGGGACTTTAAAATTTTGTAAAAGAAGAAAAAAAAAAAGCGAGGGTGTTGAAATTCAATCCCATGATAGAACAGAATCTGGCATGGGACAACTACAGCAAGAAAACAAAAAATCCAAATCCATCCAAAAAATCACTCTGGGATAGTGATATTAACCAGAACTAAGAACTCAATTTGATCAATCCATTAAATCCTGAATAAACTAACTAAAACCTATCTAAAAACGCTGTTCGAACAATGTATGAGTTTCATATAATTCATGTAATTTTCATCAAAGAATTTGCAGATAATTTTCAATTAAATCATTGAACAACGAGATAAATTTTAAAAAGGACAATCACCTCAGGATGGTATCTGATTCCTCCTTTCATGGGCCCACGAGCATTGTCGTGTTGTACTCTGAATCCAACGTATGAAGCCAAGGTTCCATCGTCTTTTGGTATGGTGCATTCCACCTGATCAACAAAGCGAAATTTCACAGTGAATTTTACCGTAAAACAAACAAAACCCAAAAGCTGAAAGCACCCAAAAAAAAAATCTCTCAATACCTTGATCTCCCTGAAAGGAATCTGAAGACTCTTCTCAACCTTGGAGTCCAAGCCCAGAATCCGAGCAGCGTTGCGGAAATTTCGGTTTGCTGCAGTAAGGGCGTTCATCGCTGCTAGAACCAAGGAATTACGTGACAACGAAAGAGAAAAAAGAGAGAAAGGACAAAAATCTGAACAACAAATCAAAAGAGTGAGAAGGACGGAAGTGATACGAAGAAGCAAAGAAAGAGCGATGGAGGAAAGAGGGGCGTAAGAGACAAGTATTTATAGCGTATGAGTCTCAAATTGGAGAGCTAATTTACTGCCACGCCCCTGCCATTGAAGCTCTTTCCAAAAGCTTGACGAGAATTTGAGGTGCCGTTCCAAATTCTACGCTCAAATCTTCCTCCCCCGGCCTCCTCAAACTGCAATCATGCCGCTGTACACTTTTATTTAATAAATTAGAAAACTTTCATATTCAACTTCATCGCATTATTTAATAAAATAGAAAATTTTGCCACGAATAATTTTACGTTTACACTCTTGATTTTACAGTTTGATATGTCACTAGCGTGTCATTAACATATTTATTTATTATGATTTAATATGAATGAATTGATCGATGATACATCATGATCAAAGATTATGATGTAAATTAGAATCATAAAAATAGAATATACATGTCAAAATCATTCATAATTCATGTACTAATCTATAAAAAAAAATATTATTTAGACTATTATAATGTACAGTCGTCGCATCATTGAACGTTCGTAATTTCACTATCGTGTAAAAGTTTACTGGTTTATCGGATAAAGTTATTTCTGACGTGGAGTTTATGTGTCGTCTCGAAATTCTTAAAGAAATTGCGCTACACTAAAAGCGCTATTTAACTCGATCCTCGTGAGCACAAAAAATATGTCTGGCCCGGGCGTCCGTTCTCCAGTATATGGAACGAGTGCTCGTTCATCGACAGTGGGCGCATACCAGGAGTTGGTTTGTTAATAATTCATACGTTAAGGACGATCTTGTTAACAAAAAAAACTTTAAACTCCATCTTGTTAATACCCACATACTTTGAGGGTAAAGCCGTAAAGTTGATAATTACCCTAAATTAAAACAAGTATCGAAATTCATAATATTTTCTTGTATAGCATCTCTACACTGATCGAATTGTTCCCTTCGCTATTATACAGATAGAATTGTTCCCTTAAATATTAATTGTTTCGATAACTTTTTTTCACACTATATATAAAATTTTCAAGTCGGGCCCAAATATAATTCTAGTCAATGAACTCTTTTTCGCACTAGAAAAATTACATATTCTAACACATAATCGAGCCAAAAATTAATTTTGAACTATCAAAATGGCATTTTTTTTCTCAGATCATAATTTTTATTTTTTTATTTTTTTTTTATGACTAGAACAAATTGAACTTTAGTATAACTGCTAAATGTATTCTAAACGTTTTCACTAGTCAACACACAAAAATAATAAGTTGCACGCATTAGTAGAAGAAGTGGTCCATCATTTTTCTTGCAAACACATGTCCCACTTTTTTTTTTATTAATTTCTCAACAACTATGTGCTAAAAAATAATAATACACTTGAACATATGTTACTTCGATTTCTATCCAACAATAATATTATTCTTTTTTCTTTTTTGCCGAGATAGAATTGGGAGAACATGTCAATTCACTTCTCGTGTTCATCGTTAACCTTAGTTCGTCAAAATTCAACGTTGGAATATTTCGACAGATTAGATTGATAAAGTATAGACGCATAAAAAGATTGTGTTTCTTAAATTTTTCGAGATTTTTGCCGATAAATAAAAAATGATACATTATATCCGTGAAATTTATCTATGAAAAAGACTAGTTTGAGTCAAAAATTAATAAATAATAATTTTATCATGTGTCAAATGTGTTAATAACTTGTAGATTGGGTAACATCTTTTAAAAATAATAATTTGATTGAAAATTAATTAATTAAAATTATAAATTATTACAAATTCCACTAAATTGAAAAGCCTACGCAAGTTATTATTAGTTGTCATGAGTCACGGCCACGTCATCTAATTTACAGGACTACTTTCTCTGCTCGCCGCGTAAGGGATGACGTGGCAAGATAAACGGAGGAAAGGCTGCGTGAGTATTGACTTACCTGTAACCTAACGTTCTTATCTAACTTCTTCCACGTCAGCTATTTTGCGTTGAAAATTCTTCCTTTGACCAATTTGACAATGAACGACGTCGTTTTAATATTATTCTAGTTTTGTTTTTTGGATAAGTTTGGTTTTAATTTGTCCAGGTACTTTGCACCAATCGCTAAGATATTATACAAGAAACCACGTTTTTTTTTAAATAATTATTAATTATCGGCACAAAAAAAAAAAAAAAAAAAATCGATTTAGCATTAGTAATTTAAATCTTACCATCAATTTATCTTTTAAATTAAACTTTCGTACACCATGTTTTTTTTTCTTTATTCAATCAGGTGTTTTAATCTAATTTCTAATTAGTCCAGTGATTTTAAGCTCGATTTATGAGATTTCGAAATCGGTGAAGAGAAGACTGATGTAGTTGTAAATCGAGTTAAAAATTGAAAGAGTAATTAGAAATCGTTCATCAAATATTGTCATAAGTAGAATCGATTAATATAATAGTCGGGTTATAAATTAAAATTAAGGGAAGATATTGATAGTGGGTTTGATTAGAGAAAATTAGATAAGTTTAGCAATTGGACGGATGTTGTTTATTTGTTATATTTAATTTGGTTTGACCGTCGGATGAAGATCTGCTACCAAGCCAAATCCATGTGCTTTCTGTCTCAGACAACAGGGTCTGCAGCAATTATAATTATTGTTTTATTATTTGAAATTTGGTTAAAAATAAGAGATATTTGTTATTTTAAAATATACATAGCTACTAATTAAATAATATGTTATTTTTTAAAATATTAAAATGTAAAAACAAGCTATCCTTTTCATACCCAATTGTAAAAGGCATATACCAAATCCTAATAGTTATTTTACTTGAACATTATTATTTTAAAAAATAATTTCGATTGCTCGAGTTAACTTGCATGCATTTCAACTAATCTCATAATAGTCGCCAAAGTTCAGCAATCAATGGAAAAATCATTTTTGAGAAATTAACTTACTTTTTATCGGGTGTCAACACGAGTATCTCTTAATTTACATTCTTACGCGTCGTACATTTTCGGAACTTTATCAATATAGTTATTCTGTGATCGTTCAAGTATACCCAGATGAGAAATCTCAATATTTGAATCTCTCGTAACGACGTACTTCCTTCTCATTTTTGAATTAATCATTCTTTTTAACCAACTGAGGATCCAGATTCTGAAACTCATCCTTGTTGAGAATTAAAAAACACAATAACTTAATAACAAGACATCTACTTCTACAACATATATATGTCTAGCCCTGTTTCCTCTGATCTCTGCTTCCTCCCTTTCTTTCATCAATTCAGATAACACAAACTTTTAAACCTCAAATTATGTCACAAATGACCACAATCTTCACTAAATGCTAATCTTTTCCAGAAATTAAAAAGAGAAAAAATTGCAGTCAGATTCCCAATACAAATGATAGTACATGTTTTTTTTTGTTTTTTTTTGTCTCCAATCTTTGCAACACAAACCAGTCATCTTCTAGTATGGTCGGTATCGCATTGGCCGCCTAAACCTTGGAACTCTTCTGCACAAAGTTCAAATTTTATGAAACAAACAGTTTTTTTATTGATCAAATAAAGGAATTATACGAAATATGACTCAAAGAAATGATCAAGAAGTAAAATCTAAAGTGTAAATCTTGTTCATAGTAGGAATGCCAAGTCTCGAGTCTGTAGAATTATGCATTAGTACATCAAAGTCAGATTTTCTGTTCAAAAGATTGTGATAGATGGAATGTTAGGACATTTCCAAAGGCTTCTTTTGGAGTGCTAGAGAAGTGCTTTCCATTCTTAGAACTAGATAGACATTAAACACTGAAAAAAGTAAAATCAAATCTTAGAACTCATCCAAAGGCATACAAATAGTATCAGTGGAGCTGCCCCTTGACTCTTAAAACAATATATTGCTAGAATAGTTCAAGATGTTACCCAAACTGTCTTTGTTCTATTCATAAATAAATAAAACGAATAAAAAGCATTATGCTTCAGACACCTCAATTAATCCCATATGCCGTGAGCATGGCATTTCCCGTTGAACCCGCCCAACCCAACTAACAATAACTGAACCTGACAAGTAACCGACCGGATAAACCACTAGTTACTTTGAAGGGTTCCAAATTTGAGAAGCATACCAAGAGTTGTCAGTTGAGCTGCCCCCTAACACTTGAGAACAATATATTGCTAGAACAGTTAAAGATTTTACCTGAAGTGTTTTTGTTCTCTCCATGAACAAACAAGTCAAATGAAAAACATCACACTTCAGAAATTAGTCGGTCCTATAAAAGAGGTGTAGGTGTATAATAAAGCTTTACATCTAAATTTGACAAAAGGGTCAAATAAGAACAGCAAAATTGGAAGGTTTCAAGAACTGAGGTTACAGAAAATGGTTAGAAAATAAATATAAGATAACCAAACAAAATCTTACAACCCTTTTTCAAATTTGTTACATTTTATTTAATTGCATATTTAACTCGAGTAACAAATAATTTAAAAACAGTTTTAGCAAAGGAGACGACAAATATATGAAAAACCATCTATAAAGAGATCGTCAAACTATATCATTATCTTTTTTTTTTTAGCTGTTCATCTGCGTGCTTGGTTTTCAATGTGGGCAATGAATTTTTAGTGCAGCATTTACATTATTAAACTGAAATATGAGTGCGCAAGGTGAAACCCTAAGATTAAGGTTCAAAGAAATAGGTAAACCCCTACGATACTATAGGAAGCAGTTAAACAAATATGGAAATTGCATTATTTCCTCCAATTATAATGAGGTAATACTACATTTACACTCTAATCTCACATCCTTACTAGGCGGTTACGTATCATTTACTCATTGATGAATTATTATGATATATATAAATATCTAAAATATTATATCAATCAATGAGTAAATTATGCATAAAAATCATGTTAGGGTGTGATATTAAAATGTGAAATTATAGTATAAACGTAATATTACTCATTATAGTAAGAAATGCTAACTTTACATATTTTTGAGAGTCATCAAATTTGATAATATTGAAGCCCTAATGATACGAACCAAGGAATCCAAAAATTTAAATTTTAATAAAAAAAATTTCAAGTTCAGATAAAGATTCATTAAAAGAAAATGATGTCTTTGAAAGTGAAAAAGAAGTAATTTTGAGTCAAATGTTACAAAAAACCAAAAAGATGTTTGCAGTGCACATTGGAAATCAACCAAGTGAAAAACATGAAGTGATGCACAAAACAAAGCATCAGGAGAGCTGGAGGCGCGCTGGAAAGGTGAGGAGGCGCACACATCAGGCGCGTACGGATGCGCATCAGGATGCGCATCAGGATGCGGCGTCTCGCGCGCAGCGTGCCGCACGGGTTGACGCCAATTTTCCAAAAATTTGATTTTTTCAATCTTTTGACCATTATTAAGGATTACCATATTTTTAAGGATATTTTAGACTATTCACTAATTTTTTAGATTTATTTGTATTCCATTTAAACACAATATTTGTAACCCTTTGGAAGAACAATTGAAGTTATATAAAAATTAAGCTTACGCTTTTTGGTGAGATTCATTAAATTTTTATTGACCAACTTGATCTTCTTCAAGTATTTGCTTGAAAAGATCGAACTTGATAGCTTTCGATTCAATCAACAAGTTTTGTTCGAGTTAAACTACTATCTTGATAACTACGGTTCCATCAAATTCTTCGATCGGGGTCTAGTTCTTTACTTTATTCTTAACTCATAAAGGCGTTTGTGTGATTATTCTGTGTTATTGTCAGGTCTCGAATTCTCTAAAATCCTAGGTTTGCATCACCTAACAATGTTAAATCTATATGCTGAGATAGCGTATTGGATAATCAAATGTGAACTGCGTAAAAAAAAGAGCAATACACGCTAGGAGCTGCGTAGTCCATATTTAGAGATACACATGAGATGAGAAGACCTAAAATATCAAATACAAAAATGAAAAAAAAAAAAAAATTAAGAGATAGCAGTTGTAGAATTGTAAATTTGTAAAACATGTTGATCAATCATCACTTCTTCTATGTACCAATAGGCAATCGATATAGACATTTCATATTTATGAAATTTATGGCATACATTTGATACTTATGAGACTTGCATAAATTTGATATTTATGAGATCTCTTGGTATTAGTGCAATTTTTATAATCAATTTCCACCATTTTACTGGATTATGAAAAAGCGATCTGTCTGGAAGCTAGAAGACAAAAGTAAGTGCGTAAACATACCCATAGGAAGGATAGAAGGGAGAAGCAGCCATAAAAGGCCTCCGAGGTCGAAACCCAAAGTAGGGATTTGGTCGCCTTCCTCTGTATTGTTTCATGCCTGGAACATTAGTCCTCTTGGCCGAAACCTACAAATACACCAAAATTCCACCATTATCTAATGTACAAAGTGATCTAAACTTAACTACAGGTTTACATAATTCAAACACCTTCAGTTGACGTCCATGCAATTCTGATTCATTTAACAACAGGGCATTCTGGATAGCATCCGCCTCCACAAACTCAACATAAGCAAATCCTTTTGGTTGGCCAAACTTATCTGTCAATATAGTCACTCTGTTCACTGTGCCACATGATTGGAAATGTTGTTGGACTTCTTCAGGAGTGCATACATAGTCAACCTGAATGAATAAAATCAAAACATCTATTTAGATTGAGTCTCAGAGCAATTACCTGTTTCAGGATGTCGAAAAAAGAACAGGACTCCTATGATCAAATGAGTGTTCAACCAAACATCTAAATGCACAGAATATTTCAAATGTTCGAAGAAAGAATTCTATAATTCCCTCTGAAGAATAAGAATTCTACAAGCTTGAATTTGTAAGAAGTTGAAGCTTGTAATTACAAAAGAAGGTAAGTACAGGGCAAATGTAAAATCTGTGAAAAACAAATTAGATAAATTGATGGAGCCCACCTCTTTTGTTAAGAATGAACACATTTTTTCCAATAGAGTTCCATCAATTTATCTACGGAGACTCTCTCATCTTAATGTAACATTCCAAGCAATGCAAGTGGATAAAAAAAAAGACTAAGAACTACATCCAATCCCTCAGCTTACTCAGTAAATGGTAATGCATTGTACAATAAACAGATAACTAACTCAACTCAAGGCATGAGAAACAAGGATACTTGGGTATGAAATTCTAGTTATTAAGATTCCACTCAGCAAACTTTGAAGACATTTCTAGTTTTTGGTTGCTTTATAAACTTTGAAGCTATAGTGGATCTTGCTGAATATCATCATTTAATTTTACCAATTAAACTGAGCATTCACCCATATAACGTAGCATCAAATGAATGAACATAACTAATCCAAGCATCCTATCTACCAACCATTAAGTAATTGGTGACTAAACACAATATGATTCTAGATAGACAAAAGTCATCGTTTCCCAAACAGAAAAAAACTAATCATTTGCAACTACAAATTGGTGTAATTGATCAATTACACAAACATTCAAGATAACCAAAAAATGGACATTTTTTGGACATACGTACAATGGTGTGATTTGCACACATGCTCTTATTTTAACGTTGAAGCATAATTGAAACTGCAGATATCTGAATCCATATGCCATATCAACTCCATAAGATGAAAAGCACTAGTGTAAAAGAAGGCCAACTAACACAAATATTGAATTTGGTAATATATTAAACAATTTTAAATTGACCATGAAGATATGATGACCGTTCATTTGAATGAAATTACAAGTCATATCCACATGCTGAAATTGACAAAGTAGGACAAACACTCGGAATGGAATCATAGAAAATTCACAGGGAATGCAAAAATTAAATGCTTCATAGGATTTTAAATCTCACATTGCCAACATAGATGGATCTAGAATCAATTTCCTCCTTTTCAGCCTGTGTTGCAGAAGTACCAGAAGAATCTTTTTACATGTTCATGAAACAAAACCAGAATTTAGGAAATTAAAAAAGAGAATTATACGACATTGCTAAAATTTGTAAAATAAAGTTTTCCCTCAAATTAATTAGTAACCTAAATATGAGAACAATGTGATAAAGAAATAAAACAATGATAAATGATCAAAATAAACACTAGACAAAGTAAATAACATAGACACAGAAGCAAAGTATGTACCAAAGACACCAAAGTAAACCTAAAGGAACTAATTTTAGGCACCCTCTTCTTCTCCCCTCTCCCCAATTCACTCCATTCAACCACAACACTTGAAATAGAATTCATCATGAACCAATCAATGCCAAGGCAATCTGAGAACCCAAGAGCAAAGGGAGTCGATCAGTTTCAAATGAAGGAGAGGCTACTCATTCTCTTCCTTCTGGCACAAAAAATATCTATTTGGAAGAGAAAACCTTTAGTTATGGACCAATAGTTCATGCCCACAATAGGCAAGTAGACCACTCACTAAGATCTCAACAGATGCAAACACTCTAAGTAACAAGGTATGAACTATTTAATTATGATAGAATGATATAGAATAATAGTCACAAAAAATGGATCTCATAAAAAAGACTCAAAATTTGCATCTAAATCAATCTTCCAAAAGGTAACCATCTGCCTTCTAATCGAATAGTGCAAGATGCCAATCATGTAACTATCACAAGATATCTCTATAAGGAAGAATCAGAAGATCGTGACAAAGCCCAAAAGCCATCAAACTTCTACACAGTTTAACCATTACTGCAAAATAAGATGACATTCGGACTCAAAATTGGAAGATATCTGAACTCTCTAGCATACTAGAATGACATACTAGAGACATATTTTGAAAGAAAGCGCTACTAAGCTGCCAATAACGAAGCCTGCCAAAAACAAAAAATGTGTATTGTTTCAAAGAATTCAACTCTCATAAAGGCACCATATTTGGGAAAAAACCCTAATGACAGAATGGGAAGCCTTCGGCCTAACAAAAAGTTGGGGGATTTTCTACTCCAAATCCTGCTTGCTAAGTATTTAGCGTTCATTGAGGCCATTTGCATTATCATATAAAAGGTAAAAGAAAAAGAACCCACAACAAGTTTCGTTAGATTACACATACTATTAATCTGGTTCGCGAATATTGCAATAATAAGGAAAACTATCAAGGCCGAGGAAATACATAATAAAATCCAAAACCATAAAACAACCTTGAACAGCTCCCATCTCCTTCTCAACCTTGGCCTGCATTTCGCGAAGAGCCCCAGCTTCTTCTTCGATCTCCTTAAGCCTCTTTTTCATGTCCTCCAAATCCTAATCAAAACCAGCAGCCATATCAAAACCCTATCGGAATCGGGTAAATACAGAAAGGAAGAGTACAAAGCTACAAGAAAAACCAAAACCCACCTTGGAATTTGAATTAGCAGGTTCTTCCTCATATCCTTCATACTCGGCATTCATATCACCCTCATCGCCGATATCTTCTTCGTAAACGTCTTGCTCTTGGTCTTCATGATTGATGTTATGCTCCATCTTCTCTCCCTCTGTACTACTTACCTTGGTTGAATAGTAGTTTTATCTGGGCTCCGGTTTTTGCTGCTGCTGCAGCAGCAAGGAAATATTGAGTAATGGCGTCGGGGATGCCCTATCAGATTCTGTCAATGCCTTCAGGTAAGGAAAGATCTTACCAAGCCTTAATATTTCTGTGTAATTTAATATTCTATTCGGTCATTTATTTATCAGTAAAAATCATTTTAACCCCTAAACTATGATTTAGTTTGAAAATAAATATCGTTAAACTAACAAATTTAACTTTCAACTATCATAAACTTAATAATTTAACATTTCGCGGCCTCCCAATCACTCATTGTTCTGTATTTTTTGTCTAAAACAGGAGCCGATTTAAAACGAGCAACTCCCCGTTTTGTCGAGGGTTGTTGTGTGGGGTGAAGGTCTCTCGTTCCACATGAAAATGGAACGGGGGGCCGTTCTCTTGAGCCAGACTCTCGTTCTAAAAAATTACTTTTGAGAACGAGGGGTCGTTTACTTAGATCGGTCCCCCGTTCTCAAAATTAAGTCGTTGTTGACTGACATCTCTGTAGACTCAAGCGAGGAACCCGATTTGGTTTCAATTGAGCGATTTCAACAATCCAAGTGACGGGAGGCTGTTCTCCAAAACGGACTCTGTTATATATTTATTAAAACGCGTAATTTATGTATTTATTGTAATTTTAGATTTATTATAATCTCTAATTTTGTGATTTTATAACACATGTATGATTTATTGTAATTATTTTAATTACAATAAATCGTACAAGTGTTATAAAATTACAAAACTTGATTATCTTCTCATTATGTAATAAACATGTGGTAAAACTTTCAAGTAAATTCAATATCGTTTGATATTTTTTTAAAATTAATTTATAAAGTGAAGAATGAATAGGGGTCCTAACCCTGAAACGGAGGGAAAAAAATACCAAACGATATTCAATTTACTTGAAATTTTTAACACATGTTCACCACATCATAAGAAGATAATTTATAAAGTTTTATTATTTTCTAATACTTGTACGATTTATTGTAATTTTAATTAATTATTTTATAAAACAGACGTACAATAATTATAATAAATCATACAAGTGTTAGAAAATGACGAAAATTTACATATTATCTTCTCATGATATGTGAACATTTGTTAAAAAATTTCAGTAAATTGAATATCGTTTGATATTTTTTTAAAATTAATTTATAAAGTAAATAATGTGTAATTTAGTGAGATACAGTTGAAAAAATGGGCAGAGTTTCGTTTATTTTATGACTTCTCCATAGCCACAATTCCTGCATATTCAAATTATAATTTATACCCAACAGCAAGATCCAGATAATTATAATATAAACATAAAGTAAAGTGATATCAAATGAAATGAAATACAAACTACAATACATCAAATGATAAGAAATACAAACTACAATACATCAAATGATAATATATTACAAACGTAAAGCAAAATACTTAAAATGAAATATAAACTACACTACGAGTGGGACATCGCTGTTAGAGGCCTCCGTCCAACGCATGACTCTGTCATTCAGCTGTATGTTGAACAAGTTGACCTCTTCGACTCTGCTCACAAGGAAATCCATCATCTACTCCATCATGTCCCACCGCTACTCCATCTTATCTCACCTCTGCTTCATGGTGTCCCACATACTAGCCTTCCAGTGAGACAATGGCGGGTGGCATCCTCCAAAGGAGCGTCTCGAGATGTGGAGACCCCTTTATCTCTCTTGCGCATCCAAGTCTCATCGACTTCGACTAGACTCATCCGAGTCAGATGAAGCCTGTCAAATAAATAGACGAATCTCTGTGCTCTCCTCTGCTCTCCACTGGGTAGCTGAATCTCATATCACTCGACCATCCTCTGAATCAAGGTGTCATACTGCAGGTTCTTGTTGCATGTTTGACTGATCTCATGCATGTGACCTAAGATCAGGTAGCTAGGGTCGAACATCCTACTGCTGAATAACTTCTCCATAATATAGAGATTCATGCAGCTCACTAGATCTCGATGTCCATCTGGAGGTAGAATGATGTGGGTGATCAGGTTGTGAATAACCGGAGCTTTGACATTCAAGTCATTCGATCTCGGCTTCACAAACCCTGCAATGTCCAAATTGCGGTGAATTTGCCTTAAGAACTCTAGTCCCTCAGCCGATCTAAAGAAGTCACAGTCTCGGGAAGCGTGATAGTATCTCTCCACGTCACTCCATCCTGTGGAAAATCCAAGCAACTTGTTAACAACCTCTGGAGATACTGTAATCTTTGCACCACAGATATACGTCTTCAACAACCCAATCCTCACGGTGGGGCTCAAGTTCGCATACAATAAGCAAACAATTATGTAGCAGCTCTCTCCCCTCAACCCGTACATCCCGGCAAGGAGATTCTGTCAAACATCTCCTTGATCTCTAAAGACTCACAACCACTAAAGTTGACAAACTTCCCATGAATAATCGAGCAGATTGACACATCCCGCTCGAACTATTTTTCACACGACTGATTTTGAAATTCATTCGACAAGTAACTAGTTGGCGGTCGCGGCCCTTAACCAGGAGCACCTTGTGACAACGGTGCTCGGTATGTCAGGGCACCTTGTGACAACGGTGCCCAGTTAATCGGGCCACCTTGTGACAGACCTGCTTATGACGGGACCATTCGTTTAAATACCAATTTAAGGGTCATTTGAAAGACTCGAATTTGGGATTTTTAGGCTCAGATTTGGGGATTTTTGGGGGGTTTTAGGGCTCGAATTTGTTGGATTTTTTGATAATAGTTGTACTAAACCAACAGGGATAAAGAAATCAACAAGGTGGGGCGTGAAATGGTCGAATTTCGTATTGGAATTGTGGCGGTTGAGAGAAAGAAATTGATTTTCTTAAAGTGGGGGGCCGATATCTTATATACTATCGGAGATCGGCCCCCCGTTGGAGGGTGAAGACCCCCTCCCCCCCTCCCCCCCAGCCCTAATTTTGAGAACGGGAGAACAATCTGGGCATACAGCCCCCGCTGTTCCACAACGGGGGGCCGACTAAGGAAACGGCCCTCGTTCTCAAGAGCAATTTTTGAGAATGAGCAATCGGCTCGGAAGATTGGCTCCCGTTCTAGTTCTATATGCACTGGACGCGGACTGGGAGGCCTCCACCCCCCACCCCCACCCCGACAACGACCCCTCGACACAACGGGAGGCCATTGTTTTTAGATCGACTGTGCGGTGCACGTGGAACGAACCCCTCCTCCTCGACAGAACAGAGAGCCGTTCATTTTAGAAAGGCCCCCTTCTAGGCAAAACATTTAAAATCTAATGTTTTTACTTGACTAAAGTTTGAGAGCATTGGCTCAGGGGTTTATCAAAGTTCCACATAATCTTTCACGTATGTGTAAATTATTATTGTTAAATATTAATTTAAACATTAATATTTCTCTTTTAACATCTCATTCTCGTGTTAATTATGGAGATCCTTAGAAAATTCTTACGAGTGCCAATTTGAGACCATTTTGAGTAGATTTAGAGAGTTAGAACTGGATTGGACTGAACAAGGTTGAGTCACGTCGACTTGAATTGGACTTGAATTGGCCATGGTCTGCATTTGGCTCAAATCATGAATTGGGTGAAGTTAGTGGGCGAGGTCTAAAAATAATCAAAGAAAACTCAAGGTAATCTTCTTTTCTCACCTATTCTCCATGAATGGCTTCGATTGCCGCAAGCAAAGGGTTTTGTTCACTCTTTCAGTTTGTGACAAGGAGCGTTTCTTCCTTAACATTACCTTAAATGTTGGTATCTCCTCACTTGAAAAGTTTAAAAATACTTGATAAGATAATCCTAACAAAATGTTCCTTCTGCCTGCTAAGCAAGTGCATTTTTCTTGGCAAAGGTCATACTATCCTAGAAGACAGTTTGAAGAGACTTAGTTTCCTAAACTATAGCTTGAATATTTCTTGCTCCATACCTTAAAAAGTTTAAGACTTATTTTTTTTTTGGCTTCCGAAGTAAGTGCACCCGTCATGATAAATGTCGTATAATCCTTAAAAAAAACCTATTAAAAGACATTTCTTCACCAACCATAGTTTCAATCTTGCATGCTTCCTAAGTGAAGAGTTTGATAAAATTCTTAATACGATAGCTCTAATGGTTTTTTAACCTGCCAAGCAAGTGTACCTGTCAAACAAGCAATCCTAGGAGAAAGTTTTAAAATACATTTCTTCACTAACTGTAGATTAAATCTTGAACATTCCCTAGTTGAAAATTTTGACAAGTTGTTTACTCAAACAATCCTAATAAGATGTTTTTTATCTACCAACCAAGCGAAACCGTCATGGTAAATGTCGTAAAATCCTAAAATAAAATTTTAAAAGAACTCTCATTTTCAGCCTTAACTTATACGTAGGTTGCTCCTTATTTGAAAAGTTAAAAAAAAAATACTGATAAGAGAATCCTAATAAAATGTCTTTTCTACCTGTCAAAAAAACGCATCGATCATGGCAGAGGTCGTACTATCCTATAAAAAAGTTTGAAGAGACTTTTCTTCCAAAATTTAATAAAATTCTTAATAAAGTTAAAAAAAAATACTGATAAGAGAATCCTAATAAAATGTCTTTTCTACCTGTCAAAAAAACGCATCGATCATGGCAGAGGTCGTACTATCCTATAAAAAAGTTTGAAGAGACTTTTCTTCCAAAATTTAATAAAATTCTTAATAAGAAAGATGTCAAAAGATTGTTTTTTTTTTTTACAAAGAAAATGCACCCGTCCTTAGAAAGGTCGAACGACCCTTCCAGGAATTTTTTAGAGACATTTCTTCACCAACAATAATTCCAATGTTGCATGCTCCCTGCACGAAAAGTTTTGCAATACCTTTAATAAGATGGCCCTAACAAAATGACCAAACAAACACACGCGTCATGACAAAGGTCACGTAACCCTAGTAGAAAGTTTTAAGAGACATTTTTCACCAACTGTGGATTCAATTTTGTGCATTCCCTACTTGTTCAGATAGTCCTGATAAGATGTTTTGTTTTTTTCAACATGCCAAGCAAACACACATGTCCTAGCAAAGGTCGGACCTTAGCATAAATGTTGGTTGCGCCTTACTTGAAAAGTACAAAACAATACCAAATAAGATAATTATGACAAGATGTTTCTTTGACCTACCAAGCGAGCTCATCCGTCATGAAAAATGTCATCTTATCGTAGGAGAAAGTTGGAAGACTTCACGCTTTATTATAAACAATCTGATAGCATGATATTTAATGATAAGAGTGTTTTCCTTCTAATGATAAACTAAGTTTTACCTTATAATGTACCAATCATAAATTAGTGTAATATTTAATATAAACGAGACATTAACTGCACCAATCCATGACCATGAGAATGAAATTCAATCACTTAATGAAATTCTAAGTTACGTAGTTTCTTTATTTATTTACAAAATAAAAATAACAAATCTGTATAGTTTACATTCTAGTATAAGGAAGCACTCAGTTATCACTTAATCTAATCAACATGTAAATCCAACTGTAGAAACTTCAACTTTTATGGCATACTGGCATTGTTTACACGCTTAATCCATTTTTCCATAATAAGACATTTCTTAACTACTTCCAATATTTAAATGATAACGTAGAAATACTCTTTCCCATTTTTAAGAAACTTAAATTAATCTTCATTCAAAACATTTCTATAGAAATTTTTGAGAGTAAACTACGAAAATTTCAAATTACAAGTCACGATTTCTATTCTGTCCGAGCTCTCATAGCATCATATTCAACGAAAAATAACCTCCAAACTGCAAGGCATAGAAAGATTCACTTTTCGAAAATAATCTTTTATTCTAAGAACTTATTTCAGTAAGAAAAAACTCACCGGAGAAACCTACTTTGAACTTTGCAACAGTATCTTCAAACTTCTGGGCTGTTTTCCTCCGGTTTTTTGTTTATTTTCCGACAGTTTGAATTGCTATTTCCAGCCTTGAACTCACTGCTTCCCATGATATGAGCTCAGTTACAAAGGTTGATATGTATTTAGGTCGCAGATTCTACCATACAAGAAATAAGAGCAAAATATCAAACTCTACCACACATACATTGGGCTGTCTATATGAACAAAACAATGTGGATTTGTATTTAATTTTCACCTGAACATCGAGATAGTATGCATGCTGTTGAAAGCATCAAATGAAAAAGTGACATTAAAACGTGAAAAAAATAAATGATGAGAAAAAAAAAAAGAAAAAAAAGAAAGCATACTACCTCCCAAACATCAATGGTAAGCAGTGGCTGCAAGAAGAGAACAGACCAATTCACATTGTGTGCAACAAATAGGATAGCATCAGAAGACAAAGCACCATATTAATCCACAGTAAAATAAACAAGAAAGCTCAACAGTTTTCCGTAAGATTGTGAGTGTACTTACATGATACCCCCAAACTAGGGGGTTCACAGCATTGGGACTCTTAACGACGACAAGCTTTTTGTCTTCCTCTGAAGGAGACGGATTTATTGCATTTCCAACATCAAGCTTTTGTTCTTTATCTATATTAAAATACAAAATAGAACAGTATAACATGCAGTGAAACAAACAAAGTAAAAGGAAATCAGAGATACCAAGTCAACACTCACATGCAAGCCATGCCCAACCAGAACCAAACTGGGTTGCTGCCGCTGTCTTGAACTCCTCCATAAATTTTTCAAAGGAACCAAAATCTCTTTCTATTAGTGCTAGAAGGTTTGCAGTTGGCTTTCCTCCCCCTCCTGGTTTCATTGATTCCCAGAAGAAGTCATGGTTCCAAACCTACAAAGGTTCAAAGAAACCACAAATCTCAAGGTAACAGATGAAGGTGAACGACCTGTGGCATGCATAATTGTCAGCTCCATAACCTTCCAAGTTGCAATTCTTGATCTCGTAACACTTGCTTATTTTTAGTTTGCATATACAACGAGAAAAAAAAAATAGTTCCTTTCAACTGTAGTCGATTACTTGTTCATGTAAAACGTTAAACACTTCTATAGAGAAAAAACTACACCATCCAGACGTGTTCCTTGGGGTAAAACTACAGTACGTTCAGTTTCTTCTATGGTAGGAAATCTTAAGGTCAAGTTTCCTATCTTTTTAACTGATATTTATGTCGACTCGGGTAATCAACTAACAAAAAATAAAATAAAACACAGAACTAATACTTATGCTCAAGACACCTGCGCTGCATTGTTGAAAGGTGGAAGCATATCACCCTTGTTGTATGTAGCAATAACAATATCTTCCAACGACAATTCCTCTAGCTCAGTTCCAGCTATTTGCTTATTCAGGTTGTCTACATAGGTCCTGTGGTGCTTTCCCCAATGATACTCAAGGGTCGTTTGGCTCATATGAGGCTCCAAAGCATTCTGCCGCATGCACATTGTCATACATAAAAATCTTTCCCAGATTATACACTCAGACTCATGCACCGAACTTTCAACAAAAAATTACGTAGTCAAAAAGAGTTTGGTGATATTTAAAGAAAAAGATGTCCTTGTTGCAATGATGAAGAAAACCAAGAATTTAACTATTTTCAACAATTCTTAGTATGCCAGAATGTCATCCACTAATTGTTAATGTTCTCTTTGTTAGTATGTCACCAGCTAATTCTTAATTCTTTCTCTCTTTCATTCAAAAAATAAATGCAACATTATTTGCATTTTCTTATAATTTCAAATGCGCTTTTCATTTCAATATGAAACATTCTTTTTAGTATTTCTTTATGAAATTCTGAAATTTGTTTTTCGGCTATATTGGCAGTAGTACTATGACCATAAGTTTAATCACTTTGTTTTCTCATGTTTTTATACTCTTTCATATATATTCCATTTGATTATATTTACTTACTATTAACATAATAATTTGAAATAGTTTACCAGACACACAGATGACAGAAATCTTGTTTCTCTTATTTAAAAATTTAACTATATTTATTGAAAAAATAATTATTCGAAATTAATATGAAAATATTTAGAACCATATTTCGGCCAGAAAAATGTAATTTAAATAGAACTTGAGTAGTAAAAAGGGTACTCAATATAATTATGGAGTGAATTAAAGTAAGAAAAGAGTGCATGATATTTTTAAATTACAGTTGAAATAACTAGGTAAATTTATATATTAGATGGACCCTACCCCTAACTTCGCCTTGGGCACTGGACTAGGTAGTGCTGGAAACCAAAGCTAGCCCAATGACAATAAAAAAGCTAGCCACAATGAAATTAGACGATATACTACATAAAAAGCAAGGAAAATAAACGGTCCAATCTTACCAGCGGATATGGAGGGGGTTTGAGATCAAACTTTGCACTGATTTTTCCAGAAGATGTTTTCCGTATGTGCAGTTTCTGTCAATATAAAAGCGATCTTATTCTTAATTTAATGAAAAAACCCATAAGTGAATTAAAACGTGAAAAAAATAATTATTCGAAATTAATATGAAAATATTTAGAACCATATTTCGGCCAGAAAAATGTAATTTAAATAGAACTTGAGTAGTAAAAAGGGTACTCAATATAATTATGGAGTGAATTAAAGTAAGAAAAGAGTGCATGATATTTTTAAATTACAGTTGAAATAACTAGGTAAATTTATATATTAGATGGACCCTACCCCTAACTTCGCCTTGGGCACTGGACTAGGTAGTGCTGGAAACCCAAAAAAAAAAAAACCAACAAAGATTGCTAGAAACTGTTTATGAAACATCTAAAATAGAAAAGATTATGACAATAAAAAAGCTAGCCCAATGACAATAAAAAAGCTAGCCACAATGAAATTAGACGATATACTACATAAAAAGCAAGGAAAATAAACGGTCCAATCTTACCAGCGGATATGGAGGGGGTTTGAGATCAAACTTTGCACTGATTTTTCCAGAAGATGTTTTCCGTATGTGCAGTTTCTGTCACATATAAAAGCGATCTTATTTCCTTAATAATGAAAACATAAGTGAATTAAAAACAAGGGTCATCATAGAAATGATTTCAAATTTTCAAATTTTCTTATGAATTACTTTGGAGTTCATTTCATTATGACAGGGGCAGTGGATATTATTTTGTGGCATCAGACAAAATACTAAGAAAAGAAAGTTGCATGATTTTAAAATACAGTTGAAATAACTAGGTAAATTTATATATTAGATGGACCCTACCCCTAACTTCGCCTTGGGCACTGGACTAGGAAAAGACTAGCCACAATAGAAATTAGACGATATACTACATAAAAAGCAGAGGAAAATAACGGTCCAATCTTACCAGCGGATATGGAGGGGGTTGAGATCAAACTTTGCACTGATTTTTCCAGAAGATGTTTTCCGTATGTGCAGTTTCTGTCACATATAAAAGCGATCTTATTTCCTTAATAATGAAAACATAAGTGAATTAAAAACAAGGGTCATCATAGAAATGATTTCAAATTTTCAAATTTTCTTATGAATTACTTTGGAGTTCATTTCATTATGACAGGGGCAGTGGATATTATTTTGTGGCATCAGACAAATACAAGAAAAGAAAGTTCCTGGTCCAAATTTTTTAGTGTTTCCAAACCAGTTGTGACCTGTAATTAGCTGAATTTTCAATCAAACTGCTTTTCCTTTGTAAAAAAGTCATTCAAAAACATTGGAATCAAATGCCAAAAGAATGAAGAAAGACAAATCTCGGGCCATGTGATCAGCAGGATTTTTGAAAATCTTCTTTTCCTTTGGATTAGTGTTTCTATAGCTCTATAAGTCTATATTCTGCAATTAATGTCTTTTTAAACTACGAATAAATCAAGTTCTTCTTACTTAAACTGGTATAAGCATGTAGTATATAAACTGGTCTGCCAACAGTTTACTAACAAAATGCAAGACATACACACAGACACATAAATACATAAAGCAAAATCGTATTTTGAGACATGTCTTCAAGGTATACTCATCCCAACATAAGATAAATAAGACATAGTTTATTTACACTGCATTGTCATTGTGTCCATGTTATAAAGTCTGTGTTTGTGTACTCGAAATAATTAATCACCCAAATCATTTACTACCCATGTTATTTTCACTACATTTACTTTTCACATCCAATAAAAATTAAGTCACCAGGAAAGTAAATCAAAATTCAACGAACAAACTGTATGAGTAACCTTTACTGTACCAAACCAGATAATCAGAAATCACTGACTCTGCAACTATCACCCAGAATGCAGAATAGAACTAAGTAGCATTACCAGCAGGAGTAATGAAACAAAATGGGAAAAACCATTTCATTGAGAAAATAAACTTTAAATTGATTCACAAAAAACGGAAACAACAGAAAAAGAAAGACGCAAACACACATCCGCGGATAAATAATGTAACGAGGAACCAAATTTTTCTTAGCATTCGAATTGGGGGAAGAAGAAATCCGAGTTTTACCCCTTTCTTCGATGAGTACAATGTACGAGTTGACTGAAGCAGGCTTCCATGAACAGATGAAATTTGATTGTGCGGTAGAAGAAGAGAAGATAGAGAGAGTGTGCCCGCCATACTTCGCTGAGGTCCTAAGTGACCACATCAGCCATTTGCAGGGGAAGGGATAAATGCTTCACAAAGAGTACTGTTAACCTTTTGGGTAGTACATGTTGCAGTACTGCTTTGTACTGGCCCATAGTTATTTTGGGTAATAATGTTATGTAAATAGTAATATAATTTAATTTTATTCTTGAAGTTTCCATAGTTTCAACAAAATGGAGAAAATAGAATTGGTTCATTTTTGTGTGGTTGGCAAATAGAACTTTGGAGAAAAAACGTAGACAACGTCGGATTCCGGCAGAAATTCACCGGACTCTAGCAAGTCTTGCAAAAAGTCTTTTTGTCGACCGGTAGACAAAGTTTGTGGGCCAACCCATCCTCCAAAAAATAGGTCCTGGCCAAACCCGTGGTTCGGCACAACCTTGGCAAAAAAAAAAAAATTCCAAGCTCGACCTATGATTGGCCTACGACTCTAAGTTGCTATGCATCAGACTCATACTTGAAACTTGATATCTTTGCCACCTCGTAAACATGTCATTAGATTTCGTTGAGTTTATAAGATTAAAATCATGTATTGTAGGACGATATAAATATCAATTAGTTGCAAAAGATTTTCTTAGGAGTATGGTGATATAGATTATGATGAGACTTTTGCTTATGTGGCCAAAATATCCAATATTCACACTCTTATTTGGTCTATCTATCGTATGGATGTTAAAATGCTCTCTTGAATCGGATCTTCAAGAAACAATTTACGTGAGGCCTTCTCCTGGTATTTTTCATTAGCTTAGAGAAGTTTGCAAGCTCAGAAAAGGCTGCATGGTCTCAACTAGGTACTTGTCGAGCATGGTATGAGAAGTTCACTATTGTGATTACTTCACTTCACTTGGATTTTTTAGTAGTCGTCGTGACTCGACCTTATTTATCAAGTGTATATCTCCTGGTCATATTATACTTTCTTTATATGTTGATGAAATTATTATTACTGGTAATGATATTGGTGACATTGTCGCATTGAGGTTCGAATTGACATGTTGCTTTGCTATAAAAGATTTGAGTCATCTACGCTATTTTATAGGCACTGAATTTGTTTTTTTTCCAAAAAGTTATCTTCTTTCTCAGACTAAGTATATAAGTGACATTTTTAGTGTGCTCATCTCACATATAATAAGGTTGTTGCATTATCTCTTGAGCTTAATGCTCAGTATTCATCTTCGAATTGGATTCTTTTGTCTGATCCTAGCCTGTATTGTACTATTGTCGATAACTTGGTTTATCTTATCATCACTCAGCCAAATATTGAGTATGTCATTCATATTGTCAGTCAGTTTGTTAGTTTACCCACTACAATTTATTCAAGGTGCTATTTTTTGTATCTTGATATATCTTTGAGGCACTCAGTTTCAAAGTCTGTTTTTCATCTAATTATTTTTTAGAGTTGTGTGCGTACTCTGATGCTAGCTAGGTTGATGATCTTATGAATAATAAGTCTACCACTAGATTTTGTATCTTTTTAAGAGATTCTCTTGTATCTTTGAGGAGCAAGATTCAAGATAGTATTTCTCGATCTTACATAAAGCCAGAGCATCGTGCACTGACTTCTAGTATTGTGAGATTGTTTGAATATGTTGGTTACTTGTTGATATAAGAGTTCTTATTGCTCAACCCACTTATTTACATTGTGTCAACAAGAGCATCATTCAGGTTGATCATAATTCAGTCATTCATGAGTGAACCAAACTAACGAGATTGATTGTCTGGTCATTTGCCATAATGTTTAAGCTAATATTAGCATGCTTCTTTTTGTTCATTCTTCTACTTAGATTCCCAATTTGTTTGCAACATCACGTATGGTTGTACAATTTCGTTTTCTCTTTAGGAAACTCTTGATGATTCTTACAATCGCATCGTGAGTTTACAAGAAGATATTAACTTATATTTATAGATTTATTTAATTATTGGATTTTCATTTTTAAAGCTTTTATTTTTTTATATAAAAGGTTCTTAAAATTCAGAGTTATCAGTTCTCATATTTTTGGGGCAAATTATATTTACCTTAAAAAAAATGATGAAATTAAGCAAAAAAAAAAAAAAGGAAAAGAACTATGTACATTTTGAGGGGAAGAGTAAATGACGTGTCATTAATTGATTGGTAGGGACGCATCACAATTTTGATTTCTCTGTTGGCCTTTTTTTGGGTTTAGAAAAAAAAAAAAAAACATCGGGAGCGAAATACGAAGACTTCTTTGCTTTCTGCGCAGAGGTTTTTTCGTTCATGTTTCTTGATCCTTCCTGAGGTAAGAATTTTTACTTTTTGTTTTCAATTCTTCATCTCGATTCTTCTACTTAGTTGAGTTGGGTTCTTAATCTTCCGGATTTGATTTTCGGTTTGGTGATGGTGCTTTAGTCGCAAGATTTGTGATGTTTCAAATTGTTTTCTGAGAAATTGAGAAGTCGTTGGTTGTTTTCTTCGTGTTTTTAATCTGTTTTCGTTGTTTTTTTTTTTTGTCAAAGGTAATGGGAGCCAATTTGAAGTGCTATCTTGCCGAGAGTATATGCTAAAATTTTGATTCATTTCTCCGTAGTTGCGTTTTTCTTCCTTTACTATGTAAAATGATTTTTTTTGTACCGCATCTTTTTTAGTTTACTTGGTAGGAAAAATTATAGGAATTTGAAGAAGCTGAAGAAGAAATTATAAAGTTTTATTGTGGTTTGAGTTTCTAAAGTAGGTAAATATTAGTTTGGGAATGAAGGTGATTAAAATGCTTGGAATTTTCTCATTTTATGTATTCTTTATTTAGAGACGCGGTCCATATCAAGGTTAGTGGACGTTGTGAGCTTTAAGGTATTGCGTTTCTTTTTCTTTTATTGAAGTTAGAATTCCTTGACAGCTTGTTGTGGAAGATGATGAGACTTCGGACATATTCAGGGCTTAGTTTTATTGCAGCTCTAGTAGTTGTTTACCATGCTTTTAGCAGCAGAGGTCAGTTTTACCCAGCCATGGTTTACCTATCAACCTCCAAGATCAATTTGGTGCTTCTTCTCAACATGGGACTAGTTTTAATGTGCTTGTTATGGCAACTCACAAAAAAGTTATTTCTTGGCTCTCTTCGCGAAGCAGAGATAGAGAGGCTTAATGAGCAGTCATGGAGGGAGCTGATGGAAATCCTTTTTGCAATCACTATTTTCCGGCAAGAGTTTTCTGTTACATTTCTTGCTATGGTCACAGCTCTGTTGTTAATTAAAGCTCTGCATTGGCTGGCTCAGAAAAGGGTTGAGTACATTGAGACCACTCCATCTGTACCTATGTTATCCCATATTCGGATTGTTTCTTTCTTGGGGTTCCTTCTTGTTCTAGATAGCCTTTTTCTTTATAGTTCCCTGATGACCATGATACCATGGAAGGCTTCAGTATACGTCTTCTTTGCATTCGAGTGAGTTAGATATTGCTGTTAATTTTTCATATACCATCTAATACTCTGCTATTATCATAAATATTTCTATTTTGTTTTTAATAAAATTTTTAAATCTCTTTAATTCTGGTCTGTGTCCGAATATAATCTTGCTCGTGTTGAATTTCGTTGATCATTCACCATTGTAAGTTTAAATCTGCAAGTCTAATAAGATATTTTGTCTGCTTATGAAAAAATTCATTGTTTCTCTTAAACCATGGTTACAAAATTATGTATAAAGAAAAGATTGGTTAATATCTACATAGGACTCTTTAAGAAGCAAGAAATACAGAAATCCTTTAATTGAAAATTTACTTATTCTGCAAGTACTAGGACAAAAGAACTACATAGCTTTAACAGACTGCGAAAAGAATAACTATGCTGTGTTTTCTTTTTCTTCACTAATTCTCATCTGTATTCATCATATTTACTTTGCTATTTGAACTGAATGTTGATTTTGTACTGGTCAAAAAGTTTGCAAAAATTATTTCTTTTCGAGGAAAAGATGAGTAAAATAATATTTTGTTTGCAAATTTTTTGAAATGACGGTAGTTGATTAGGATGAATATTAGCGCCTAATCATGATGTGTGATGATTCATCATCTTTTAAACACCACAGACTGCACCTTAGTTTTGTTGGTATAAGTAATTCTATAGAAAAAAAGTTTGTGGGTGAACTCTTTAATTCATTGCCAAATAATTCAATCACCCATTCAAAAGTTGGTTAGGCTATTTTATTCGATGCTGTCACTTCTTATTATTGTCTCCCTTGTATTCTTTGAAGTGACGATTTCTTTGGATGACAACATTTGGAATCTTACTTTTCTTCCTATTCTCAGGTACATGATTCTGGCGACGACCACTGTCTCTACATTTGTTAAATATGTTTTCTATGTCAGTGACATGCTTATGGAGGGACAATGGGAAAGGAAGCCGGTATACACATTTTACTTGGAACTTATTCGCGACTTGCTTCACTTGTCTACGTATCTATGCTTCTTCGCGGTGATTTTTGCGTAAGCAATCCACTCACTTACTGTTGTTTATATAAAAAGTTTCACTGGTTGAACATTTTGATTATGTTTTGTGGTTAGGATTAGGATAGTTAGATTATGATATAGTCTAGTTAGATGTTAGATGTCAGCATTCCAGTGATTTCAAAGGTTTCAATAAAACAAAAGGCTTTCCTCTTAATTATTGCTATTAACAGTTTATAAGACTTACTGTGATTATAGTTAGTATGAGCCTTATGCGTTATTAAACTCCATGCAAGTGTTGTTCTTTCTTAGATTTTATTCCTAATGGATTCATATTGTAGGTTTTATGGTGTTCCTTTGCATTTAATTCGAGAGCTCTACGAGACATTCAGGAATTTTAAGATTCGCATTGCAGATTATATACGATACCGTAAGATCACTTCAAACATGAATGATCGCATCCCAGATGCAACAATGGAAGAGCTTAATGAGTGAGTCTTAAAATTGCTTCGTGTATCATCTTGTCTACCATTTTTTTGCTATGGTCTAAAAACATGAGGATGATGGGTATGCAGAAGCGATGCCACATGCATTATTTGTCGTGAAGAGATGACAATGGCAAAAAAACTAATATGTGGACATCTCTTTCACGTCCATTGTCTTCGGTCCTGGTTGGAGCGACAACATACATGTCCTACATGCCGAGCACTAGTTGTACCGCCTGAAGGAACAAGTGTAGGCGCAGATCGACGTGGATCACAGTCAGATGCTAATCAACAGGGTAATCACTTTACGTTTTCTTTGATTTTTGTTTTATGTTCATCATCTAGCTAATTGCAAATTTCTTTTCTCACCCTTTAATTTTTTTTACTATAAAAAACTAAAATTATATCAAAATAAGGTTAAAATACAAACAAATTGAGTAGAAGGAATCTTTCAAAGGAAGAAAAAAGAAAGCGTCAACATGTGACTAAAGCCTGCCAATTGGAGACAACCAAAGAGAAGGAACACTTACTTTGATTACCTAAGGAAAACACTCACTTCTTAATCAAGAACTTAACTTTATCCACAAAGTAATGCTATCAAAATTTCTTATCCTATTCTAAGAAAGATTTATTGTTACACCCTAGCCAAATTTGTCCAAAGAGTTGTAAGAAAACCATTGCACCAGGAAATCTTGCTATGTACCGAAGTTGGAAGAATAGAAACAATCAGAGAAGAGAGGGAAAAGAATAAGAACAAGATGGAGTTTGTATTGAACAATAATTCAAGTTTATCTGATAACATAACTTCGTCACCTGTTTATAAAGGTCAAATTACAATGCATAAGAAACACCTAACTCAAAAAAATATTGTAATAGTAGGGAACTAATCAAAAGCATAAAATTTAACAAAATTTCTTAATTAAAATAAGGAAATAAAAAATTAATCAATCCTTTTTTTTTTTAGGTTTGCACCTAAAATAAATCTTGAAATGAGATTGGAGATCCACATCAGTTAGTTATCAGAGACGGTGCATGATAACAGAGATCCACGAAAGAAGAATTACTATCTGAGTTCAATGAGACCAAATCAAATTCTTTAAGAAGAAAACTTCAAATAATCTGACAAAAATTCATCATAGAGATAAATCCATTAAAAAATGCTTATCCTAAATCCAATCGCTCATATTAATCTTACCAAGTGCCAAAATTCAAGTGAACACATGCAATTGTATAGTGATCCCCCATTTGCAAATGGTGAGAAAGTGAGGGAAATCTTCTAACTAACTTCACTCGATTGAAAGTTTAAAAAAGCTTCAGTATGTGAGAATATTAGATTGTTTTGCGTGTTTTCCTGCTATTAGTGAACCTCTTCTAGATTTCTTCTTCCTCAAAGATTCATCTAACTATTAACTAGTAAAAAAAATATGATGTCCCAAGGAGAAGTTGAAATAACTGAAAGCATGTGAGAATAATTACAAGCATCATGAGAATTCCTTCAAAAGACTAGGTCTTGATCAAAAGGGTAAAAAAGTTAAAACTTTACAAAGAAGCAATAGGTTATTTTCATTACAAGACAATGGGAAGGTAGAAACATATTGGTTACATATATGGAGGAGAGTTACCAATTTATCTGTCTTCCCAAAACCAAGTCAAAGTACTATCCCAATATCAAAAGAAAAGAAATCTTCACCGAAAAATAGGTGAGATATGTTTTCAAGGATTAGGCAATCTAGGAAAAAGTTTGGTTTTCCAACCAACGTTCATGGTACTGTATTTGCTCCTTATAAGCAGGTGCTGTAAGGAATTTCTCTTAAAAGGGAATATGTAACTTTTGTGTTCTTACTGATTAAGAAGCTAGAATCTTCAAGAACATATAGTTGGTAATTCCTGTATTAAAATTATTAAATATTAAAAAATAATTTATATGTTTTTTAATTTCATTAACGAAATATATTTTGATGAAATAATCAAAATAATATTTGAATGATATATATATGGAGTATATATAGAAGCGTTGTTTGTGGAAAAGATTTTTCTTTATCAGTCCGGAGGAGAATTTCTTTTGAGATTTTTTACCACGTGTAACTTTACCTATGTTATTCCAACCCTTGGCTAGTATATAATGCAAGTTTATTTTTCTCGTAGGAAGCTTAATGATGAAAATATTATTTGGGAAGATATTATTAGCTTTGATGAGTTATGTTTCTGTGGCTAGTTAGATTCTTTATGTGGTTTTGACCGGCCTTTTTTCTCTGTGCAAAATGTGCCGAGTTTTCTGTTGTGAAATTATCTTTATTTGTTATTTTAATTATGAACTGAGTCAATTTATAATTGCATGATGCATACCATGGAATAGAAGGAAGAATGTTATATTTAATGTAACTCCTGTTTTATTTATTTTTTTATTTTTTTATAGATAAAGTATACTATATTTAAGCATGAAATTTTCACGAGAGCAAGCTCATAACCAAAAAAGCTCCACTCTTCAAAGAAGCAACACTCACAACAAATCTATCAAAGTAACCCGCACCCACCCAAAAAGAGAAGAGTTCCACGGCAATGGATCTTGAATCCCTCAAGCTCAAATCTTCCCCTCAAAATCTAGTTTATTTGTCTTTCGGTAAATGCACCAAATATACATGACGGCACTAAATGAAACACCTGTTTCTTACTTCCTTACCCCTTATCTCTCCTCTACCATGACATTCGCTGTAGATCTCGGCATCCCATTCAACATCAAGCAAACTCCCACAACTATAGAGCAAGACCATCTCACAATCCATCTCGTCACACAAAATGCATCTTTTGGGAAGAGCTCATGATTATATTTTTGATGTTTCATTTTAGCTATAGACGTCCTATATGTGTTTTTCTTACAAACTGTGGCTCATCGTTTAATTGGGAGCAGGTATAGGAATCTCAAGTGTAACTGAACAGGGTTCTTCTAGTGGTGGTGTGGCAAGGGATATAGTAAGCCAGCATCAAGCCAGACTCCAAGCCGCAGCCAATGCTGCCTCAATATATGAAAGATCCTATGTTTATCCTTCTCCAAGCTCGCTGGTTTGGTATGAATTTTTCATTAAATAATTTTCTCTTAAAGTATCGTTGGTTCTCTGGCAACTTCATTTTCTGATTTAGATTGCCTCCTTGCTTTACCTTAGAACTTTTGTTGTAAAACTTTGTTTATCCATTGGTTTTTTATTTTATTTTTCAAGCGGGAAAATTTTTTTGACAGAGGAGAGTTTCTTGTATGAATGGGAAACAAAATTCAGGATAGGATAATATTTTTATTTTATCTATTTGGAACCTTTGGGTGAGATTAATATCTATGGAGCTATTTAATAATAAAATACTTGCTATTTCTAGGTCCCCTGGATATGCTGCAGTTCCTCAGATTCAAAGACCATTGCCGGAGTCTTCTAATTCTGAATTAGGTAGCGCACTTGGTTGGACAGGACAATCACAACATTTTGCAAGTCCTGGTGGCGCTGCATCTTCTTCCTTTCCCCAACTTCCGCACTCGTTTTTTGTTCCTTATCAGCCTACTGGAGCCTCTGTAAATTCTGGAGTAGTGTTGTGTGATGATCCAATGGTAGCGCGATCACAGCTTGAAGCTCAAAGAAGATTTCTTGAACACCAAATTGAGGTATAGTAAGATTATGTTTTCACATTCAAGTTTTTTCCTGCACAGTAGCACCAATATTCATGCATATTCATACACCTAACTTGATAATTTATTCATTGTATATCTGTGAATTACTGCTCTTCTTTTATGCATTTTGGTTTCCGATTCTGATTGTTATTTCTTTTTTGATCGGTATTATAGATCCCCTTGGTTCATTAATAGAAAGCTATCTGACATGAGCCACGATAGTGACTGATTTTCTAGTGGTGTGGTAGCTCTCCCTCACTATTTCCTGTTTCGAAAAATATTTTGATAACCCTGAAGTACACTCTCCTCTTCCTTTAGTATTCTTAAAAACTCTATCAGAATATTAACTAATTCTCTACCTTCCTAAAACCTAAATTAGCGCACTTTGAACCTACCACAATCCCTTTTACCCTTAC
The DNA here is from genome assembly GCA_022432975.1 of Begonia masoniana. Lineage (NCBI taxonomy): Eukaryota > Viridiplantae > Streptophyta > Magnoliopsida > Cucurbitales > Begoniaceae > Begonia > Begonia masoniana. The sequence goes on from CM039515.1 coordinate 42,892,954, forward strand.
CATCAATCCTCAATCCTTTTACCCTTACCCTCAATCCTTTAGTATATTATTCACCTTCTAGAATGTGGTGTTTATTAGTGCCCGCTGCCCAACTTGAACTTTGTCCTCGAGGTGCATGATCCTATAACACCTCATAATTTGACGCTAACGCTACCTCATAAAATGTCTCCTCTTGTCGATTAATCTCCATGCCCGCCTCACAGATCTCGTTTTTGCTCTTCCTCTTCTCCAACATCTTGGCCTACCATTACTTGGAGTTCCTTCAACTTGCATAGGTGACCCAATATTTTACATCAGTTCAATGGCAAAGGCCCTTCTCTCGCTTCACATATAATTCATTTTTTGTGAGGTCTCTAAAGGAAAAATGTTCCCTCACACTTGGTCATCTATGTATAGCTGAAAATTCACAATTTGGCTTGGGTTATAGTAGTAACAGAGGAATGAACTAACTATGGAAGCACTAAAGGCCACTAAACTTGAATTAGATGATAATAAAGGGATTAGACCGGATCTGGACTAAGGCCCTCTTCAATGTGATGGATCGCTTGCATTATAAGGTCTAATCCACAAGTCTAAGTACCAGAAGGTCTATCCCAATTTCTATCTGCAACCCATGGATGAATTGCACCTCAAACACGTGTCCGAGAATGTGGGTGATGTAGGAAGCCAACCTTTCGAAAAGCTGTTGGTAGTCAGGAATGGAGCCTTCGTGGCAAAGAGAAAGGAATCTTTCCCTCACGTTGTTGTTGTGGGTCAAGATCTTACTCCAAAAGGGTCACCTTTGATCTTTCTATTGATACGATGCCAATGCCTCACCCTCGAGATGCATGGCCTCAACATCGATCTTTTTTGCCTCTAGCCAATAACTAAGGGCAAAGAATTCTTGTTCCCCTTGTCTCACTCAACTTGCTTTGCATCCAGATTATGCATCATAGCTAATGCTTATTATGCATCGTAGTTAATGTCTGTAGTTTTTCCATGATGACCAACATCCCTTCACATACCATCTTCCAATGTGACGTGCCACGACCCAAGCCTTGAACCCAATCTAGCCCACATTTTATTTCTATGCATTTTAATATATAATTTTAGTAATTTTGTTATGTTTTATCTTAGTTAAGTTTCAAGATTTAATTATGTAACTCTTGGTTAGTGTATATTTTATCCTGAGTTTGAAGTTATGTTTAGAAGGTTATTTTGGGTTTATCATCTTGAGTAGGTCAGCCCTAATTGTGGACTATGTAAGCTCTCTTAGAGCTCTTTTGTAAGTAGTTGAGTTTTTGAATTGATGAAGAAAATAGAGATTTCTTTATAGTGAACTCTTGAAGTTAGCTTCTTGAGGATCATGTACCTTATCATCTCTAGATTTCTCTCGAGTCTGGCGGCTAGTGCCAACTTCATCTAACTTTCTCAAGTTAGAACTCAAAGTAAGTTTCCATTTTTGTAAGAAATCCGTCTCTTTGAGCGTGTTGATGGCTTCTTTCAAGTTTCCTATCCACTCTATCTTGATTCTTCGACATTCTACCTTTTTAAAGTCGTTTCATTGAGATTTCCTTATTGGTTTCTACTTGGCAGCTTGAATCTTCTTATTCAAGCGGTATTATCTCGACTTTTGGTCGCCTTCTGTTTCTTCGTGGTCATCTACTCACTCCTAGAGGTCGTTCGCACTAGTGCATTTTTTGAACTGAAATCTCTTATGGACTTCTACTCTCTTACCCAGTCATCCACTCCGGAGACATTTTTTCCATTCTTACACTTTCGGACGTCCACCCTCTACAATGACGCCAAAACCCAAGAGCTTTTTGCAACCATGTTGTCCGTCCTCCTTTTGAGGGCATCTGCACTGGTGCCTAGTCATCCGCACTGGAGTTTGACTTGGCCTTCCCTGATATTAGGGGTATTTTTTTTGGGTGTGGCATCTACTCATCACACTCAATTGAGCTAGTAAGCATGTGGATTTTTTCTTGCATCATTGCCACCTTTGGAACGAAAGCTGTTGCATAATCTTATGATTTTTTCAAGATAAAAATCGTGATTTTACATTTTACTAGACAAATTTAAGTTATTTACAGGATAAATGGATTTATATTTTAATCATTTTAGGAAGCCATTTTTTTGGTTTCTTTTTTATGGGATAATTTCTTATCATCCAATCGTCCACTTCTTGCTCTGTCAATACTAGTACAATTCCCTGTTGAAAAGAAAGACACTAGCATTTAAAAGACACTCACCACACTCAATTGAGCTAGTAAGCATATGTGGATTTTTTCTGGCATCATTGCCACCTTTTGGAATGAAAGCTGGTGCATAATCTTTGGATTTTTTTCAAGATAAAAATCGTGATTTTACATTTTATTAGACAAAGTTAAGTTATTTACAGGATAAATGTAAGCCATTTTTTTGTTTTTTTTTTCTGGGATAATTTCTTATCATCCAATCGTGCACTTCTTGCTCGGTTAATACTAGTACAATTCCTTGTTGAAAAGAAAGACACTAGCATTTAAAAGAAACAAATTTTGTTAACATAGTTATATCCTGGTTTGAGATAAGCTGAATTTTTCTGAAAGCAAGTATTAACATGGCTGCCCTGAGCTGTACATTTGTGGTTGAACGCCTGGATTTGTTTACACTTTATTTCTACTTGTTTTTAGGCTAATCCAATCTCAAAGGACATATGAGTCAGATTGTATTCTGATTTGAGTAATTTGTCTGCCTGAGCTGTACATTTGTGCTTGAATGCCTGGTGTTTGTAGACATTTGTTTTTTGGCTAATGGAATCCAAAATGACGTGAGAGTAAATGAGAAACTAAGATGTTTACATACTATGCTGAAAAGATGTGTTGAAATTTTTAAATAAATGTAGTCCAGTTTAAATATGAAAAAATATATTACTTTAAAAAAAAAAAAATTAATTATCCCTTCATAAACAAAGAGGTCATTTTTGTGGTTTCACTAAGCTCCCATGATTTTCTTCCACAGGTCCTACAAAACCAGCTCCAACTTCTCCAGAAGGCAAAAACAGAGGACAGCATGGAAGTGGACTCTACAACTCCGGTAGATAATAAAGGGAAGAGCGTTGCTACCGCTTCCAGTCGTGACATAATTGAAGACTGATACATAAAAAAAGGTGCATAATTATAGATGTATGATATGAAAACCCGCAGGGTGTGGACTCAAAAGAGAACAGGTTAGAGTTTAAATTTTACCAAGATTGCTCCATTTATGGATTTTTCTTTCTTGTAAAAACAATCAATGGTATGTTTTGTTTCAATGATTTGACTTCATTTACAGCCTTGAGACTTCAAATTTTAGCAAATGAATCTGCTCTCAGAAAAAAAGTAAATTTTATTTTATATTAAAGTAGTCAATCAAGAAGAAACATTAATTTTTATACCTCAATTTTTGAGATGGCAAATATTATTGTTTTAACTATAATGTTTTAAACTGAATTTCAGGTTTCGTGTAATAATTATTATTGTTGCTAATGATGGTTGATCCTTTAGTGGATCAGCACGTCAGATCCTTTTGTAGCCTATAGTCTTGGCGAATAAAATCGTTAATTGCTTATATAAAACACTAAATGCAATTTATCTCAGCGTTGGAGGTATGAGGTACTTGTGTATCGGAGGTACCTGACTTAGACATTGGGATGAAGTTTAGGGGTGAACTCAGTCCGGTTCGGTTTGGTTATACTCCTAATTGAAATGTTCGAAACCAAACCGATCAGCTTTCAGAACCAAACTTGAACCGGACTGATATTTTTGATATGGGTTCGTGATTTTTTTCGGTTTAAATTTAGTGTTGTGCTGGTTTTAACTCGGTTTGGCCAATTTAGTTTTATAATTTGTAATTTTCAATAGAAAAATTTTTAAAATTATATAAATATTATAAATTTAGTTTGGTTTGAATTTTGAAAGTATGAACCGAGAACTGAATCAAAAATCTCGGATTGGTTTGGTTCGGATTCAAAATTGGTTTTCTTAAAATTAAAACCGAAACGACTCGGATTCGATTTTTGATTTTAACCGAAGCGAATTGCTCCCCTAATGGAGATTCATTCATTAAAAAAAGTATGAGTATTATTAACGTGCACCTTCCCCTAAGTTCCAAGGGTGACTCCCTTAAAAAACTACTTGGACTTCATCCATAAGTTCAGGAGTTAATGATATACACTTTGCACATTTTCTTAAAACCAAAACCATGAAGAAATGTTTGCCTTTTCTTTGACTTATTTCCTTATCAAACTTTGCTCCAATTAACACACCAAACGACCTCGGACTCGGGCTCATGCTCCAACATGAATTCTTCTTCTTGCTATCCTCTACCTCGGCCTTGTCGATGAACTATTTCCTCGTAGCAAATCCAGAGGTTTTTTCTCTCATACTCGTCTTCTCCAGCTGTTTGAGCACGTCGCCCTTCACTGTCTTCAATCCACCAAAGAAAATTCTTGCTATGAAGGATTGTTTCTTCCATTTATCATCGTAGTTGTTCACACAGGTTCCCAATTTCCATTTTCTTTCCCGCCTAAGAAAGCGTATCTAGAAAATGCTATCTTGAAGAAAATTAAGTTAATAAAGAGGTAATCAAGAAGTTTATGTTGGTTTTAGGTTCCCACACACGACAAAATCACTAGTGTTCATAAAATCGGTGACGTGAGTTACCCACATCTGTTTCAAAAATTACTTTTTTCAAAACACAAAGCCAAAATCATTAGTTCTAACATGTCACTAATAATATATACAGAAATAAAAAATCAAATCTAAAGGACTAAAAGTTCATCCTTGGAGCGTGTTTTACACAAGAAATGTTTCGGTGTATTTGACAAATTTATTTGAATTGTTTTTCTCGTACAACACTTTGAAATCGAAGATTTTCTTTGTTGTCTCCACACATAGAATATTAATGTGCGGGCATCGTCAACAAAGCTTGCATTCAAATATGAAGAAGCAGGAGTTGGCTTAAAAGGGATTAAGTATAATTGTTTTGACGATGAGCGTAATTATTTAATTATATTCTTTTTATCGATGCTTATTAAGTCTAAATTATTGATAAATATGTTTTGAATGAATTATATTTGAAATTTATATAAATTATATTCTCTTTGGAAATACCTTTGAAAGTAGATATTTGAAGTTTCTAATACGTCTATTGAGTTTACGCAGCAAAAGATAAAATGATGATGTAGAACTCAATTGAAAAATATCAAAGTGTTGAAGATCACTCTATGCATGTGCCCCTGAAAAAATTTGATCTACTTGATTATTATCATCAACTTATAGAGATTCAATGATTGATTGTTCAACACTCATTTGACTTTAAGGAGTGTCACTTATAACAATCAATCTCTTGAGCTAGAAGGTTTAATATCAATATGATTTCTTTTGGTAACAATGTTCTGATATTTGATCCTCCTAATAATAAATTGATTTTCAAGAAATTTGACATTTATTGACTCCACAATTCTAGTGCTATGAGACGAACAACATAATCTATAACCCTTAGACTTCTCGACATATCCAATGAAATGCCTACTAAGAGTTCTTGATCCTAGTTTCTTCTCTCGTAGATTATAACTCTTTACCACATAAAGACATCCTCATATGCGTACATGTTGTAAACTCGATTACCAACCTTTCTATAACTCCAATAGTGTTTTAAAAATAACATTAGTTGGAACTCCATTTAATATATACACAATCATCCAAAGAGCCATAGTTCACATGAAATCTAGAAGTTTGGAGTTGCTACGCATACTTCTCACCATGTGCAAAAATATTTTGTTTCTTGTTTTAGCTACATCATTATGGTCTAAAGAATCAGACATAGTATATTAAACAACTATTTCATTCTTTTGAAGAAACTTCGTAAACAGATTATGTGTGTGTCCATTTTTTATGTATATACCAAAGTATTCTCCACCTTTATCAGCTCTCACGATCTTTATTTGTTTATCGCATTATTTTTCCAACTCCAGTCTTTAAAACCTTAAAGGCCTCTAGAACTTTATTCTTATTATAAAGCAAATAGATATACATATATTGTGAGAAATTATCTATGAAAAAATGACCTTTCACAACTAGACCATACGAGTCTACAACTGGACTACAAATATCTGAATGTACGATCTTTAATATGTTACTACTCTTCTTTGTACATTTCTTGCTCTTGTTGGTCTACGTACCCTTAATACGATCTACACAAATGTCAAAATCTATAAAACTCAAAGCACTAAGTACTTTATCATTTACTAATTTTTTAATTTTATCCACGACAATACGTTCTAATATTTGGTACCATAAGTTAGAAGAATCCTCATTTGATAATCTTTTGTCTTTTACTTCTATTTTTTTTTTCAAAAGAAGAAGAAAAACCTTATGGGAGAGAAAAGATAGCGTATAAAATCAAAATATGTGAGATGTTCTTGTGCGCATAAAGAGTTTTAAGAGAGAGAACTTTATTTTGGTAAATATTTTCTAAAATATTTGATTTGTAGAAAAATATTATAAATCTTATTTTTCATAGTGAGATTTTTTTTGAAAAATATTATAAAACATATCTCTATATCTCTTATTGCACATGTCCCCCCTTAATTATGCATTCTAACCTTCATTTTTATAATCCTTATTAAATTGGAAACATTACCAATTTACTAATGCATATTTATTTCATCCAAGCCCAAGTAAACATGATAGTGGAGAAGCAAAAAGGCTCAATAGTTAACATAAACTTGAAGGAAAAATAAGAGTTATGAAAGGAAACAAACCATTAAAAGATAATTATTAAAGTGTGATAGGTTGAGAGTATAGAAGAGGTTATCAAGAATGTAGGATGAAATAATAACTAGAATATTTATTTACATAACATGTGATATGGAGGTATCTAGTACAATTAAGTGTAATAAATTTTCGAAGATAAAAGGAGTAGACAATATAATAACCCGATTTGTCACGTGTGGAAATATTATATATATTTAAAAATAAAATAAATCCACAACATGCAAGAAAATAAAAACTAGGCACAACATTTGTTTGATCATACTTCTAGATATCTCATTTAATCAATATTTTTAGATTTCTAGTCAATTTGTTGAATAGATAATCTAGTCCAACAAAATTTGGACAATTAATAACAATATTATGGTTTTGTTTGAATATTCTACAATCCTTCTCCTCACTTCTCATTTTCTCCCTCTTTTCTTCGAAGTCTTCGAAAACTTTGATTTTACGCATCAAGTTATGTACATATGTCACATTTTCATCCATGTAAACGAAAAGAATGAGTCTTTAGTTATTGAATACTTGGAATAGGTCTCTCAAAATGCAAGAATGTGTCTCTAAAAATGAATGTTTAAGAACATGCACATAAGGTCATTTTTCGCCAAGAAGCCGAGCTCTCTAAAGAAACTGTATCCTCTCGAGAAGTGAGACGACATCGAGTACATGACATTAAGTAAGAGGCTTAGGGCTCTATATTGTCACAAAATTTAACATTTTATGCAATGAAAGAAAAATAAATGATGTATGAGACGAAAAAAGGTAAAAAGAATAAAAGAAGATTTAAGAAACGGACAAAAAACACTTTAGAAATATTATAGTTGCATAATTATGGCAAAAGAATTTTGGCAACAAATGTAAGTTGTCTTTTTTTGAGCAACTAAATATCATCTCTTCCTATGGTTCAAAGATTTATATAAAATAATTATATATTTTAGTTTTGAAAAATGTTGAACGACATGTCGTTTCGGTCAAATGGGATGATAGGAGAGAAAAGGGCAAAATGGAGAAAAGAAAAAGAGTTCTCCCCCGCTCACTCTCGAAAGCCCGTCTGCTTCATTTTCAAGCTGTCCTCTATTTCCCGGTCTCCGTTTTGTATGATTTTACGTACCTCTATATATATGTGCTCGCTTTCTCTCTCTTCCACTCGCTCTTTCTCTCTCTCTAGATTTCTTTTGCTCTTAGGGTTTGGGATTGACCCTGCTCCTTTCGTTTCTCTTCTAGGGTTTTTCAGAAGTGGTTAGTTTTTGTGAGTTTTGGATAATTTCTGACTGTCATTCTCGCTCAGCCATGGCGGCGGAGAAGCTCAGGGATTTAAGCCAGCCGATTGACGTTCCTTTGCTCGACGCTACTGTTGCTGCCTTCTATGGAACTGGATCTAAGGAAGAGGCGAGTGATTTTTCCTGCTTGTTTTCCTTCACTGGACTTGCTGTTTAGGTGCCGCAATTTTGACTTTGGAGAATTATGCGAGATATTGGGTTCCGTGACCAGTTTTTTTACTGGTTGCAGAGAAAGTGGGGGAATGTGTCTGGGATTTTCAAATTTAGGATTTAGTGAAACTTGCTGTAGTTAGGTAATTTGGAGTTATTTTTTCACAACTGAGAATAGTTAGGGGAGCAGGATGCTGCCTCGTTAAACTATTAATTTAGTTATTAGTTGTGGTTAATTGTTGAGACGGTTCATTACTCGCCTAGTTTTCATCCTTCTTATCTTTGTTGGAGTGGCACTAGCAGTAGAAGATCAATTATTTTAGCATCTAATGGAAATATCTCTGATATGTATAATTTGTTTTGGGTTTATTGGAGTGTTCCTTTTCTCACGCTGTTGTTGGATGGAAGAATGCTATAAAATATGAAACACCAGTTTGAAAAAGGGAAAAATGCCACCAGCTTACCATTTAGAATGCCATTTTTTAGTGTTGCTATACAGAAATCTTAGTGCATTTTGTATGATGGTGGTTTGGCTGTATGATTATATCTTCTACATATACTCTGTTTTCCTTGCTTTCAAGAGTCTAGTTTTACCATTTTCTCTTAGTTCTTACTTAAAATAATTCATGCAGAGGGCTGCTGCAGACCAAATTCTACGGGAGTTACAAAACAATCCAGATATGTGGCTGCAAGTTGTTCATATTCTGCAAAATACGAAAAACCTGAATACTAAGTTTTTTGCCTTACAGGTTAGTTCAATGGGTGTATTGGTGTTCTTTTTGCAACGCAATGTAGTACCCAATAGTTTTTTATTTACTTTAACATATGTAAAAAGAAGCCGCAGTTTCCATATGTTGATATACATATGCTGGTATTGAATGAGTTTTAGGTGTTATGTGCCTCGGTATGTTTATCGCCCTGGACAAAAAGGCTTGGTGTAACTAGGGGTCTCAAAGTTAGACAACAACCGACATATACCCGTCTACACTAAGTGAATTATTTGATGAAGTAGAAGATCAAACTGATAATAGTCGTGTTATTATGAACTGAAGCAAATAAAAAGATACAGGATGAGGAAGTGAGGGAAGAATAAAAGTTCAAAATGTTGGACATGGTTATCTGTGTTTATGTCTTGTCATGGTTTCTAAAATCTATTGATGATACTCCATTTTATTATTACCAGATATAATTGAGAAAACACTATATTTGTGGCTAATGTTTTTGGTCAAGACAACCTACGCCGAGCTGAGTTTAAAAGCTAGTATGGTTCCATTCCTCACTCTCTACATGTTGAAGGCCAGAAATATTATTTAATAGACTTGAGGGGTTCTGTAGCTGATATTGATGTTAGTTGGAAACTTTTGTTTTATGTGTCACTCTTGAAGCTATCCAAAGTTAATTTCGGAAATACTATATTTATGTTGATTCCATAGTTTTTTGGATTTTGATCGCTATGTGAATAAGCTCCAGTAGTTGATTATGTTAATAAGTAATTTTTTTTGTACTATCATACAGGTCCTGGAAGGTGTTATTAAATATAGATGGAATGCATTACCTGTTGAGCAGCGTGATGGGATGAAAAATTATATATCTGATGTCATTGTACAGGTGTGACTTTGTCGTCTCTTTTCATAGGAAAGAGCTATGAATTTCACCCTTTTCTCACTTATTTCCATAAAAAAACAGTTCGTGATGCAATTTTTTTTTTCTTTACCTTTAATCTCTCCCCTCTAGCTTTCGAGTAATGAGGCTTCTTTCAGAATCGAGAGACTGTATGTCAACAAACTCAACATTATATTGGTTCAGGTACTTTATGGATGTCATTTTTCTCTTAAATTATTTTGTTGTATACACATCTTAACTACGCAGGTGTCTTTGCTGTGGCTTCTAGAGTCAGATTGAATTATGATTTTATTCGACATTATTAATGCTAAGTTATTTCCCTTTGATATATTCTTTTCTTGTAGATGCTCATCTCAAGAGCGCTAAGAACTTACATGCATTTAGATTAAGTGACAAATGTTATTTTTTCAATGGTTACTGCAAGCATTATTTTTTATTCAAGTGTTGTCCCTTATATTAATTCATACATTCCCAGATTTTGAAGCATGAGTGGCCTGCAAGATGGCGAAGCTTTATTCCTGATCTTGTTTCGGCTGCTAAAACAAGTGAAACAATTTGTGAGAATTGCATGGCAATACTGAAAGTAAGTAATTTTTCTTTTCTTTTTTTAGTTTAAACTTCAAAATAGTTCCATCTTTTTTTTTTTTCTTTTATTGATGACATGATCATTTCTATCAGCTTTTAAGTGAAGAGGTTTTTGACTTCTCAAGGGGGGAGATGACACAGCAAAAGATCAAGGAGCTTAAACAATCTTTAAACAGGTGGATTTGTGAATTTCATATTTGTTGGAATGATTTTTGTTCAGGATCTTTTCTTCTCTTATTTTTTATGTGATCTAAAATTGTATTATTAAAGAAAATATGTACAAGAAGGTAAGCTAGGAATGCACTCAAGTATTGTATTTGTTTTTGACGTGTAACCAACATGACAGCAGCATGACCACACTAAGGATTTTCTTATAAAAACCATCCTATTTCTTGTGCTACAAGTACTCAAAATAGGAAAATGAGGCAAAAATATGCATATAAAATTTACACAGCCACTTCCTTCTCTCTCTCCCATCTTTCATCGGCGGGATCGCCATGAATACAAAGATCCCTACCATTCCCAAATGTTGATTTAAAACAAATATGCATTTGGACAATGCAACAAAATATGGTTAGGTTTTTGCAATTCAGATGGATGGCTGCTTTTACCTTTTTGGGTTTGCTTTTCATATAAAAGTAACCAGAATGCTCAGATTGGAAAACACTGAAATGGATATGTCTGAAACTAGTCAATCTATGTGACTATTAATGAGCAGAAATATGTTCCCCTAAAATAAAATAAACAGTTGTGGTTTTCATATTTCTTGGACAAACCAGTGGGAGTTAGCTGTATGCTTGTATCCTCGAGACCACTGAACCAGATTCTCCATCAAACATGATGATCTTTCTCACTTGGTCAAGCGGTTCATAAACTCTTCAATGTCTCTCAAGCATGTCACTCTAAATTTCAAAAATCACAGAAAAAATAATGAAATGTAGGTTATAAATTTTTCATCATATAGATTGATGTCATCTCTAGAGAGTGTAGTTTAACCATGTAAAATGGTTATAGTAGTTCAATTTATATTCTCTGTACACGAAATTTTATTATTATTATTTTTTTAATATCATATGATTGTATTTAAGATTCCATTTTTATATTCCTTTTACTTGATTTGTTTACGGAGAATTGGTTTGTTGTTGTTTATGATGAGTGTCAACTCTTCATGAGTTATGATTGTAAGTATGCCAGAGTTGTTTACTGTATACTGGTGACGAAATGTTGTCTTTTGGATATGCATTTCTCTTGTTCTTCTCCCCAGCTGTGAATTTTATTTTTATCTATTTTTGTTGTTTTTACAGTGAGTTCCAACTCATCCATGAGTTATGCTTATATGTTCTTTCGGTGTCTCAAAGAACTGAGCTAATACGTGCTACACTATCCACATTGCATTCTTTTCTGTCATGGATTCCCTTGGGTTATATATTTGAATCCCCATTAGTAAGTATAATTTTATAAATATTGTCAATTATTCAATATAATTTTGTAGTTTGAATTAATGCCTTGCATTGTGTGTTAACTGTTGCAGCTTGAAACATTGTTAAAATTTTTTCCTGTGCCATCATATCGAAATCTCACCCTTCAAAATCTAACAGAGGTAGGGTTTATGTGTATATATATATATATATATGTTGGGCATGTTTCTTTTACTGCTAAAGACATTTTAATTAATTTACACATTTTTTGCAGGTGGCCTCTCTTAATTTTGGGGATTTCTACAATAGGCAATATGTTAAGATGTACAACATATTCATGGTGCAGTTGCAGGTTTGTCAGAGCTTTTCCAATTTAAGGCTTCAGAGTCTTCAGCCTTTTCTTCCATTTTATATTTGTTTTTTTTTATACAATATGTTTTCTGTTGGTAATTAAGTTACCTTATTTTCTAACAGACTATTCTTCCCCTTAGTACAAACATTGCTGAAGCTTCTGCTAATGGTTCAAGTGAGGAGCAGGTCAGTGTTCTTGTAGGTTTCATACTCTGAAGGATTCTGTTTATGTATCTAACTTTAGCCATATTATTTTGTCGTACCAGGCCTTTATTCAGAACCTTGCGTTATTCTTCACTTCATTTTACAAGGTCAGTTTTCTTCACGTTTGCATGAGAGTTATGGTCAAAGTTCTCAACATGTTAGTTTCATTATCTAGATAATGCATTTGTCATGGTAGTCGATGAAGAACTTTACTGGCAGTTATCTTTTTGTGGTGCAGTCATGACTGAAATGCCATGTATTTGATTGGCATTCTAAATATTTAGTTTGAGGTTTTTCTTCCTTAAAAGTTGTGATGACCCAAATGGACACATATGAGGAAGAACCACCCAGTGCTCCGCGAATCCCGAGTGAGACTTGGGCCGGAGGGTGACGTGCTGGGTTAAAAACTCCGCGGATCCCGAGTTGGACTTGGGCCGGAGGGTTCGGTCGTAGAAAGGGGGGTCGTCACAATCCCACATCGCTTGGGGAAGTATGTGGAAATAAAACATATGTAAAGAGACCCTTCCAAGATAGTAAGACGCATTTTAGAGCACAATTGGCAACGGATCCTATAAAAACTCCGAATTTAAAAGTACTTCAGCGAGAGTAGTACCAGGTTGGGTGACCGACTGAGAAGTCCTCGCCAAACAAAGCCGTGAGAGAAGGATATAGGGCTACGCCCAATCCCCAGAGCGGACAATATCTTGGTAGGAAAAGGAGTCGTTACAAATGGTATCAAAACCTGTACCCAACTAGAGATGTGGCCAACGAGGACGTTGGGCCCCCGAGGGGGGTGATTGTGATGACCCAAATGGACACGTATGAGGAGGAACCACCAAGTGCTCTGCGAATTCTGAGTGAGACTTGGGCCGGAGGGTGACGTGCTGGGTTAAAGATAGTAAGACGCGTTTTGGAGCACAATTGGCAACGGATCCTATAAAAACTCCGAATTTAAAAGTACTTCGGCGAGAGTAGTACCAGGTTGGGTGACCGACTGAGAAGTCCTCGCCAAACAAAGCCGTGAGGGAAGGATATAGGGCTACGCCCAATCCCCAGAGCGGACAATATCTTGGTAGGAAAAGGAGTCGTTACAAATGGTATCAAAACCTGTACCCAACTAGAGATGTGGCCAACGAGGACGTTGGGCCCCCGAGGGGGGTGATTGTGATGACCCAAATGGACACGTATGAGGAGGAACCACCAAGTGCTCTGCGAATTCTGAGTGAGACTTGGGCCGGAGGGTGACGTGCTGGGTTAAAAACTCCGCGGATCCCCGGTTGGACTTGGGCCGGAGGGTTCAGTCGTAGAAAAGGGGGTCGTCACAATCTCACATCGCTTGGGGAGGTATGTGGAAATGAAACATATGTAAAGAGACCCTCCCAAGATAGTAAGACGCGTTTTGGAGCACAATTGGCAACGGATTCCATAAGAACTCCGAAGTTAAAAGTACTTCGGCGAGAGTAGTACCAGGTTGGGTGACCGACTGGGAAGTCCTCGCCAAACAAAGCCGTGAGGGGAGGATATTGGGCTACGCCCAATCCCCAGAGCGGACAATATCTTGCTGGGAAAGAGGGTTGTTACAAAAGTGTTTTTCCGTTCTCTTCTTTGTAATTTCTCCTTTTCAATATATTTCTTTTCTCATTAAAAAATATATATATTCACTGTTGTGTTAATGGAAAGATGCATTTTAATTTAATGAATCTCTGTCTTATATTTCAAAGTTTATAACTTATTAAATACATGATGCATATTAACAAACTAGGAAGTGACATGTGGTTTATTCCTTGTATTGAAATTGGTACCATTTGGAAACTCTTCATTGCTTTCAGAGTGTTGTGGTAGGAAGAAGTAGATTTGGTTGGCATTCTAAATATTTAGATTAATGTTCTTGTTGAGAAGGGTTATTCCTTTCTCTTATTTGTAATTTCTCTCTTTCAATATATTTTCAATATATTTTGTTTCTTATTAAAAGAAAATATATTTACTGTTGTGTCAATGGAAAGATGCATTTTTTTTAATGAATCTCTTTCTTATATTTTAAAGCCTTGAACTTATCAAATACATGCTGTATATTAAGAAACTAAGAAGTTATATGTGGTTTATTGTTTGTGTGCAAAATGGTACCATTTGGAAACGCTCCATCGCTGTCGGGGTGTTTGTGGTTGGAAAAAGTTGATTTGTTTGGCTTGGAATGTCCAAATTCAATTAGCATGTCTTTTTTCGCAAGGCTTCTTTTGGCCCATTTTAAAATAGTACAATGAGATCAAGGTCAAATAGAAAATTTTGAGCTATAGGGCTTTAAGTTGGAAATGAGAATTGCATGTTTTTATAATTCCTCTATATTTTTGGGGAATGAAGTTTAATTATTTGTATGTAGTCTAGAGAGATGCTCAGTTTGTCTTCTACATTGTTGAACTTTTTGGCAGGACATGTCCAGAGTGTCCTATTATTACATTTGGATATGAGAATATATTTTTTACATGTTTTTTTGCAATTTTTATATATTTTTTCTTTAATCATTGCAATCTCTGTTGAATCTCATGTCTCTTTATGTACTTTTTTCATATGTTATTAATTGCGTCTTACAATAAAAAAGTCGATGATACGTCTCACCCTTTTTCACCAAGTGTGACCTCCACGCATGTTATATTTGGTTTCTTAATGATCCAGCATGTTGATGTGTTATTTCGGTTTTGTTCTTTCCATTGCCATCATCAATGTCCTTTTCTTTGAGAATTATTTAATCTACAATTTCTGTTCCAGTCTGTGATACAATCGTGTTGTCATTTTTTTGCAGTGCCACATTCGAGTATTGGAATTCACCCAAGAGAATATTTCTGCTCTGTTATTGGGTCTTGAATATTTAATAAGCATCTCGTATGTAGACGATACTGAGGTTTTTAAGGTATCCTAATTAAAGATGCAATTTCCTTGCAAAAATCTGCTGGGATATTCGCAAAAATACATAGAACATGGTTGTTAGATTGTGGCAATCATTATTTGATATGACATTGAACAGGTATGCTTGGATTATTGGAATTCCCTAGTTCTGGAACTGTTTGAGGCGCAACATAATATCGAAAATCCTGCAGTAACTGCAAATATGATGGGATTGCAGGTACTTCTTTTTGGTCTCCATCACAGGTTACGTTTGTGACCAGTGAGCAATATATATTAGGTGTAAAACGTGCAAAGAGTATGAGTTTAGGAGTTAAATCTGAGAGTTATACAAAACTAGAAAAAGCTGATCTTGTCACAAAATGAACAGGTAATAGTTTCCAAGTACATAAGCAATAAGATTCATCATCAAAGTTGTTGGCATTTTGTAATTTTGTTATTTTTGTTTGCATTAAAAAAACACAATTTCCACAATTGAAATTGTAAGATGGTCAAGTAAATAATCTACAGAATTTTTATCAGATTGTATTATATATTTTTTCTTAATAATGACTGACTCTTACATTTTGTTTTTGACTTCGAAATTCGACATTTCAATCTCTGTGATCTCTTCCATGTTTTATTTTTATTTGTTCTTCCTATATTATATTTTCCGGACACCATTTTGATTGTTTGGAAATAACAAAACCTGATCAGTTGCATCCCCTTCATTTCATGTTGGGACAACATGAAACCTTTTTCTCTTCCATGTTTTTGACATCCTTAGCTTTTGCCAGGGAACCATGCCTCCAGGAATGGTTGATGGCCTTGGTTCCCAAGTTCTACAGAGACGGCAACTTTATGCTGCTCCGATGTCAAAGCTAAGGATGCTTATGATTTGTCGGATGGCTAAACCAGAAGAGGTTCTTATCGTTGAGGATGAGAATGGGAATATTGTTCGAGAGACGATGAAGGATAATGATGTGCTTGTTCAATATAAGGTAGGTCATCTATTTTTGTGGTTATTGTGTATGCAACTGTAATTATTTCTTATAAAATTGTTGTAATCACAAAATTTTAGTGCAGTGGAGGATAAATTGTTTGACAAATCTTCCTTTCCCCTTTTCTCCTTTTATATGTTTTAAGCTGTATTTGTTTTCTACAGAGTATGAGAGAGACCTTAATTTATTTGTCACACCTTGATCATGAGGACACTGAAAAGCAGGTAACTCATGGCTTTATTACATACACTTCAAAATATAATTTATCTACATGTTGTATTGGAGTTGCCTATTTTGTTGTTTTAGGTTGTTTAAGATTGTTTGAGATTACGTACTGTGCCCACTTTAATGAGAGCAAATGGTCTTTTATAAAGTGAAGAAAGTGAGACTAATAGATCTTGACCTGTGTACAGCCTTGTACAATTACAGTTGTACTTGCATGGGATTGGTTTCTTTTCCTATAAGTATTGGATACTAATGACTCCCCAAAAAACAAAATTGAAAAGGATTATATTTTATGTCACTATTTTCATTTATCATTGTAGTCAAAAGTTACTGGTTATTTGGCTTCTGGTATTAGAGAAAAGTTACAGATTCTTTGATGATTAGTGTGTGGGTTGGTTGTTTTTTTCTTCTGTAAGTATTGGATATTTTATTTGTTACTCCCCAAAATACAAAATATAAATGTATCAAATCTTATGTTGCTAAATAGTTATCACACATTTTCGTTTGTCATTTATGTAAAAAGTTTCTTGTTATTTGGCTTCTAGTATTCGAGAAAGTTACTGATACTTTAATTATTAGTGTTTCCGGATACTACTTTGGAATATATACAAGTTTGTTCCCTGCCAGAAATGTTTCTACTTAGATTCTGTTTTTCTAAGACCATTGGGATGTGGAGAAGAGAATCCATGACTATGATGTTACTTTGGGTGCAACACAGATGTTAAAGAAATTAAGTAGACAACTGACTGGTGAAGAATGGACATGGAACAACTTGAACACGTTGTGTTGGGCAATAGGATCTATTTCTGGCTCCATGATGGAAGATCAGGTACTCTCCTGTATGATTCTCAAAGAATTAATATTGATTTATCATATAGTTTGTTTAGCTAGATATGAACCTTCTCTGAAACTACATCATGAAGAGCCTCGTGAAGTGCTATTCCAATTCAATTTCCTTTTTAATCAATTTTGCTTTTCCTTTGTTACTGTTTTGTTAATAATTTTCCCTGCTAATAAGATTATGTCTATAATTGGCTGATTCTTAGGCACAATTGTATCTACTCACCTAATCATCTATGCTGAACATTTGGTTTTTAACAACTATTTTGATAAACGAAATTGGATTTTATTTAATTCTTGTGATAAAACTAAATTCGGATTTTATTTAATTCTTGTGATAAAACTAAATTCTTTATCTTTCAATACCAAAAATAGCTTCTCTTATTTTTTTTATGAAGAAAAGATATATATTAAAAGGAAGCTATTCAACAGGAGTGATCGACCATATAGCTTCACTTAAGTGAAGAACCAAACACCAAAATCAAGCATTACATCTATGAACTTATGAAGGATATTGGTTTTTTGCAAAGTATATGCATTAACATATCGGTGATTTTTTTGGAGGTATCACATTGGGTACATTTTTTGGAGATTGCATGTCTTATCGTTTGTGTTGTTTTGTTTTTGTGCAGGAAAATAGATTTTTGGTGATGGTCATCCGAGATTTACTCAACTTATGTGAAATCACCAAAGGAAAAGACAACAAAGCTGTTATTGCAAGTAACATAATGTAAGGATAGTGATGTAAGATTTATTGGAGCTGCTTCAGTTGTTTTCTACTTATCTCCTAGCATGATCCTATAATTTTGGCTCATTTTATAGTTCATGAAATAGGTGACAATTGGCACATATGCAAGTGATTGATGACTGTTGAGGCCAAAATTTTGTAAATTTGATTGTGTTTTGTTGCGAATAATTGTTTTTTTATTGTACTGTATGGTTTTGCTGGCAGGTATGTGGTTGGACAATATCCAAGATTTTTAAGAGCTCATTGGAAATTCTTGAAAACTGTTGTGAACAAGTTGTTTGAGTTTATGCATGAAACGCATCCAGGGGTTCAGGTATCTTTTCCCTGGAATATAGCTTACTTTTGTGTCTGTGGGATAGAACCTTTTCTCTGTAGATTCCGCCCAGCGCCCCGGCCTCCACCCACAAATATTTTATGTAAACTGAATTGTGTCTTGAAACCATCTGTAACAGGATTGTTCTTTTTTTGTGTGGTTATTAACTTGACCATGTCACTCAAAATATATTTTGATAGTGATTGTCTTATTTAAATTCCATAGGGTAGCATGACTTTTTTCATTTTCTCACCAACACAGATCAAACCCTATGGTATCACTCCTTTTTTTGTTTCACAACATTTCCTTTTTGATCTTTTTCGTTCCACAACATTTAGATAGTCAAGTGTATCTTTACTCTTGAAAATCAGTGAGTAACTATATGTAACCTAGATATCTCAAGTTATATAAATAAATAGCAATGTAGTTTGTTATTTATTATGTGTATGGAGAGGTTGAAACTTTGTGGAATATAAATTTTTTTAGGATATGGCTTGCGACACATTTTTGAAGATTGTTCAAAAATGCAAGAGAAAGTTCGTTATAGTACAGGTAATCTTTGATTTGGCTTGGATATATATTTTTTAAATTATTCTGATGCTTTTTCTACTTTTACACAATTTTTTATGTTTCCCTTTTGAGTTTGTTGATAGATTACCTCTTAATATTGTCAGGTTGGTGAAAGCGAGCCATTTGTATCCGAACTTCTTACAGGACTTGCAACAACAGTTGGAGATCTGGAGCCTCACCAGATTCATACTTTTTACGAATCAGTATGTCTGCTGAAGAATATTTATGTATGATCTGGAGAAAGAAATGTTCGAGTAAAAAATTATGTTTTTCTCAGGTAGGCAATATGATTCAAGCAGAATCTGATCCAAATAAGAGGGATGAATATCTACATCGGTTGATGGAGCTTCCAAATCAGGTACGTTTGTTATTAGTAAGTGGGAATCAATCTCTTAGGGTTTTACCTTTTTTCTACATTATAATAGTTGCTTCAGTAACTTTTTCCCCCCTTAATGCAGAGATGGGCCGAAATTATTGGCCAGGCACGTCAAAGTGTGGATTTTTTGAAGGATCAAAATGTAATTAAGACAGTACTTAATATATTGCAGGTACAGTCTTTCTACTCAAGTAATTGAATTTATTGTGCTTACGGATATTTATTTTTGTTACCCTAGAAAATATGGCCTCATACTTCAATCTCTTTTTCTAATTGTTTTTTTAATACCTAATTCATATTTCTCTGGTTTAAACTGTAGTTGGTATGCTATATATTTCATGTTAAAATTATACAAGTATTTTCTCTTCGGGATGTTAAACATGTTCTTTTGTTGTCTTTTTACGTATTTTTTGATCTAATGTTTGATTAATTTTTGCCAAGTATATTTTGGTGGCATTAAGCTTTGTAATGCTTTGTTGTGCTCTTAAATTGAAACAAAAAAACTCAGGCATTCTCTTTGGTTTTGCTTTTCAAATCTCTTAAGTATTTATGGATGTAATTTAATGATGGAGAAGTCACAGTATTCTTTGTTTGTGTTTCTAATAGAATTAAATTATTAGTGTGTTTCTGTTGAACGTTGCAGTGGGTATTGAATGATTAAATAAACAAATAATTTTGTTTGGCATTATGTTAGTGGATTTTACACTTTTACGTAAGTACACGTATCGCTTCAAATAGTACAAATATCGATCCCACGGGATATTCTTAATTGAGTTAATTGCTATAAAAATATTAAAATGATAAATGAAAATAATTAGAAATAAAATCCAAATGACGATGCAACAACAAAAGTAGGATAAACGAGATAAAATTAATAAATGAAAGCTTTGGCTAGGATCGATTTCCTCGTTACGAAAGTTTTACTACTGATACTCTGGTAATGCTCTGCAGCATTGTCTATGAACAACAAGAATAAAATAATTATAGGATTCTTTCGAATTGCCTAGGTAAATTCAATTTAGAATTTCTCTCAATCTTGAAAGAATGTAACTAACATTGAATTTCTTAATTGTCTTATTCTTATTGCCAATCGAATCAATACTAACTATGTTGTAAAAATTTAATCCAATTAATTATTCGTGCATTTTAGAATTTATATTTATCTTTCGATACAATATAAACATGGATCATTAACCTATCTATCGATATGATCTGAATTAAGCAAGGAATATCACAAATAATTGTTCAATAAACAATCGCATAAACAAATCGAGATCGTAGCAAAATCCGTAACGAATACTATCGTCCTAACCAAGTAATGAAAAGTTTAGCCTGAAATCATGATAACAAAACTAAAAATAAAAATAAAATTCAGAAGAACATGAAAAGTAGCAGAGAAGAAGAAGAAGATGTAGTCCTCCGGGCTGCCTACCAGACCTCCCTTTTTGTTCTCCTTTTATGATTTTTTTTGTAGTGTATCTTCTCTCTTCTATCCATGGAATAACGCATTATCTTCCTTCCTTTTTCGTTATTTATTTATTTATTTTTTTGGATCTCCTATCTCTCTCTCAAGTGCTCTCTTTGTTAACCGAAATTTGTTCTTCCCAGTCAAGTCCGCGACTTGCTCGTGAGTTTTTGTCTTTTAGTGCTTCTTTTTAGATTGCCACTTCAGCTTCTGCCGCTTTTCCAAGTCGTCCATTTCTGCTAGTCGTCTATTCTGCTAGTCGTCTATTTTGCTCTGTCATCCGAAATTATCATCCCAATCTTCTCTTTCCTCAATAAAATTTGGATTTTATTCTCCTCTTATTCTATGAATTGTGGCATTTAGTTAAGGTAAAAATCAATTTTCTCTAAATAGATTTTCGTTCCCATGATTTACTCATTTTAGTTCCTTGATTTAAATTTGAATTTCCTGATTTATCTTTTTGTCTTTCCCGCTTTAATCTCTGCATTAATAAAAATATATTGAATGAAAATAATCTGCTCATTCTAAAAATATATATAAAATGTATCAATTTCACCCAAATTATTGATACTGCATGATGTTTGCAGAATCACCGCGGCATTAGCATTAAAACTCACAATTTTATAATAATTCTACTCAAATCATTCGAGTTTAATCATGCTCATTAGAATCAAATAACTCTAAAATAAGAGTTATCACATTACTTGTTTAGATCTCTTCGAGATTACTTCTCACTCTCTTTTGTGATTATTGGAATTAATTTTTTTATATCCTATTTATTGGAGTTTGAATTATTAAGAAATTCAAATAGTTGTGTTTTTGGATTTAGATTAAATAATTAAATTTATTTGAGTTTGAATGATTAGGAAATTTAAATAGTTAAATTTATTAGTAGTGAAGAAGTACCTATTTAGTGAAAGATACAAAAGGAGTGGTAGGGTACAAAATGCTCAACTTAGGCTGTTCTTCTCTTGGTTCATTTGTTGCATCCTTTAGGGTCTAAGTGCTTCTTGTGTTGCAGACAAATACGAGTGTAGCCACATCCCTGGGGACATATTTTTTGCCACAGATATCTTTGATCTTTTTGGACATGCTTAACGTTTACAGGTGCCATTCCCTACTTTGGAATCTATGGCATAGTTGTAACCATGGAACGTAGTAAACTATTTCCACTCTCTGAATTGATATGAATTTGATTTATTTTGCATCCAGAATGTACAGTGAACTTGTATCAAGTAGTATTGCAGAAGGAGGACCCTTTGCATCTAAAACATCATACGTCAAGCTTCTAAGGTATGTAATTTCGGACTGAAGGATCTTCTGTTTTCTTATTAATGCACGGAGATTTGAGTTATATGTTGATGTAAAACAGATCAGTTAAGAGGGAAACACTAAAGCTTATAGAGACATTTTTGGACAAGGCTGAAGATCAGCCACAAATAGGAAAACAATTTGTTCCCCCAATGATGGATCCAGTTCTTGGTGACTATGCTAGGAATTTACCTGACGCCCGAGAATCAGAAGTTTTGTCTCTTTTCGCTACAATAATAAACAAGTATGTTCTGCCCTTTCTTATATTGATGTTGTCATGTTATTTCTATTTTGTTTAGTTTGATGTGACAACTAGCTTGAAAAAATTATGATGGATTAATTGTTTTATGTGTAAATATTTCCTCTCTGTAATCGTAAGGATATTTTCAATTTGATTTTCTGTTTTAACTCTCATTAAGAGCAAAGACTCCAATTACACTCCAGTCCTAATTTTTTTGGCACCCAAACTTTATTGTCTTGGATGACTGCAAAGACATTAGTTTATATTTCTGTTTGAAAACCTGCAGTAAAGAAGAATATCATGCCGCAGATGTCTCACTGTTATTCTATTTATCATTCCATTTGAAAAAAAAAATGTGGGTGGAAAGTTTCTCTTGTTTCTGTTTGACACTCTTCATAGGACGTTCAATGAAGTTCCTGTATGCATGTTGTCTTGTCATGCAATCTTCTTGGCCTCGATGTTTGTTTTGATATTCTGGAATTAAATGTACCTTCTCTGTTCTCTTTTCTGAAAACTCTCTGGCTAAGTTCTCATTGTTCAGATGTATTCCTTCATCTAGGAGACCATACCTATAATTCCTGTTTTTTTTTTTTTTTTGTGAAGGTACAAGCATGCTATGATAGATGACGTGCCTCGCATATTTGAAGCTGTCTTTCAATGCACTTTAGAGGTCAGAATCTTGAATGATGCCTTAGCCAAATCTTATGTGTTTCAGGAGGATCATGTCAGTATTGTTGATTATTAGGCATAAGGCTTGCCTTGACGGGTATAATTTTACTATGTCTATGGGGCTTTGATGTGATTATATGTGAATTTACTTTAAAAAACGGGAGCCTGTCAAAATTTGACTATTTAAAAGCACTGGGCGAAAGATCAGTTTTTTTTTGCTATGATTTTTTTTAGTTTTTATGAGTTGTTTAAGATTAGAGAATATAAAAAAAAAATTATATTATCCTGTCCTATATGATGATTAATCTCCATCTCTTTCTCCCTCTTTGAGGATGTTACTTTGTTGAGATGAGTATATGCTTTAAATGGATCTACAACGATGCACTATAATGCTCAATGTGCTCATTCTGCAGATGATTACTAAAAATTTTGAAGACTACCCTGAGCATCGCCTCAAGTTTTTTTCATTGCTTTGCGCCATAGCTACATTCTGTTTTCCTGCGTTGGTTTTGTTGTCGAATCAGGTTTTTCTAAAAGACATTCTCCTTTATAAATATATATTTTTTTCTTATGAAGGAATCGTGTACTTACAATTTTTTCTTCAAACAATTATTATTCTTGGAATTTATGAGAATTCTAATCTTTTGTTATGTTATTGTTTGGTCTTGGGAACCATGGGTTTGATTTTTTCATCAGCAACTTAAACTTGTTATGGATTCCATTATATGGGCTTTCCGGCATACTGAGAGGAATATTGCTGAAACTGGACTAAATCTATTATTGGAGATGTTGAAGAACTTTCAGGTTTGACTTTTGATTTAATTTAATGGTGTACGGTTACTTTATGCTACATTATTTAATATGATTCTTGATGAATTTTTAGGCTTCTGAATTCTGCAATCATTTCTACCGGACATATTTTTTGACAACTGAGCAAGAAATATTTGCTGTTCTGACGGATACATTTCATAAGCCTGGCTTTAAGTTACATGTTCAGGTCCTTCAACATTTGTTTTGCCTGGTAATGTTCTGTTCTTTGTTGCTGTAAAATTGCACTAGCAATTATCTCAGAATCTTTCCTTTTAAGTTTGGGGTTAATTTGATCATTTGAGTTTCTTACAACATTATTGTTCCTTGCTTATAGATATTGTAGTTTAAAATAGGACTATGAAGTTGGGTTCTTCTCTAATAACTTGTTTACCATAAATCGCCTATTCCAAAGACTTGGAGCTTTTATGGAACAATTTCAATTTAAGTATTGTCTTTCATATTATAGGCGGAGTCTGGATTGTTGACAGAGCCTTTGTGGGATGCTGCATCAGTCCCCTATCCATATCCAAATAATGTCGCCTTTGTGCGTGAGTACACAATTAAACTGCTGAGTTCATCATTTCCTAACATGACAACATCAGAGGTATTTTATTATGTTGGGATTATCCTTTCCTTTTTTGTTTTTCAATTATGTCATTTTTGACTAATTTGTTTGGAGTTTTCAGGTCACTCAATTTGTAAATGGACTATTTGAGTCTAGGAACGACCTGTCTATATTTAAAGATCATATAAGGGATTTTCTGGTACAATCGAAGGAATTTTCAGCTCAGGTGAAAGCAATACATTTTATTTTATAAGAAACCGCAATATATATAGATATATATATATCTGTATCGATTTATAGGTGTACAAAAGATGTAAGAGAAGGGAAGAATAAGAATTCTCTCTTCGTAGAAGTGACAATTTTTTGCTGTTTCTTCATGAAAAAATTTAATTGCTTGATTTTATCTTACTACCTTCCATTTTGACTCCTGATTATGTTGTCAGTCACATGGACTCGCAATTAATTATTATATTGCTTTTATAGTTAAATTTGATCTTGCTGGCAATTAATGGTTTTCTTTAAGTGAGTGAATTTGATTATTAAGCTGTGACTAGATCAAGTTGTGTCTAATCTTAGTATCTGGAAATTTACTGGAAAAGCACCATGGTTCCTCCAAGATAGTCATTTAATTATAATTTTGTGAATTATCTTATTCAATAAAAAAATTGCTTTTCGGACTCCCTATGTCTCGTTAAGTTATTATGAATTTTTCATCACATATTCATGGAATTAGTTAGCACCTTCTTTTGGTAGACATATTAAATTAAGATAGTCATTCTTCCTGAAATGGAATCTCAGTCAATGTTTTGTAATGGAATTTTATTATTATACAGTTTACATCATTTCTCCCCTGACATTATCCATCTCTGGTTAGAACTATTCATATTGCTCAGTGATCAGAAAGATACTAAAGAATTATGGAATCTTTTTATAGCACTGTTTTGATTATAATCAAGTGTTACGATAGTTCTTCAGTTAAATGAATTTCGACTTCAAAGTTCGTTTGATCTTAATTTTTTTTCATCTCCCTTTTCAATAGGAAGAAAATAGCATCTCCTTGTCATTGTTTTCTTTTTTCTTTTATTTAATTTTGAGAGTATTTCTAGTCCAACATTTTTTCAATATGTTTGCAGGACAACAAAGATCTTTATGCAGAAGAAGCAGCTGCTCAGCGGGAAAGAGAGCGGCAAAGGATGCTTTCAATTCCAGGGCTCATTGCCCCTAACGAGTTACAAGATGAAATGGTCGATTCATGATGGATTTTTCTAATTTGTTGATTTTGACAGGCTTTCGACATTCATCTTTGATTTGAAGTGACCAGAAATTGTGCATTCTGAGCAGAGGAGGCATTGTGAAGCTGTTTTTCTGCACATTTGTTTTTTCTTCAGTTGGAATTGATCAAGTCATGAAGTGGCCTCATATCACGATGGTTTGGCCACGGATCGATCTCTCCAGTACGGTTCTTGCTCTGGTCCATATGTAGAGTATTTTTAGGTGCTGATGTAGGGTGGTTATACATATATATTATATATTCATATATGGATGACTCAATCGATATTTGTAATGCGAAAATTTAGCCTTTTTTTTTGGGGGATGACTTGTTTTGGTTAGCGATGATCATCATCATTCTTCATAGTTGTAACCAATCCTAATACTACAGACCATTTAGTTGAGTTGTGTAGAACGAAATTCCTTTTTTTATTTGTTTAGCATGTGTAGAATTAATTGAGTATTGAGATGTGTTGGAAGGATGTTTGGTTGAGGATTTGTGTTCACCCCCTCAGATTTTTTGTTGGCATTTGTGTAATCTTATGTCATGCTCTGGTTTGTTTTACATGTTGTCATCGTGACCCTCATTTTCATTCTGAAACAATGCATGCCAAAAGAGATCTAACTCTCGCTCACTGCTACCGTTTTTGCGTTTTATATTGTTGTCGAAATCGTTTAAGATTTTCGTTAGGCTATGGTTATTAATATCTGTCTACATTACACATGTTTTGCATATGACAAAGTGTAGGATCGAGATTGTCTAAGAGGGGGTGAATTAGACATTTTAAAAATTTTTTAAACTAATCAGCAAGCACAATAATAAAAATAACAGAGAAAGAGAGAAAAACCAACACAAGAGTTTTTACGTGGTTCGGCCAAAAACTGCCTACATCTACGCTTCAAGGTTCCCCCTTGAAGATTCTTAAGCTTCTCCTCACGAGAATAAACAGATCGGAATTCCGAGCTCCGATCAATTGCCTTTTACAGATCTGGATTGTACTTGACGGGCGTCAATCCACTACCTTATACAGATATTTGAGTTTGTAAAAATTCAAGCTCAGACTACACTCTCAAAGATTAAAATCTCAAGTTATCGAATCGAGAGGTGTAGATGAAATACAGAGTATGATAGATTTAGCAGATTAGGGCTCAAGAGAAAAAATTCGCAAATGTTGTTTCTTTGTGCTATAACCTCAGCTTAAATACTCTATCTGATTTTGCTTCACAGAATTGAATGCTTCTTTCTTCAAATGGAAAATGTTACCGATGGAAAGCATCCGTACTGAAGCAGATATCCGTTGCATCTGAAATTGCTGTTCGTCGTTGTAACACCCGACATTTTGGCAGTGTAATATTCTGTTGAATTATTGTATGGATTTAAATTGCCATAAATACGATAACAATTCTATTGTAAAATGTTGGAGCATTTAGTGTGGGAAGAAACTAACTAATGTGTAACTAACAAAACACTAAGTTTGAAATGCATGGAAGGACAAATTGGGGAGAAATTATGGTTGGTGGGAGATAGCCAATGGATAGCTGACACATGACAGCTTGTTGAGGAAGTTAAGTTCCTCCTCCTACGTGAAGCCCTCTTCAGTTCACTTCTCTGCTCTCTCTCCATTCTCTTCTCGGCACTCTCTCTTCCAGTCGACAATCAGCCATCGAAGCTACTTCGATCTCCTCGGCTCCTTTCTGTTTTTCTACTAGGGTAAGCATATTTTAAATGCTAACAAGTTTGGACAAGTTTAAAGTGAGTTTTGGTTGGAGTGAAGGATTGTGATACTTTGGTAAAACTCACTGTTTTTGGATGAAAACACACCGATTTGTTTTCTAAGGGTTTGAATGAGTTTGGAACAAATTCTTCTAACTTATTTGTTAGCATTTGCAGCTTGTTTATTTTCTGAACGTGCATGTACAGGTTCGAACATTTCCGAGACGTTCAGGACTATCAACTCTGCAGCAACAGGTAAGTTCATACGTATAGGTTTGGCCCTTAAGGCCCTACAATACGGAAGTACTAGGTTTTATGTCGTCGGGATTTTTGTTGGGTAGTTAAACTATAGGTTATGTTTTAGGTTAAGTGTGTTCTGTTTTTTTTTTTTTTTTTTTATATCCTGGTTATTATTCTGTTGCCTGTCTATAAATGTTCATGCATACACGTTTTTCTCTGAAAGTCATGAAAATATTTTCTACACACGGTTTGAAGTTAAGTAAGATAAAACCTGTAATGAAATGTATGGTTTAAGTGTGGACGAGGACTGACATCCTGTCATGTACTCCTGTTATGTCCTGTTGTGGCATGTATTCCTGTTGCGCCAGCTCCTCTTCCCACTTATACCTTCCTGTCCAGTGAAATGTAATGTAATGTTCATGTATTTGAAAATGTTCATGCATAGCATATGCACACTGCATTCCATGTTCTTACTGAGCTCTAGGCTCATAGATGAACTCCCTGTTGTAGGTACGGATACTCCAGATGAGGACCTTGTGCCTCAAAATGACGAGCTGATGTAGTTGGAGGATCGAGCTCACGGGGTTTGGCTGCTGCAGTCAGACAAGAGTTAATCCTATGAGAATGTGTTTTCTGAAGTTATGTCCAATATTGTACCATCTTTTGAAGTTTTAAAACATTTGAAATGTAGGTCCAGTTCTGTACTACTTTGTGGTTTGTAAAACGATGTATGGAACCTGTATTGATTTTTAAAACCTCTGTATTTGACAGTTGAATTATGTTTTGAAGTATTCTGGAATTTGTTTGGAATATTTTCTGTTAGTCTGTGCATGAATAGTTTCTGGTTTTAGAGCTATCCATGTGGTGTGGTTTTTCTTAAGTTTCTGTCATGTTTTCTGTTGCGTTCGAAAAATCAGGTTTTGAGCTGGTTTGAGAATCTAAGACGTTTATGTCTTTTGTTTTAAGCTCTCTGTCTATATGTTTTCCTGTCAAAAGTTGTAAATTTGGCCTTTAAAACTGTGTCTAAACTTCATCTACTGATAGATACTGTACATGTTTTGTCTTATTCTCATCCACCGCCAAACAGTGGTTCTGTCATAGGTTATCCCTCCTGCCGATTCCGTTTACTGCCTATATCTGTCGATGACGTCATCACATCTTCTGATGACGTCATCACACATTCCGATTCCATCTGCTGCCTGTATCTGCCGATGACGTCATCACACATTCCGATTCCATCTGCTGCCTATATCTGCCGATGACGTCATCAGACATTCCGATTTTTGTCTTATTACATCCTCCGGTGAACTCAATTCTGTTTGTAGTTCACATCCACCGGTTATCACTGTTCATCTTTGTCGTAACTGCATCTACCGCCAAACAGTAACTCTGTTTTAGGTTTTGCTTCTGCCGATTCCGTTTATTACCTGCATCTGCCCGTGACATCATCTATCTTCCGGCTGACGTCATCACATTCTGCTGATTACGTCTACTATCTGTATCTGCCGGTGACGTCATCCATCTTCCGACTGATGTCATCACCTTCTGCCGATTATGTTTACTATCTGTATCTGCCGATGACGTCATCCACATCATCCGGCCACGCCATCTGCCTAAATCTTCCGGTATCGTTTCTGCTTGCATCCACCGATTCCACTCGGTGCTTGCTTCTTCCGTCAACGCCTTCTGCCAGTTTATTTACTTTTGTTTTCATCACTTCCTGCTTTCCTTCTATCATCCATTTTGCGTTCCGATTCTGTTAACTGTTTTTCCTGTTTGATTTCGAATCCAGAGAACTTTCTCTCCATCTGTAAATGTTTTAAAAGTATAAAGTTTTTTTTAAAAAAATAGTCCCCGTTTTGGAATGTCCCGGAGTGATGGCTCCTCGTCCCCGACCGGGTCGGGGGTCGTCGCCATTAAAGTTCTGGAGTTAATGTTGAAAACGACGTCATTGTAGCTTCGCGGTTATATTCAAATTTGGCGGAAGATCACTGGTGGAAGCAGCTTTAAAAAATCGGAACGACATCGGTAGATGCAACTTGAAACGCCATCGGATGATGCAACACTTCAGATCTTGAACCGATATCGGCAGATGTAATATAATAGGTGTTGAACCGCCATCGGTATGTGTTGCTTTAAGAAGCTGAACCAGCATCTGCAGATGTATCTTCAAATGCCATCGACAGATGCAGCGTCAAACGCCATCGGCAGATGTAGCTTCAAACGCCATCGGCAGATGCAGCTTGAAAACGCCATCGACAGAAGCAGGCCTTGAACTCCATCGGCAGATGCAAGCCTTGAACTCCATCGACAGATGCAAGCCTTGTGTCGTTTAGCGATCGGCATGTGTGATTCTATAAACTCCACTGTTTTTGTCGTTTTTCTATCGGTGGATGCCATTTTTTTCTTCAACCGGTGGATGTCTTCTTTGTCTTTTAGCTATCGGTTAATGTGAACATTTTATACAATTTCAGCTCTGTACATTTAACCAATATTGTTAGAAAACTAAACTACCCTTTCCAATGGTATTACCAAAACGATTAATTTCAAATGCAAAACTCATTATTCTCATTTAATAAACATAATCAAATATATTACTCATCATATAATCACATCATCAAAAATATATTTAGACTTAAACTCTATTTAAGTCAACGCAAAGTTCTTCTATTTTTTTTTTGGTGAAGTGTGCAATTTATGCTCTACGTATAGAGTTATTTATGTAATATTAGACTTTAAATTATTATTTTTTTAATTTTTATTTTTTAGCTATTAATAATTTAGAACGTGTTTATATGGTAAATCTATTGTGTATATTATGATTTTTATTTAATCAAGTATTTTAATATGATTTCTATCTTCTCCGACAATTAATAAATTGATTCTGAACCATGTTGATCTCTTGTTACAGTTCAAAATCTAGATCAATAGATTTTGAAATCAAGTTAAAAGTTGCTAAATGAGTTAAAATATATGATTTAAGTAAAAAATGTAGTATATACGTGTTAGATTCAACTGTCAAATTGTTTGTATGGTCCACTTAGCTGAAAATTAGAGATTTGATTTGTAAAAAAAATAGTTGAAATCTTAACTTGTAAATGGTGTTATTTTGTAGACGGAGTGTAGTTTGAATCTCGAACTTAGGTTCCAAACAATTGTATATCTTAAACTTATTTTGAATCATTAATATTCATGACTTTGCCACGTCGTCAATCCATTTTAACAAATAATTCATTTCATGATCCAAATTATCTGAACACAACTCCACACGACAATATGTTTACTCTCGGCAGTAGAGAGCATCAAAGTTTTGTTTCTTAGAGAACCAAGATAATAAAAATTCTTCAAGAAATTGACAAGTATCATTTGTGTTCTTTCTATCAACTAGGCTAATGACATAGTCAGATTCAAATTATCCCACTAAATTGAAAGAAATTCCTTTAAGATACCATAAGCCTAAATCGAATGTTTTACTTAAATATTTGAATATTCTCTTAATCGCATTTAAGTGAGATTTTTTGAGAGAACCTTGAAACTTAGCACACAAGCATACATGAAAAAGAATATTGGATCTACTTGCTGTTAGATACAAAAAAACCAAATCATGCCGTGATATTTTTTTAAATTCACATATTTAAACAATGAATATTTTGATCCGTGATATTTTAACAAATCCAATCTCTTGAAAATTTTGTAAATCAAAATTTAATTGGAAATAAAATCTAATTCATCTAATAAATTTTGAGAATCAAGATTTAAAATTGGGATCAGTTGCCAATTTTGAAATCAAAATCTTTGACCTTTGCAAGTCTACCATAAGTAAATCAAATTTGTTATCTTTCAAAATTCAAACTTAAAAAAGATTTCATTGATTTAATTCACATCGAATTAAAAAAATAATTTCTTTAGATTAGGCCCAATTGGTTGGAAACCCTCCCCACGGAAACAAACCAAAATCAAAACAAATTATCTTAGGCAAAGAAAAATGAATTTTATCAAAACCAATTCATTAAAGAAAGCTTTAAATAAAAGTCATTATTCTCCTCTGGCAAAGACCTATTTTTTCTTCATCAATTTCAACGATGACCTCTATCCAAAATGACCTGGTTTTTTTAAGAAAGGGAGAGAGATAGGGGTGGAGTGGAGGGGAAGGGAGGGGAGGGGAGGGGCGAATTTTGGGTGAGGGAGAGAGGGAGTATGATGACCCGAATGTGTACGTATGAGCACGATTGCGGGGCAAATCTCGGGTTGCGGGATGGATCCCGAACTCGAGTATAGGCGAATCCTAGGTCGTCAAGTGGAGGTCGTCACAATCTCACATCGCTTGAGGAAGTATATGGAAATGAAATATATGTAAGGAAAACTCTCTCAATATAGTAAGACGCGTTTTATAGTACAATTGACAACGGATCCCATAAGGACTCCAAAGTTAAAAGTGTTTCGGCGAGAGTAGTACCAGGTTGGGTGACCGATTGGGAAGTTCTCGCCAAACAAATCCGTGAGGGAAGGATATTGGGTCACGGCTCAATCCCCAAAGCGGACAATATCTTACTGGGAAAATTGGTCGTTATAAAGAGAGGGTTTTAGGGTTAGGGATACAAGGAGGGAGGAGAGAGGATAAAGCGGCGAGGGTCAGGGAGAGAGGGAGGGACATCGCTGACATGATAGAACAATGATTCGACAGTCGATTTAGCAGAGCGCGGCTAGGGTTTACAGAGAACGGGCGCGACTGGGTTGCAAAAATGGCACCCAATTTTTATTGGCTCTCGGAACAGACGTTCGTTCCTGTCGATTTCTCAAGAACGGACGTCGTTCTCTAGAACGGACGACCGTTCCAAAATTACCAGACGTCTATTCCCGAGCACGTTCCAAAACTCTGCTTTGAACGGGGCCATAATGGATGCCGATGAATGGACATCCGTTCCACATTTAAAACTAAGAACAGATGCTTGTTCGTAGAAAACGGACGTTCGGTAAGGGTTGACTTGTTAGAATAAGTATACTTCGAGGGTGTGTTTGTGAAGAATAGTTCTTAAGTGACATGATTGTGAAATACCCCAAATCTTGGGATTTAAGATATAAAATTAGGGGTAAACTTAGAACATGAGGTTTAGCCCGCCATCCTTTATTCTAATGTGAAAATAATTATAATTGAAATTATTTATTAAATTGTTAAATTGATATGTAAGAGGAGAGAGGGAGAAGAAAAGGGAGGCAAATTGGCAAAATAACGCAACCTCTTTTCAGGGCACTTTTCTAAGAACATTCATCCTTCTCCTCTCTCTAAAACCAATCCCAAATCAACAAAATCTATCTCTCTGCCAATTTCTCCCTCCGGTAATCTGATGAGGACGTGAGTTCCTGTGAAGGAAGTGATCAGACGTTCGAGACTAAAGTAGGAAATAATGGGTCAGGCCTTTCGCAAGCTCTTTGACGCGTTTTTCGGCAACTCTGAGATGCGGGTATCCCTGCTCCTTTATTTTTCTCTCTCTGTTCATTTTTGTGAATCTTTTATATCTTTGTGGGTTTTCTCCGGATGTGATTATCTTGCATAATGTTCGTAATTATGATTTTTTGCTGCTTTCATGTTTATATGATTTATATTTATTTATAAGCTTTTTGGTTTATTGAATGCGAAAATAGTATCCATAGAATGATCCTTTTGACATTCGTTTTTCTAATTCTCCATAGATGATAGCTCGTCTATGTGGGTGGAAATAGAAATCTTACCTTGATTAATTGACGAGTCATGGCTCACTTTTTTCCCCTAGAATGGAAAATGGAGTTTCAGACTTTTTTCATTTTAGGTGGGGTGGAGGAGGAGGAGGTGGTAGGCATTGGAACCAAAATTTTTATTTCCTAGACCAGAGCAACGTGTTAATGTCTGTTTAATTACAACTGAAAAAGGATGGATTTTTCTTCTATCAATGCTTCTATTTTTGTGTATCTTTTAACTATGCAAAATTACTATTCCTAGTCTGTTAGTTGATTATCTTCTGTTGTATCAGTAAACTAGAAGTATCCTGAAAAAGAACATGTAAAGAAGAAGGGGAGAGCTACTAAAAAAGCTCAACACCTTCAACAGCTAAGAAAGTCTTACACTACTCCCTTCAGCACCAAAATAATTTGTTACAAAAAGAATGTTTAAAATCCTCCAAACTACAAGGTTCCTCATCGAAAATCACTCAATTCCTTTTGTTTCAAATGCATCAGAACAACCAATAGAGAACCAGTTTGGTGAAATTTTTCTTATCTGCACCCAGAACCCATCGATTCTAGCAAAAACTCCTTACTGACTGCCGAGAATCCCACAAATGCCAATCTTTTAATTTTGGGGCTTGTCTTAAAAGTCATGTCTTGTTTGGCTGCTAAGTTTTGACAAATTTTCATCTTGTATTGGGGATGATGGTATAATTACGTGTTTATTTACATGGCCTTTTTCTTCTGCTGATTAATTGGCATTGGATTTGGCTTAGGTTGTGATGCTAGGCCTGGACGCAGCAGGTAAAACAACAATACTTTACAAACTTCACATTGGGGAAGTTTTGTCAACAGTTCCAACAATTGGTAGATCTCTTTGTTCTTCAGAGCTCAATTTCTTTATTTTTGCATTAAATCTGACAAAAATTCCATTTTCACTGAAAGAGGTACTGACATAATTATTGGAGTGTCTAAAGGACAATGAATTGAATTTTTGTCAGAAATGATTGTTCCTAATTATTATCTTCTGATTGAAACACTAGAAATATGCCTAAACATCTAGGTGTGGAACAAAGTTTTGTTTCAATTACTAACCTACTATTCTAAAAAAACAACTTTTTTGCCTGCTATTTTAACTATGTAAAGTTATCATATCATCAAACTCGCTTTTCCTAATCTTTATAAAGCTTGGAGTCATGTTGCATTTATACCCACTATATTTTGCTCAATTCCTCCAAGCACGCCAGGAAATATTAAGTAATATGAGTTTTGCAATTAAGAAGATTTGAGACTTTAGCATTACTCTTGTACATTTATCAAGGAAGGAATACGAGAAAATTGTCACATGTAAATATTTAGAAAGAACTACAGCAAGGTTATCGTAAGTAAATAGCTTGTTCGAAAAGATTTATTGAAAATCTTACTTAGAATCAATTGAACAATAGCAGTAGGATCTATTCCACACTGCACGCACACAGAATAAGGGAATTCAAGAGCCCTTTCTCTCCACAACAGTTTCTACTACTCATCTACCCTTTCCCTCTAGCCTCCTAAGAATATATTTCTTCTCCTACCAACTAACTCCTGCCAACAACTGTCAATTTCAATTATCACTCAACTGTTTTTCTACTATTCAATACATTTACGATACTACACCTTCTCAGGCATCCTAACTTATGTAAACCTCAATGGAGTTTTATCAGGTTACTAGACATCTTTTGAAATAAGTGATGCAAAATACAGATACGGAAAAAAAAAAAAAATCTGAACTGAGGTGGACTAATAATTTTCCACCAGTCAAATGCTTTTAATAAAAATCAACCTGAAGAAAGGCTTTCATCATAAATATGTTCTTTTAGCGTTTAACCACTCAAAATCTTCAAGCCTTTCAAATTTTGTTCCCTACCTCAATGTTTAGGCATATTTTTATTGTTTGAATCAGACTTGTATAATTTGGAAGCATTACTGTGATAAGGATCTACCATTGCAAATTAATTTTAATAAAATATAAAGTTCCTATTCATTTCCATAAAAAAAAACCCTAACACTCTTTTGCCATTCTTGTAATCCCTCTTCACTCATCCTTATTATCAATTCAAATAGCAATCTAAACAATTCAAACTATAATCTAATCTAAATAATATAAATATACTCTAATCCAATCTTAATCTAAACAATTCATACCGAATCCAATCTAGCTTAAATTCAAATGCATTTATCAAATTAAACCATCAAATGTGAGTCTTCATTTCTCTCCTGAAACAAGTCCACTTTGATTGGTGAAAGGAAATCATCAAATATGGTCTTCTGTCGTTAAATAAGTCTACTTGATTGGTGAAAGGAAATCATGACTTCAGTCCTAATTTTCAAGCAATCCCATTAATAGAGCATTCTGAGTTTCAAATGCCACCCAAAAATCAATCACTTTTGGTTTTATACGCGATGCCAAGAATTTCTCACATAGGCCCCCAACCCGAGTCAGATGAAACCAAGGTAGTTGTTGGGTTAATTCACTCTCGTCTGCGTATACCCAACAAAACTCCTTCCATTGGAACCAAACCAATACCCTTTGTCGAGAAGTTGGTTCATTGTAAAAGATCATTGTTCAGCTCCGAAAAGCCATTCATCCTCTCTGTTGAAGATTGGTATCTCCCATTGCGAATCAACTCGGCCACTCGCTAGTGCAAGATGAACACATCTCTCGATGCATCTCACATGGTTTTCACTTCTTATTCCTTCTTCCCTTGATGTGTTGAACGTACACCATATTTTCTTTTGAGCATTTTGCTAATTGTCATGGAACCACGACGATGCTTCCATCTTCGTCTGAGTCCGATTTCTTTTCCTCTTACACAGATTTTCTTGTGACCACTAGAGCCATTGCGTGTTTTGTGATTTACAACGACCGCAAGATCTTAGCCACATTCTAAGCCAAATATTCTACCAATCTTTCTATCTTGGTAAATGTTGTAACTCATGTTTCACGACCTCTAATTTTGCCTCTAGTAATCCACCATTTCTTAGATCGTCTTTTGAGCCATCAGAATCCACCGCTATACCAATTGATAAAGATCTGAATAGAAATGAAATTCTTTATTCATATTCCAAATCTTCCATATATTGCCCCTAACACTCCTCTGCCAATCTTACAACCTCTCTTCCCTCATCCTTGTTGTCAGTTCAAATAGCAATCTAAACAATTCAAACTTAAATTCCATCTAATTCAAATATTAATAATATAGATATACTCTTATCCAATCTTAATAAAATTATAGTCTAATCCAATCTAATTTAAATTCAAATGCATTTATCTAAATTAAATCATCAAATCTGGAAATACTTCTCTCTCCTGAAACAAGTTCACTTGATTGATGGCTTATCACATTGCTTAGGAAAATCCATTCCTTGTAGACCTCTACAAAACATTAAATTTGTGTAGGATTTAATACCCCTTTATAGTAGAGATACCCAAAAACACCAAAAATTTGTAACTACTAAGAATGTTGAATCGATTATTGAAAAGAATGACGAACTGTGGATAATTGGAGTTGTCTGTGTTTGGAAAATTTGATTAACTCCAAAAGCTCGCTGCTTTCTGATGCTTATAATAAAATGAGTCAACTTGCTTTCTGATGCTTACAATAAAATGAGTTAACTTGAAACTGTGTTTTTCTACTTGTTTTTTTTTCTTCAAGTTGTAGAAATTGTATTTAACAAATTGAAAAATGGAGGTTAAGAAGTTCTCCAAAGATGAAAAAATGATGCAATCAGGTCATGTGCTCTTTTTTCAATTGGAGAAGCCAAATTGATGCTGTAACCTAGAGTATTAAGAACTATATATCCACTTTCCTTTAAGATATTGTGTGCAACTGAAGAGTATTTCCACAAAGAAACCAAGAATTACAGCTACACTGTGATGGGATTCTTAATTTATTTTTGAAGGAAATTATATAATTAAAATAACTAAATAATTATAGATTTTTCAATTCAAAGAGGGTCTGTTGGTCTCCCTTGCAATGAAATTCCCAATGTCTTAATCCATCTTTTATGCTACTAACTAAACTATCTTTAAATAATTAACACTTAGAGAATCCTATTGAACTTACTATTATGAGTATAATTATTTCTAAATTATTCTCCTTCCCTGTTACACTACTAACATTATTATAATTATTCCTAAAGTATTCTCCTTCTCTTTAATTACTTTTAGACTATTGTCTTTCCGCATTACTTCATTCGCTACATACATTCTCTACTTGTTTTTCGTCTAGATTAGGAACCTCACCGAAATTCTATCATTACCCTCTGTCCAAACTCCTGTCTTGTCCTTAATTAATGTGAAAATGAGGGAATCTTAATGGACTTACCATAATGATTATAATTATTTCTATATTATTTTTCTTCTCTATCACATAATTATTTTCTAGACTACAATAAGTACGATAATTATATTTAAACTATTCCCTTGTCCCATTACTTTGTTGCGTACATTTTCTACTTTTCGTGTTTTTCTTCTAAAATAAGTGAATCTCACCCAGGACTATCATGATACTCAAAAAGAACTATTTCGGTGTTCCTTCATAAAATCTCTGATATTTTATAAGACGATTCACAAAAGAAAAAACTATAACAAAACAAAACAAATTATGAGTCTTGTTTTTATTTAAAAAATAAAATAACACCTTGTTTTAGGAGACGTGGATTCACTAAAACTTGGATGCAGTCACTATGAAAGTTGTGGCAACATGTAATTGGAGATGCAACTGCACATTCGCTTCATAAACACCTCCATAATTAAAAAGCAACAACGCCGCAATATTCCATTTCAATTTATTTCAATTCGGGCAACATCTAACACTAATATGTTTTTTTGTCTGACGAGAAGATATTTTGTTGAAATGAGGTTTCATAAGTGAATAGATGGCTGGTTTAAGTTTCCTTATTTATTGGAGAAAACATAAATGTGCAATCAAGAGCGTGGATTGTGTTGCTAAAATTCAGTTTCTGCAGGAATAAGTATTATTGAACTCTTTCCAAAACTGTCTTCTTTGTTATAAAAGAAGATACAAAATAACCAGACTGTCTCAATTTGTCTTTCAGACCTTTGATTTTCAGATTTAGATTATTTGCGTACGTTGCTCTTTGTTTGGATCTTGCTCAATTTTATTTTCTTTGTCCTCGCATTGTCCCTTCATGTAGAATTGCATTTGACAACCTCTTAATCCTTACAGCAACCAATCATTGATTTTGTTACTTTTACAGGTTTCAATGTAGAAAAAGTTCAGTATAAGAACGTTATGTTCACTGTTTGGGATGTTGGTGGACAAGAAAAACTAAGGCCACTTTGGAGACATTACTTCAATAATACTGATGGACTGGTAATGGTTAAATTTAATGAGTTACTTCGACTTTTACCTTTCTTAACAGATGATTTCTTTTGCCCTACTCTATGTTGTCTTCTACTGGTGCCTTTTATCATCATATTATAATTTCTCAAAGCATTTTAATCACATTTTACTTATTTCATCAATTTTGATTGTCCTTTTCTGTTATTTTGGTCATATTCTGCATTATCGGATAGATACAGAAAGAATATAATTGACTTTATCTTATTTATCTCTTGATGCAGATTTATGTTGTTGATTCTTTGGACCGAGAGAGAATTGGTCGGGCAAAGGCAGAATTTCAGGTTTTGATAATAATAGGAATATAGACTTAAAAATTGATGAGTTGATCGATTATTTCTCTGATAACATATTTTTTCAGGCCATTATCAATGATCCATTTATGCTGAACAGTGTCATTTTGGTGTTCGCTAATAAGCAGGATATGGTATGTCGCATTACTTGTTGATTTACCCCTTTTCTGCTGGATGTTGTGCTAGCTCATATGGGTTAGATAGAATAGTGAGAATGCAATCTGTTAAGTTGGTGGCTTGGGTAAATTTACTACGCATTTCAAGCAATCATATTCTATAATTTTAATAAAATCGCATTATAACTATCCGCTAATTTGTTAGGCTGCTACTAATCTATTCATCATCTGCTGGCTGTCTTTCTTTAATTACTCAGAATTAAAAAGGCAACTGTAAAGGTGACGATCTCTTAAAAATAACCAAAACTTTGCAGAGCTATGCCGGTTGCTATAGCTGATTTTTTCATGCTATTTGTAATCAGTTCTCTTTTGAAATAGAATCCTGAGGAGCAATTTATGAATAAATAAAAAATGACATCCCTAAAAAGGTCATCTCAATCTCTGAAATTTTTTATCATCCTAAATATTGGTGGTTCTTTTTGTGCTGTTATTCGTCTGATTCGATACTAATTATTCTTTGCTCTTGTTATATAATATTAAGAAAGGAGCAATGAGTCCAAGGGAAGTATGTGAAGGACTGGGTCTGTTCGATTTGAAGAACAGAAAATGGCACATACAAGGGGCATGTGCACTGAGAGGTGATGGCCTTTATGAAGGTTTAGACTGGTTGTCTGGAACTCTTAAAGAAATGAAAGCTATGGGATATTCTTCAGTAGGAACCTCTTTTTAATGTTTCAGGTTAACTCTTTTCCGTCTTTTCTTTTACTTTTTTTTTATTTTTTAGCGATGTTTCCTTTGGTTTATTTCATCACAACCCCCCTTCAAATCTTCTGCATTACAATTCATTTGGTTGAGCTTTTATTTCTTGCCATGATCAATTTTATTGAGAAAATTTTGTTGGTGTCTTTACTTCTACTCTTTCGTTTGATAATCAAATTTCGTTTTGTCGACAAAAAAATTCTGCATGTTTATTCTCATAACGACCCTTTAAGCCGTTTGTTCGTGTCTTTACCCTTCGAATCTTTCGAGCGATAATCAAATTAAGTTTTATCGACAAAAAATTTCTGCAGGTTTATTCTTATAATGACCCTTTAGTGTTTGGTAGATCATGGTGTCTTGTTCCTGTCTTTACCCTTCAAATCTTACATTAATATTTCTGCAGGTTTATTCTTATAATGACCCTTTGAATGTCGGTTCGGTAAAGCTAGAGAGTGGATCATTGCGTCATTCAAGTATGTTGTGTATGTTATGCTGATTAAGTGTCTAGATGTTTACTGTTGGCCATTTCTTGGCTCTTGAAACATACTTCCTGCGATGTATATTGGATTATGCTGCTGCAATTGATGAATATAAGAAAACAACCCTTTTTTTTGTTGTTTTTTATTAGATTTTTTTTTTTTTTTTTTAC
This sequence comes from Begonia masoniana, assembly GCA_022432975.1. Classification (NCBI taxonomy): domain Eukaryota; kingdom Viridiplantae; phylum Streptophyta; class Magnoliopsida; order Cucurbitales; family Begoniaceae; genus Begonia; species Begonia masoniana. Next base: position 42,933,494 of record CM039515.1, read on the forward strand.
TCCATGACATGGTAGCTTGGATTTACATGGATGGAATTCAAGAGTTTGTAGAGACATTTATGATTTTAGTTTTATTTTTAAATAATTAGTCTTCACTTGTAAGTATTTATTTTCACATGGCTCATACCATTATTTCCTTTGTTTTATGATATAGGAGAAGACACATTTTATAAATGAGTAATGCAACATTTTACAGTTTAAAATGTTACATTGTCGCTTACATGTCATTTGATAACTCTGTTATAAGATTATTATGATATAATTTTGCATGAATTCTGGTAACTAAAAGATATCTATTTTAGTTAATTTTTACAAAAAAATATTTGCTACAGTAATTCAGAATTTTGAATTTTGAATTTAGAAAGCTATTTTGAGAAAAATAGTTGGCTTTCAATATTTTTCTAATTAATTATATTTTTGCAAAAAATAAAACCTTGTTGTGCATAAAGAATTGAAAGAAATTTTTTTAGAAACGCTTAATTAAATGACAAACGTGATATATACGTATTGAATTTAATGGATAAATTGATGAAAATAACTTTTAGATTGAGGTTTTATTTGTAAACAAAAAAAATTAAAAATCTAATTTATAAATAACCCTCTCAAAATTAGAATATAAATTGTACTTTATAATAAATTACTTTAAATCTAAACTAAAAAATGTTAAAAAATAAGGTAAAGTGCAATTTGGCCCCTACAACTAGGTGAAATGGGCAATTTAAACCGTAAACTTAGATAAAGTACAATTTAGCCCCTACAACTAGGTGAAATGAGCAATTTACACCGTAAACTTGAATAATAGGCAAAAACAACCTTAATGTATTGATAATGGGCAATATGGCCCCTACCGTCATATTTTCCATCAAAAAGTAATATTTTTTCACTTGTTCATTTTTTTTTCCCTGAAATGCCCCTCACTGGACCGAACCGAACCGGACCGGTTCGACTAATTGTACTTTAGTTTTTTATTTATTTTTTAATTCTATTCATCTGTCTTCTCTTTTCCGAGAAATATGATTTAAAAAAAAATAAATAAATAAGAGTGGAATTAGCTGAACCGGTCTAGTCCGGTTCGGTCAAATGAGAGGCATTTCGGAAAAAAAAAAATGAATAAGTGAAAAAATGTTATTTTTGATAGAAAATATGACGGTATAGGCCATATTCCCCATTATCAATACATTAAAGTTGTTTTTGTCTATTATTCAAGTTTACGGTGTAAATTGCTCATTTCAATTAGTTGTAGGGGCCAAATTGCACTTTACCCAAGTTTACGATGTAAATTGTCCATTTCACCTAGTTGTAGGGGCCAAATTATACTTTACCCAAAAAAATAAAAATGAAGTAATAGTTATCAAATTAATAGAAGTTGATGGGTTGAAACTTAAACGGCTTTGGGTGGAGCTTCGGTTAATACCATCCCAATCTCATCCCAATGCCACGCGTCGGTCTCAGGACAATCATTTAAGCAACAATGTTGTGTTTCAACTGCCACTTTCTCTCTCTAGCCTCTGCTGGGAAGATGAGAGAGACGAGGCAGCAAATCATAGCCATGGATTCCTCAAGCAGTCGTTTCATTCACATCCACACACTCTCAACGGCGCCCCTCTCTTCATCTTTGTGTATATATATTTGATTTTCTTCACATGCCGGTTCTCGGGAGTGAAGGCTGAGTAACACGATGCACTTATGCCTCTCCCTCAGCTCAACCACCGCCGGCGCCGCCTCCTCTTGCGCAATGTTTACTCAGAGGTATTACTTCCATTTTCATCCATTTTTGAGGTCTCATCGTTTCCATGGCCGCCGCTGTTCCGCCAAATTCCGCTGTGTCTTTGATCAAATTGCTCCCAGACTTTCCGTCTCCTCCTCCCTTAGCTCCGTCCTCGCCGCCGCTTCGGGATCGGGATCAGCCCACGGTGCAGTGACTTCTGCGATCACTCAAGTGGCTGTTACTGCTGTAGCTATTGCGTCCGGCGCTTGCCTATCGACCAAGGTGGATTTCTTGTGGCCTAAAGGAGAGGAACAGCCAGGTACTCTTTTTTCTTTTATTATGTGTCGTTGCAATCGGACGCTGTATTTGTCAATGGCTGCAACTGGTGCAAATTTTATAAAAAACTTGATGATGCAAGGTCTGCAACTTCTTTTTCAGTTGTAATTGAGAGATTAGCAGATTGCTACGATGTTACTTGCTCAAAATTTGCTTGCTTGGATATTGAACGAAAATGTTAAGGAATTTGAAATGACTCTAGGCAAGGGATCCGTTTAAACCCTATGTTACTCCATACAGGTTGATCGAAGGAGGAATTTATTTTTTCAGTCCTATTGGCATAATGTTGAGAAGTGAAATAAGGGGGTAATCTAAGAAATAGCAACTTGCTAATGTGGCAAGTTTGTTATGCAACTGGGGAGTGAAATGCATCCCAAAGGATTGGAGATGAGATATAAATTGTAAGAAGGAAGAATAGATGGACACTTTTGGTTGAATGAGTTGGCATTCAATCAATTGTCTGCTAGGATTTTTTCCTAGTATTTGGCATCGTTGCTAGAATTGCGGGTAGGTTAAGGGTGACTAATATTTTCGTAAAGAAGGTTTTAATGTGATCTAATGTTCATCAATGGTATTAGAGTCAGTCCAGCACCGAATTGGAAAGGATGGAGAAGATCCTGCAAGGGATGAGAGGAGAGCTTGCTGTGATGAGCAACAAGCTTTCAATGTTGCCCAAAATGAAAGAAAATCTCAAACTCTTACCAAAATACTGGGAGAGTTGAGATTTCTAAGAAAGGGGAACCAACAACACTTGGAATGAGTACCCATCACACCTTCATCCAATGACAGAGGAAAGGGATTAGCTAAAACTGACTTGCCTATTCTTGTGGGGAAGGGAACTCTTGAATGAAGAAGACCTTGTCATCAAAAGAGAGGAACCATGATGAAATTGATACAGAATCATTGGCGAGATTGGTTTGGAAAATCCACTGAGACGTAGAGGAGGGGTTGGGAAGGGCCTTGCTCGACAAGACACAGCCTGAGTTCCTCCACCTCCAAGGGGAGAAAAGTGGCGCCCATCGATGTTGATGTTGTCTTTTGGGGACGACCGTTCTACAGGGGTGAAGGTGGCTGAGGATTTTGGGCGTCTAGAGGAGATGAGTTTTAGTGGTCTTTAAGTTGGAACCATCGCCAAGCTGAGGAGACGGCACATGTTTTCGAATGGTGACTGGCTTGGGGTAGTCTGACAATCCATTTTCAGCCTTAAGGGGGACATGTGGTGGGGGAAGAAGATTGCAAGTTTTTTAAGTGGGCTGAATTCATGCCCTAATTTCTAAAATATTTCTGATGAGGGAGTGGATGACCTAAATTGTAAGACGGAGGAAGAGAGGACACTTTTGGATGAATGAATTGATATTGCCTTTTCTGCTAGGTTTTTTTTTTTTGAGTTTTTAACATTGTTATTAGACTTGGGGGTGGATTAATATTTTCATAAAGAAGTTTGTAATGGGATCCGCTGTTCATCACTTGGTCGGGTTCATGCCCTAATTTCTAAAATATTTCTGATGAGGGAGTGGATGACCTAAATTGTAAGACGGAGGAAGAGAGAGACACTTTTGGATGAATGAATTGATATTGCCTTTTCTGCTAGGTTTTTTTGTGAGTTTTTAACATTGTTATTAGACTTGGGGGTGGATTAATATTTTCATAAAGAAGTTTGTAATGGGATCCGCTGTTCATCACTTGGTCGGGTTCATGCCCTAATTTCTAAAATATTTCTGATGAGGGAGTGGATGACCTAAATTGTAAGACGGAGGAAGAGAGAGACACTTTTGGATGAATGAATTGATATTGCCTTTTCTGCTAGGTTTTTTTTTTGAGTTTTTAACATTGTTATTAGACTTGGGGGTGGATTAATATTTTCATAAAGAAGTTTGTAATGGGATCCGCTGTTCATCACTTGGTCGGGTTCATGCCCTAATTTCTAAAATATTTCTGATGAGGGAGTGGATGACCTAAATTGTAAGACGGAGGAAGAGAGAGACACTTTTGGATGAATGAATTGATATTGCCTTTTCTGCTAGGTTTTTTTTTTTTGAGTTTTTAACATTGTTATTAGACTTGGGGGTGGATTAATATTTTCATAAAGAAGTTTGTAATGGGATCCGCTGTTCATCACTTGGTCGGGTTCATGCCCTAATTTCTAAAATATTTCTGATGAGGGAGTGGATGACCTAAATTGTAAGACGGAGGAAGAGAGAGACACTTTTGGATGAATGAATTGATATTGCCTTTTCTGCTAGGTTTTTTTTTTGAGTTTTTAACATTGTTATTAGACTTGGGGGTGGATTAATATTTTCATAAAGAAGTTTGTAATGGGATCCGCTGTTCATCACTTGGTCGGGTTCATGCCCTAATTTCTAAAATATTTCTGATGAGGGAGTGGATGACCTAAATTGTAAGACGGAGGAAGAGAGAGACACTTTTGGATGAATGAATTGATATTGCCTTTTCTGCTAGGTTTTTTTGTGAGTTTTTAACATTGTTATTAGACTTGGGGGTGGATTAATATTTTCATAAAGAAGTTTGTAATGGGATCCGCTGTTCATCACTTGGTCGGGTTCATGCCCTAATTTCTAAAATATTTCTGATAAGGGAGTGGATGACCTAAATTGTAAGACGGAGGAAGAGAGGGACACTTTTGGATGAATGAATTGATATTGCCTTTTCTGCTAGGTTTTTTTTTTTTGAGTTTTTAACATTGTTATTAGACTTGGGGGTGGATTAATATTTTCATAAAGAAGTTTGTAATGGGATCCGCTGTTCATCACTTGGTCGGGTTCATTTGGTTCCCTAGATGATATCTCTAACTTTGTATATTGTTGAAGCTGCAATCGTAACCTGAGTTTCAAAGCTTTAACTAACACTACAGGAGATTCCAAAGCAATCATCTTTTAATAAGTTTGTCTCTTTTATGTAACTATATACTTAAATGTTGCATATTGGACTAAGTTTACAAGACAAATTGTTTCATTGTTACTCTAACCAATCATCAACTCTTTAATGCAAAAAACTAAAAAAAAAAATTTCTAATCGTTATGTAAAGATAATGAACTCCTTTGAATATAATTATTTTTTGTACAATGTCATAGATGAATTACATTGATCTTCCTTACTTCTGTTGCCTGGCTTGGAATGTTTGTTTGTTAATTTGTTTGTTTTTTCTTCTAGTTTAAGTTTATTGATGTGTGTATACTTTTCATTAAAACTCAGGAAAGCCTTTGTTATAAATAAAGTTCAGGTCCATTTTCTGATTGAAATAGAATGGAGGTATCCAATGGAACTTTTGTGATTTGGGAATCGGCCTCCAGTACATATTGCAGATAACTCCGCTTAACATCCAATGAAAACTCAAAATTAAAAAGTTTGCTATATACTGTCTTTTTCCAATAATAACCTCTGGTCTATATTAGGAAACATATTGTAATTTAGCTTCTGCAGAAGTCTTGGGGTTATTTATTAATTGTAACGGAAGACCCTATGTTCTTACTGAAAAAATGTTTATCTAGTAAACTGTTCTTGTTAGGTGACATTTTAGTTTGTGTTGTTTTTGTTTATATCTATATTTAAAATTCTCACTAATTCTGAAAGCTTAAGTTGTTGGCTCAAGTTTAATATAGGTATCTCAAGTATGTCTTAACACTTACAAAAAACACTTTAAACTCATGGATTTTCAGTGATTTATTTCAAATTCATGGTCAATGTATATTTTTTCCCTGAAAATGATGTTTTTAATAAAATAGTCGATATGAATGCAGGATCACATGTATTAGGTGGGGTAGACGTCACTGGATATCTAATATTTTATGACGCGAAGGTTTTTCATCTTTACTCGCCCTGATTTTCTTATCTTCATTGGCTGTCTCTAAAAGTTCCATCCGTAAAGGCAGGTGTATAAGGCTATTGAATTTGCAAAGAAAGCTCATCATGGGCAAATACGGAAAACAGGAGACCCTTATTTGACTCACTGTATCCATACTGGAAGAATCTTGGCAACATTGGTTCCATCTAGTGGCAGTAGAGTAAGTAATACATTATTAATTATTGGTTAAACAATCTGTAGTTTGTATTTTTTCTGTTGTAAAAGAAATATATTAATAAATTTATGAAAGGAAGTTTAGATGATTTCCACAATACACAGCTATTGTCACTATTAGAAAGTAATTTACCAGTCAATGGCCTCTTTATTTAACGAAAAAGAATTAAGATGAATGCTAGTATGTGGACTGTTATAAAAATTGTTCAACAGTAAGTTGTGTCAACTGTAATTACAATCCATTCTAAAAGTTCCATTTTTTAAGGGAAATCTCTGAAAATTTAAGTCTAGCAGAAGAGCACCTGTTCCGCCTATTATTTTTTCAGGGACGAATGATTTTGACCAAAACTGTTCCTAGCTGTGAAAAGGGGTTCTAATTCCTTTTATATTTGTGTAACAAAGAATATTTCCATTTTTCCAAAAACAATCACTCATCTTCTTCCTTGACGTTGATTTTTTCAGGCAGTTGACACAGTTGTGGCTGGGATTCTTCATGATGTAGTTGATGACACTTGTGAAACTTTACACAAAGTTGAAGAAGAGTTTGGTGGTGATGTAGCCAAGTTGGTAGCTGATGTTTCCAGATTAAGTTATATAAATCAGGTGTGCATACTGGTTTTTGAAGTAAATCATTTGCTTGGTTTCTTTTGATAAGAATTTCACTAAGTTTCAACATCATACTGGCAACTTGCTCCTATGCAAAATCTCAAAACAAAGTTTGATCATGATGAAAAGAATTTGCAAGCAAACTATACTCATTTTTAAAACCTAACCTTTTGATTACAATGTGATATTGTGTATTGCAAATGAAAATGTACAAAACGGAAAATACTACTTTGATGGCTCTTAGAGTAGGAATAGTTAACAAACACTGGTGGTCCTTCCCCTCTGCGATGTTTTTTTTTTAAACTCTTTTTACTCAAAACTCGCCTATTCTGCCACCACACACTTCTCTTGTAGCGAAATCATCTAGAAGAAAGGAATACTAACAAAAATCCAAGTGCTTGCGTGGCTTTTTAAGTAGTGGGAGGCTTTACACAACAGATTAAATGCTACGTAAAAACCCACACTTGATGTTATCTCTTAGTTATTATCCTTTTTGGACTTGCATCTTCTCCTCTCCCAGTGGTCTTAGGTGTCACGGTTTTCCATTACGAGTTTTCTTAACTATGCTTTTTGTTGGAATGCGAGGAACAAGAAGCTCAAAAGTACTTGGAGACTTGGATTCTTCCAATGACATGGTTATACGAACCTAAATACACCAAAGCGGAAAAACCAAAACTTATCCTGATTGAAGGATAATACACTTTAATGAGCCATTCGAGAGGCTTATAATTTCCTTCCCAAGTTCTTATTATTCCATCCTTACTAGTAGTTTATTACCTTCCGTGAGGCTGTGTCTCCAATCACTCTGGCTAACCAGTTCAAATTAGTTATTCTTCTTCATTTCCTTTCCTAGGTTCTCTCCCCCACATCTTTAGTGAAAAGATTAGCAAACCTTGTCAGAAATGGACTACGTGGAGTTAGGGTTTTATGTAATTGTTCGAGCTTTCAAACATTGAGACTACTATTTGATTTAGCGAGAGTTTATGTTATTTACAAATCATCAATATTTTAAATTCATCAATTCTCAAAAGACAATGAATGGCACGCATGCGCTACGGGTCACCTTCTTACAAAAGTTCACTTTTGTCATCAAATATAAGTCTAGCCAACAGATTAAGGTAGCTAATGCGGTGGGTTGTTGTGCTTCTTGTTTAACAACAAGAAGTATTGAATTGCTGAGATAAGAGTATTTGAAAGACTTTTATGCCACCGACAAAGATTTTGGAGATATTATAACAACTCATTTTTTCAGTAAGATATTGTCCGCTCTGGGGATTGGGTCGTAGCTCAATATCCTTCTCTCACGGATTTGTTTGGCGAGGATTTCTCAGTCGGTTACCCAACATGGTACTGCTCTCACCGGAGCATTTTAATTTCGGAGTTCTTGTGGGATCCATTGTCAATTGTACTCCAAAACGCGTCTTACTATCTTGAGAAGATTTTCTTACATATGTTTCATTTGCATATATCTCCCCAAGCGATGTGAGATTATGACGACTCATTTTTTACAATTCGAGATTTGATTCTGATTTCCTAATGAAGGAGGATATTTTTTTGAAAGGCACACAATTATGTATCTCTCATTTTTCTTTGCGAGAACATTTGATTAGAGAATTACATGCTAGCAAACAAATTAGGGGTTCTATTGGTCAAGACAACAATCATCTTAGTTGATGATAGATTTTATGTGCCTCTGCACAAAGGAGATGTTGCTTGTTTTGTTCATTGTTGCCCGATTGGTCAAAAGCTAAGGAACATTCCAAAAATACTGGTTTTTAGATTCCTTTACTTGTTCTAGAGTTGATTTTGCAAGATTTGACCATGAATTTCGTTCTTATCCCCAAGGATCCAAGGAGGAGTTCATTCTGATTGGTGGTGGATGACCAATTTTCAAAGATGTACTTAGCATCTCACATGCTTCTTATGTGTACTTCCAGTACACCAAGTTGTTGCCGAACAATTTTGATTTAATTTATGTTTAGTTTTTGAAACAGGACTTCCACTACAACCACAATCATATGCTTGTCTTAAAGCATCATGAGGCTATCGTAGCCACACCTTGCTGTCGCTTTGGCCCAAGTCGGGGCGTAAGGTGGTTTCTCGTGTGGGCTATGGTTTTAATTTGTGTTCAAGTCTTCCACTGCAAAGCAAGACTTGAATCGTGGTTGAAAGGTGGTTTCTCGCGTGGGCTATGGTTTTGATTTGTGTTCAAGTCTTCTGCTGCAAAGCAAGACTTGAATCGAGCGATCAGATCCTCTCTAATAATCAGTACGTTCGACCCGACGTTTCTGTTAGGCCTATCTCCGGATCGTGACAACCACATAGTTTTCTCATTGCTTCATGAGTTTGCGTCGCCTTTGAGCATTCAATTTTGTCCGCTTTGGGCCAGAGCCTGCACGGATTTATTTTTGGGGTCAGCTCCAAAACGCGTTGTACTAGGTAGGGAGGAGAATTCTACTTATAAACCATGCATTTTTCACTCTCCCAAGCAATGTGGGATTATGCACCCCTACTAGTATGGGCTGAATCTCACAAGACCCCCCATTGCCTTCACATGACGAGCTGTCACAATTTCCCCTCCTTCGGGATCCAACGTTCTCGTCGGCCATACTTTTGGTTGGGAAGTGGCTCTGATACCATTTGTAACGTTCCCTAGTCCTCTCAGTACAATTTTGTCCGCTTTGAGATAGCGCCCGCATAAATTTGTTCTTATGGGTCAGTCCCAAAAAGCGTTGTACTAGGTAGGAAGGAGAACTTTACTTATAAACTATGCATTTTTCACTCTTCCAAACAATGTGTGATTGTGCACTCCCACTGGTATGAGTTGGGTCTCACCGGACTTTTATTGCCTTCACATAACGAGCTGTCACAGTTTATCACTATAACTGGCATTAGCAATCAGATGAAGGTAAAATTCTTTGTTATCAAATTTGATGCAACGATGTTTGGTTTGAAATCTAATGGAAAAGAGAAATCTTTATTTATGAACTCTTAAAAATTAGAAGATTGTATTAATCAAGTGTGTCATGTAAAGTTCATAACCACCCTTTCAAAAAAGGTTTCAAATCCTAAATTAAGGAAGCCGTTGATTAAAAAATATTTTCATTCAAGGAAGTAATTAATTATGGAAGTACTAGAGAATAAACTCCTAAAATTGGAAATTTTAATTAATTGTGTCTCGTAACGTCAAAAATTGAATAAATTAAGCCGTTGGAAAATTGAGTTATTTAATTTATTTGTTGACTTTTGATGATAAATTAACTATCGAGGATTTTCTTGACTGGGTTCATAAAGTCGAGAACTTTTTCGATTATTTAAATATCGTAGAAGAAAAAACAAGTCAAATTGGTGACATATAAATTAAAAGGTAAAGGTTCAGCGTGGTAGGAGCAATTCCGATATATTAGACAGAGTCAAGGAAAAATGCGAGTTCGAACTTGGTCCAAGATGAAACGTTTATTACAAAGGCGATTTCTTCCTCGAAACTACAAGCAATTCTTATATGAGCAGTCTCAGAATTGTCGACAAACCAACCAAACAATGAATGAATACACAAAGAAATTTTTTTGACTGAATGCTCGAGTTAACTTGTCTGAATCTGAAAATCAATTAATAGCTCAATATATTGGGGATCTCGAACTGTCTATTTAAAATTGATTGACTCTTCAAAGTGTTTGAATTTGGAGAGATGAAATTAATCTGATAATGGAAGTAGAAGTGCAAATCAATAGTATTGCAGTGCGTATGCCAAACAATTTTTGACGACTCACTCTAGAAAGTTCATTTATTCCCAATGAATCAACAATTATAGATGGCAAAGACATTAGTTAGATTGATGTTCCTCCAGATAAAAACTGAGAGCATAATCTCAGTGAAAGTTCTTGAACCATTGTTCCGACAGATCCTCAAATCCAAACCCGCCAGCAGTAACAAGTTACTAACAACCTTGATGTTCATCTTAATGTCAAAAAATGTTTTTGATGCAACCAACCAGACTATCTTTCAAATAATTTTCGTTGCTCGAACATGCGTCCAATTAATTTTATGGAGGAAGGTGGTGGTGACTAATACAGTTTTAAAGGAGATATTTATGCAAAAACTTGAATTTGCAGAAAGAGATGTGAGAGAGGAAGTAGTGTGCATCCTTCAACGAATTTTGCTTACTTCAAAAAAACAAGACAACTCTTAACAACACGAGATCTTCTAAACACAATGCACTATTAAGAACAATGTTTGTAACGTGCTCATTGACAGTGGTAGTAAAAAAATATAGTTTCAAGGCTTTGGTGAAGACTTTGATTTTACCAGTAGAAAAATAATGTTTTCTCATATAAAATTGTATGGATTAAATAATGACATGAAGTTCTAGTACATAAAGTGTCCAAGATTAAAATGTCAATTAGGACGTATTACAAGGACGAAATCACGTGTGATGTGGTGGATATGGATGTTTGTCATATCTAATTTGAATAACCCTGACTTTATGATGTTGACACAATTTATAAAGAACGAGATAATACCTTTGTGTTTCAGTGGCTTGATAGAAAGATTATTTTGGTTCCACATTTTTCAGCGTCAACAAACAAAGTAGATTATCCTGGATGAATTCTTTTCAGCTATAAAACTCGAGGTTGAATTTCTTTAAGGGGAAAAGACTGATGTAGGACAAGCCCAGACCCAAGCAAGGCCAATAAGTCCATGAGTCGTTTATCGTTTATTTTAATATTTATCTTTTATTTTTATTTTAGTAATTTAATTTTTATTTCTATTTAATCTGTGGTGATATACATTAAGGAGTTGACTTTTGACAATTAAATATATTTTTTCTATTTTGAAAGTTTTCTCTCTAGTGTTAATGTATTTCCATGTTTCGATTACGAAATAAAACTTCTGGTACACCATACGATGAGAACCCGAAATCCACTTCCTCAGGCATATGTTAAGCCTTTTCTTATTTAGAAAAAAAGCAAGTCTCAATCAACATAATTGTAGCTTTATCGAAGTCTGATTCTATGACTACTCCTTTCATCTTTTTCATTCTAGTATTGGTGTGGTGGAAGTTTGTTTCGAGATCAAAAAATAAAAATAAAGAAAATATCAGAGAATAAAATCTCAAAAGTAGAAAATTTTTATTAGTCAAAATTTGTCTAGCAAAATACATAACATCTCTTTAAGTAGAGTTTAAAACCTAACTTAAGAAAATTATTATTTGAGGAAATTACTAAAGGAAAATAATTTATCTTAAGAGACTAATTAACTCAAGTAAATAATTCATTCAAGAAAATAACTAATTTAATGTATCAGGGGCTAGTACCGCATCAAAAAATTTCAACATTTTTCATTGGCGACTAAACAGAAGTCTACAATGCATTTCTCAACGAATGTCCTCTTGTCTTTAGATATTGTCTCCAAATATCCTTCAATTGATAACAAAGGAATTTCTCCAACGGTTGGTAAACTCTCAAAACAAGATTTATTAATGTAGTCTTTCAATTTCTGAGATTTTTCTTTCTTAAGACACAAGTATGTGATGTACTTTATTTTTTTACGAAAACATGGATTTAGATATAAAAATTTAACTGAAGGCTCCTGGCTTCTTGCAGGAAGAGGAATGAAAAGTAATAAGTTCTATGATTTTGTAGGAAGTTATTAATATATTAGTATTTATTTGATGCTTTCTATTGTTTCCACAACAATTCATTATTGTTCCCATTGATAATATAAGGTTTTAATGTTGTAGTTGTTACGGAGGCACCGCAGAATAAATGTGAACCAGGGTACCTTGAATCATGAAGAGGTACAGTTAAGCATTTGACATGTGGAAAGTAAGCTTACCTAAAATATTGATCTTAATATTATGAAGATTATCGTGATTCGACATTGATTCTGTTGCATGCAGAGCTGTATTTAAACCTTGCAACTTGTCGCTGCAAATAATAATGCAACCATGCATCTTTCCGTTTTTTCTTCTAAAAATATATATATCAATACTTATTCTACCTCTTATATCTTACGCTGCAATAATCAATTTTAGGCAAATAATCTGAGAGTTATGCTACTAGGCATGGTTGATGATCCATGTGTCATGCTCATCAAGCTTGCAGATCGCCTCCATAATATGAGAACTATGTATTGACTCTCCTCTTTTATTTGCTCGATCAGTCTCTGTAGGAGATTTCGTTTAATTTTTGTTTTTTTCCCCCTTAATTTTCATTCACACTTCTTTCAATGTGCAAATCTAGGCTAATTTTGTTAACAAAGTTTTTTTTATTAACTATATCCATCGTTTCTGACTCCTTTTGAAACTAACAAATTTATTATCAGAATACTTATTATGATAATCATTTTTCTTATCCATGAGCAAATTTATTTTAAAAGGTTTTAATATACTAGTGACTATAAAAGTATTCTTAGGGTTTTAATATTTAAATTTTGTTTCTTTTCAATGACGAGATGCAGTAATTAGAGAATTGACAGAACCCTTGTAATTAATCTTGTAGAAAGAAAATCTTTTTCTGCACTTTCTAATACTATGAATTTTTTTTTTTTTTAACAGCTATGCTCTCCCACTGCCAAAGGCTCAAGCAGTTGCTCAGGAGACATTGGTTATTTGGTGTTCACTTGCTTCCAGATTAGGTCTTTGGGCGTTGAATGCTGAAATGGAAGATTTATGCTTTGCCGTAATGGAGGTCTGATCCCTTTTTGTCATTGAGCTGGTCATATCATTATCAAAGTGCCAATAATTTTTTCGATAAGATATAGTTCCCAATAATGATTACCTATGATATGGACTTTGGCTCAGGAATTCTTAGCTTAAGAGATGCAGTCATGTTCTATGGATGGTTAGGGAAGTATGATTGAATTCAAAACTCGATACCGAAGCATTAGTTTATGGACTGAAATTAAATAATTAATTGTTTCTGAACTAAGATTTTTTAATATCGATTTTTTTCCAAACTTGATCTGTTATGTCTTTTGTCTTTTCCCTTTTATAGTTTGATTTTCCTAATCCCTCCCTCTCTTTAGTGGCAAAAAAGGCTCTATATATTCTGTATTTAGAAACAATGGGTTTTAGAAGTCTGACAGCAGGAAACTGCCTGCAATTGAACTATGAAAACTCAAAATGTTTGCCTTAAATTTTTATGCACTGTGTGAAACTTAATCAAAGGAATATAGAAAAAATCTTATCAAACATCCATGTTTGTGTGCTTACATTATGAGGATTCATTATGTGAAACTTATGTTGACAAATAGAGTAATGATGAGAGAAACTTCCAATATCATTCTCAAAATAAGACACTATTTGTAATAAAGATTAAGGATTTGGAGATTTCCACTTACTCTAGTGTTTGTGGCCTCGTGCCTCTCCATTAGATGATCAATTATGCTGTCAACTACCTCTCTGCGTCAAGGTGTCTAAAATTATCTTTTTGAATGCATTTGCTGCGTCAAGGTGTCTAAAATTATCTTTTTGAATGCATTTGCTGCATTCAAAGTTATAAAAAATGGACAAAAGGGGAATACTCTGCGAACTAGAGTAAGTTAAATGATTTGTGTCTTCGTATCATTTGTTTCAAGCTTCATCAAGAAGATTCTAAAAATCTAGAGTGTTTGTAATACCTTCCATAGACAATAAAATATATCTTCCAAAAAATGTCATGATACAAATAATAGTTTACCTATTGAGCATGCTTTCATCAAGAAGATTCTAAAAATCTAGAGTGTTTGTATTACCTTCCATAGACAATAAAATATATCTTCCAAAAAATGTCATGATACAAATAATAGTTTACCTATTGAGCATGCTATAATGTACAGCTAATACCCAACTATCTATAATGAAAACTTTGATTGGTTTTCTTTTTAATCTTTATTTGAAGGGGCACGAACATCTGTTTTTGATAATCAGTATTGTGGAAATATTCTTGTAGTAGGTTTGTAGGGATTGTGGGGTGCAAATTGGCTATATTTTGTATTGTTTAGTGAATGAGGCTTTGAGGAAATGCAAGGTGTTCATGAACTCACGATGCAAAATTACTACCTGGTTGTCATCAAGCCCACCATCATCACGGTCAATATATTGACCTTCTGCTTCAACTGATAATATGAGTGAATTGCAAAATTTCCTAGTGTTTTCCTTTCTTTCACCGTGCTACTTCATGCCTGTTTTCCATTATCTTTGATAAATTTATTGCTTTTTAAATATAATATTTAGAATGTGGCTATGTTAAAAAATTCCAACATTTAGTTTTAGGGTTATTCTTTTGGGAGGGAGGGTAGAAAACTTTACCTTTGTGTGTAAACACCATTGACAATAAGAGAAATTTTTCTTCATTCTCCTCATAAAAGGTAATTCAATTATGAATGCTTTGTTCGAGATCTGTGATCCCAATGTCCAGAGCACATTTTAAACCTTTTTCGTTGAGAAAAATACATTGAAATTTTTATTATTTTTTTTCTTTTTGTTTATTATGCAGCCTCAAATATTTCAGAAGATGCGATCAGACCTGGCTTCCATGTGGAGGCTTAGTAACAAGCCGGGAAGTGTAAGGCGAATATCTGCTAAAACCAGTTTGGTAGCTTCAAATGACAATTGCTCAACTTTTGATCATGAGGGACCCACGACAATTGCCAATGAGGACTCAGGCATGAAGGTGAATACATTAAACTGGAAAACCTATTTGTATCGCGTGATTTCTTTATCCTTCAGGTAAATAACTTCATGTTCATTGATAGCTGATGGTGATATTGATACTGTTCTCTGTGTTGGAAACAAAAAAAAAAGTTCATTGCTATATATTATGGCTATGTGATCAAATCCTGTTGATGCATCCACAGTGAAACCAAAGTTCATAGTTGATGGCTTTTCTGGCGGTCACCCTTAACAAAATTTTGAAAGAGAATCTCTGTACAAAAAGAAGATTAAGTACTAAGATTTGGCCATGTACATTCACTTGGAAATGGCCAAAAAAGTAAGAAAACCTCCTAAAATCCTCAGCAGTACATGCTTGCTTTGCAATGGGGAGGCTAATATTATCTCAATAATTAGTGTTATTTGAACCATATCTTCGATAAAGAATGCATTATGGAGCAAATAGCCTGAAAAGTTGCAAAAATTCCAACATTTAGTTTTAGGGTTATTCTTTTGGGAGGGAGGGTAGAAAACTTTACCTTTGTGTGTATGACAATAAGAGAAATTTTTCTTCATTCTCCTCATAAAAGGTAATTCAATTATGAATGCTTTGTTCGAGATCTGTGATCCCAATGTCCAGAGCACATTTTAACCTTTTTCGTTGAGAAAAATACATTGAACATTTTTATTATTTTTTTTCTTTTGTTTATTATGCAGCCTCAAATATTTCAGAAGATGCGATCAGACCTGGCTTCCATGTGGAGGCTTAGTAACAAGCCGGGAAGTGTCAGGCGAATATCTGCTAAAACCAGTTTGGTAGCTTCAAATGACAATTGCTCAACTTTTGATCATGAGGGACCCACGACAATTGCCAATGAGGACTCAGGCATGAAGGTGAATACATTAAACTGGAAAACCTATTTGTATCGCGTGATTTCTTTATCCTTCAGGTAAATAACTTCATGTTCATTGATAGCTGATGGTGATATTGATATTGTTCTCCGTGTTGGAAACAAAAAAAAAAGTTCATTGCTATATATTATGGCTATGTGATCAAATCCTGTTGATGCATCCACAGTGAAACCAAAGTTCATAGTTGATGGCTTTTCTGGCGGTCACCCTTAACAAAATTTTGAAAGAGAATCTCTGTACAAAAAGAAGATTAAGTACTAAGATTTGGCCATGTACATTCACTTGGAAATGGCCAAAAAAGTAAGAAAACCTCCTAAAATCCTCAGCAGTACATGCTTGCTTTGCAATGGGGAGGCTAATATTATCTCAATAATTAGTGTTATTTGAACCATATCTTCGATAAAGAATGCATTATGGAGCAAATAGCCTGAAAAGTTGCAAAAATTCCAACTCTTCGAAGAATCTGAACTTTCTTATTTTGTTGTTCTAGTGGCAGTCAAAAGTGTTTTTGCATTATCATGTGAAATAGAAGATCCCTAACTCCAAAAATAATTATGTCGATATTTCCCTGCTAAATGAACACTTTATCAAGTAGTGACTGTTTTCTTGATCATGACCCTCAAAAGGGGCTGGAAATCTGCGAGGGGTTTCTCTTCTGAATTTGTTCAATAGTTATGCTTCCCTTTGGCCAAGATCCACATAAGCATGCATATTTCAGCTAGAATCCCGTTCTTCCAAAATATCTGCAAAAGGAAAGTCCATAGAGGGGGATATAAGGCGAGATTGGACAGGAAATATTTCTTGGAGAAAGTTGCCCAACGAGAATGAATCAAATTGAGTGTATCTAGAGTTGTCCCTAAAGAAAAGGTGGATGTGACAGACTGAAGGTTGGAAAGCTAATTTAACTCCAAATGAGTTAATGATTGTCTAATTGTTAGCTTAGAATGTGGGGATTGTTTTTGGTTTGGGTTAAAAAGGGATACAATGGACGTATATTTTTGTAAGAGAATCAGTAGATAGGAATAATTGGTGGGACAGTCACCAACCCATCCATCCTCCCAACAACAAACCAGTATTTCCAAAATCTTTTTTCCATTTAATTTAATAATGCCTTGTTCCCATTTGAAAATTGGTAGATAACGTCTTTGTAAGAGAATAATAACACCTTTCTAATTTAACAAAGCCTTTGTAAGAGACTTGGTAGATATGATTTAATTGGTGACATGGGGGAGAGGCACAAATCCATACATCCTCCCAATTTTTTTCCAAATCAAACTGTTTATTGAGCTATCAAACTGTTGATTATTATATGCAAGAATTCAACAACTTGAGTAATTCTAGATAGAAATTTTAGTCAAAGTAAGCTTGTCATTATTTCCTTGAAAGAGTTGCTCTCATTGACGATAGACGTGAAATGACAGTTTAGAATATATATCTGATGAAATGCTGGAAAAGTGACATTATACATTTTCTCTTGACGACTAGGATCTTCTGGAAGCTGTGGTGCCTTTTGATATCTTGGTAGATAGGAGAAAAAGGACAAATTATCTTATAAGTCTCAGGAAAGGTATGCAAACTCATAAGAAACCAAAGGTTGTCCAAGATGCTGAAACTGCTTTAGCATCGCTAGTTGTTTGTGAAGAGGCTTTAGAGCGAGAATTAATAATATCAACTTCGTAAGTTCTTATTCCTCATTTCTGGTCGTACTTACTAAATCCGAATGCAGAACATTGTGCATGCTTGTTGTTATTAGCTAAAGAATACATTGCAAATTGTCTGCTTTCAGTTACTGCTCACATTGTTCTAACTTTTGTTTGTTTTTGTCTATACTGCAGTTATGTTCCAGGGATGGAAGTAACTTTATCCAGCCGTCTGAAAAGCATGTATAGCATATACAGCAAGGTAATAAGTAACAACAGAGATGACATTTCCGCATTCAATTATTATGTGAAGATGGAGGTGTTATATAAACATTGGGAAGAAGCATGATATTTTTAATGAGCTTAGTGAATGTACAATATAGTATTAAAAAGTATTTATAAATAATTTAAATTATGTCATCATTACAATCATAAGGAATTTATATTAATGCATTTAAATGAATATTATGGACTTTGTTGCAAAGAAAATGTTGCCAGTGATAGGCCATTGAGTGGAATTCAAATTTTTCTTCATTAATGTCGTGACTGTATAATAACATAAACCTTTAGTCTAGATGTTGTGACAATACCATGTGGAATCAAAACTTCTCCAATCAATCTGTGACAAGCCACTGTTTGGTCCAAATTTAAACTTCGTATAAAATTATGAATAATGATTGTTGTAGATACTTTTCATAAAAAAATGGTTCTCGTAAATAAAGTTGGTTGTTGAAGATACTCAAAATGTTTTGTAGGAGAACTAGTTTATGTTTGTAGAAACATTGATGACAAGATTCATACCTAATATCTTGTTGTTTTACTTACCTTTACATTTTTTTATAAATGCACTACTATACTAATAAATGTTTTCATCTTCAAAATAATTTGCATAACACATGAATCAATTATTCTGTTAAGAAATTTTACGGTTGCTTCTTCTGTGAATTGTATCGCTTGCTTCTAAATTCATATATGTGTGTCCTTATCTCTTAGATGAAGCGAAAAGAAGTGGGGATTGACAAAGTATATGATGCCCGAGCTTTAAGGGTTGTTGTTGGAGATAAGAATGGGACTCTGCATGGACCTGCTGTTCAAAGTTGCTACAGTCTTCTCAACATTATACACAGGTAAAACCTAAACTAAAGTCAGCCAGTTTTCAAGTATTTCACTCGATGTACTAATATGATAATTTAATGGTCTAATATGGAAATCTTTCCTTGTCACTACTCTTATGCTCCTAACTAAATGCCAGTGATGTAGGCAGCAAAGAAGGAAGCCATTGATAGGGAAAGAAAGAGAGGAAGAAGGAGGAAAGGAGGGAGAAGTTGTAGGAGGAGAGGGAGAATTCTAGAGAGAAAAGTAGGGTTGGGAAATAGAAATCATTTCATTCATTCAATAATCATCATAATTTGTCTTTGTAAGTGACAATAATAGAACTTAAATAGTAAAAGTTAGGGTTAACCCTAAAAATAAGAAATTAACTTTAACTGAAATAAATAAATAAAGCATATAAGTAATAAAACTAAAATGTCCAAGATGTCTTCATCAGCCAGATTGATAATAAGACAAAAATAAGGTAACTTGACAGATATTAAGGTATAGAAAATGGATAAATGAAGTAAGAACCACTTGGTTCGATTAGATGTGTGAAAACTTGATAGAGTTCCAAGAAAGTGTAGTTATTGTAGTTGTCTTTTAGACTTCTATGTCTTTTAGTATTCTTTACATGTTATTTATTTAAAGGGAAAGTTGTCACATTGGGGTATCATCTTTTGGAAAAATAGTCTAAAATAAGATATAGCAAACCTCTCGAACTTGTCACGCTATTTTGGGACAGCTACTAGATCTCTTAAACGTCTGCTTATTTTGTAATATCACCTCGTCTTTTATCTTCTTATTATATGAGATTCTTATCAAAATCCCAAAATTAAAGGGAAACTAGGACTTGGTAATTTCCAAAATAGGAACAAAGTTTTGTTGGATACACAGCTATGGAGATTTTCCTTGGAGGAAGGTTACTTGTAGCACTTATTATCTGATCTCATCAAGAGAGACTATGACCAGATACGCAATATTCTTTGTAGGCATGGACTTTTTATAACATTTTAGTCTATATGACCACAACTTAATTCTATTCTTTGTTGGGGATGAAGTGCCAAGTACTATTTCTTTGTATGCGAGTATTAGGTTCATCACTGCAAAAGTAAGCATAGAACACTAAACACTTTTAGGGTTTTTCTTTCTTGTGCTTTCCAATATGAATAGATTGTACATGCCTAATTCATAATTTTCTTTTATGAAAATAGACATCTTCTCCTCTCATTTCTTTTGTATATATTTTATACCGATGCATGATGTATTTCTTGTTAAAAAATATTAAGAATCTCACATTTTTTATATAAAGAAACTTAATATATAGAATAGAAGTAAGACTCCAGGGTTAAAAAGATATCTACAAATAAAATAACAAATTAGTCTCACGTACTAAATTAAAAGTAATCTTAGGTGTATTTTCTAATTATATTCTCTTAATCTTAAATTAAAAGTAAATATTAGATGTAGTCTCTAAATGTATTCTCTTGATCTTACATTGTAAGATATTATTCATTCATTAGTAAAAGATTTATAATAGATTATTAATTATTAAAATAATATATCACTTTAACCAATGATGAACTATATTTCTTGAGTAAGTTTAAGAAGTTACAACTAGCATTGCTCTTGCATTACTTTATTAGTAATGAAGTTCACCTATAACATATTCCATAATGTACAGCAAGCATTCCTGCACTACCAGTTTGAAATATCGTGCTGTGCTTTCACAATTCATTGATTTACTTTTGCTAAATTTTTTAAATTAGTGCTTCCTATACGTGGCTCTACCTTCTATTTTTATCCTAACATTGCAGGCTTTGGTCCCCAATTGATGGTGAATTCGATGATTACATTGTTAATCCGAAGCCTAGTGGCTATCAGGTTTATGTTCTCTGAATATTCTAGTTTGTACAACTTTTTATTCTCCTATTCGAGAAACAAATGCAACAAAATTCAGGTGTTATGTCTTAGACGAAATGTAGAAATGAAAACATTGGAGGGAACCAGAAATCTGAGAGGACAATAACCACCACCAGAAGTGGATGAAAAACAGTTGTGGATGAAAACCAGTTGTATTTAAGACTCTAATTTGGATTTGAATTCTCAAGGAACAGTTTAAAATATAGCACAATGAAGTATCTCTCTGAAATTTTGTCATGATGAGGTGTTCGAAAGTTAAAAAGTTTTCCATAACTTGTGGCCCTATAGAATATTTACACTTTAAGAGTCAGGTTTAAAGTTTTTTCAATCTTGGATTTATTGTTGTCATCTGTTGCCTTTTCAAAACTTAACCACCTGCAACTTAGTGCAGTCATTGCACACTGCCGTATTAGGTCCTGATAGTTCGCCTTTGGAAGTTCAAATAAGAACACAGGTGCTAAGTTTCTTCTAATTTCTTTGTTATATTAGAGTTTTGAATTGGGTCTTTGGTTAGGTTCTCGGATCTGAATTTCTCTCTCTTGTAGAGGATGCATGAATATGCTGAGCACGGACTAGCTGCACACTGGCTATATAAAGAAACTGGAAACAAGTTGTCGTCAGTAGTTGGCAAGGATGAATCCGGAAGAGAATCGTCCACCTATTTATCTAAAGGAATAGATGATCACATTTCCTTGGAAGGTGATATATTTCAAAAATATAGGTCTCTGAAAACTGGGCATCCTGTTCTCAGAGTGGAAGGCAGTAATTTACTTGCTGCTGTTATTATAAGGTATGTTGTATTACAACTAATGCACTATGCACCATATTCATGTTCAATCACTAAGAATCTTTTCAAATTAAATTTGTCTTGTCAGAGTAGATGAGGGGGGAAGAGAATTGCTTGTTGCCGTCAGCTTTGGACAGGCAGCTTCTGAAGTAGTTGCTGATAGGAGATCTTCTTTTCAGATTAACCGATGGGAAGCTTATGCTAGATTATATAAAAAGGTAACCCTCCTCAAAGAACCTTAGATCCTTATATTTACGTTAATCTTAACATTTTCATTATCTGTAGGGGCTTTTTTCCTCCCTCTTAAATGTACATTCTTTTTCTTAACATAATTTGTTTCTTATAAAATAAAATATAATATAGTCAGATACAATGACATGTGTATGCCAGAGATTAAGATGTTAATGAAGAGAATCTTTCCGATAAAAATAGAACTAATTATATGTTTTGTGGATGATGAAGTTCAAACAAATCTTTATATTCGATATAGTTTCCTAATGAATGAAATAGCATTTTGCTTCCATAATATGTATGTCACTAAGTAAACATAATTCTTTTGCTGCGGATTGGACTATGCCAGGTGTCTGATGAATGGTGGTGTGAGCCCGGGCATGGGGATTGGCGAACTTGTCTAGAGAAATATATATTTTGTCGAGATGGTATATACCACAAGGTATTTTTGGCAGCATTTTCAGAAATGAAAAAGACACTATTCAATGACTATCAATCTTATGATATTAAGTTGAAGCTAATTTAATTCTCTAATCTTATGTTTAGAGAAATATATCTTTTGTTCAATGACATGTATTCTTACATGTTGGCCTAATTTTATAGTCCTTGAAGTTTCTAATTTGTAAATGATGTACTGGGAAAGGATTGAAACTTGAGATTTTCTTAGCATGTTAATTTATCACTAATATTTAAATCATTAGTTTGAGGTTTATATATTGATTTTAAATTTTCATACTTTACCAACGATACACTGTTCAGATTAATTTTAAATTTTACATGGAAGGGAGATCTCCGAGGGAAGAGAAAGACACAATCAAATAATTGGGATTTCTTTTACAGGAAACAAGTCTTCCATTATTATAAATACTAACCAACTTTGTTATTATTTTCCATCTCTAATTCACAAATTGATGTGGATTTATTTGTTGTTATTTTCCATTTCTAACTCTTAAATTGACGTGGGTTTTACTTTTATTGGTATTATTATTTTTTATTAGAAATAAATTATATTGAAAGAAATAAGATACAAGAAAGGGAAGGGAAGAACTATGTTCAAGAATAAAACACGTCATTAAATTTTCTCTCATTTTTATTTGTAGATTGTGATTATAGAAATGGACAAGTAGTTGTTATCGCTTAATCTCTCTATAATTTATTGATTGTCCTCACTAAACTTCTTTTGCATATCATTATTTATTTTTCTCATGCAGCAAGATCAATTTGGACGGCTATTACCAACCTTTATTCAGATCATTGATTTGACAGAGCTAGAAGAATCTGACTATTGGTCTATTATGTCTGCTGTTTTTGAGGGCAGACAAGTTGATTTAGACGCAACAAGGACAATGTTGGACTCAGTCAAATCAACTTCCATGGAGGATAGCATCAACAACAAGGTTTACCTCTAATCACCTTAAGCTTGTATAGCTCGATTTTGCTTGATTACTTGGAGATTTCAGTTATGGTGCCATACAAATGTGTTCAATAATCTCAAACATGCATTATTGATAGAAGTGTGCCTAGAAAGCATGGACATGGATGTGGATTCTTGAGACAAACGTTGACAAGTCATTTTTTATGAAAACAAGATATAATTAGGTTGGGATGCTCCTCTTCTGTATTCATATAGTTAGCCATTTCACATTCTAAATCCATTATGTGCATGACATATGTCCGGCCTTTTCTTGCAATTTAGGTTTGGTTTATTACGCTTCTGCATTTGGAAAGAAATTGGTGTTAGGTCTCATCTTTTACGAAACTGTATAGGTTTTTATTTTTATTTAGTTATATGTAAAAATAAATGCAACTGTATCTGCAGTATCCTGCCGTGTCCATAAGTATCCTAGTCATAATCAATTCTTTGGACTCTCCATAGAATATCAGATATATATCTGTGGCAAATCCACATCCGATCCATGCTTCCTAGAAGTTGCAATTTTTGTGCCTTTTTATATTTTTTCTTCTTCAACCCCAGATGTCTAGTAGTTATTTCTAGTGATTGCTCAAACTTGGTGAACTTGATTTCACTAAGAAAAAATCATGATTTTTCTTTGTTTGCTCGTCTGTTTTTTTTTTTTTGTCCATTTAGGCTACTTGGGTAGTATTGATCAGTAAACTAAAACAAATTTATGCAAAGATCCAGTAAAAAATTTTAAATTTTTCATATTTGTGATAATTTAACTTGGTATCGGAGCACAAAATCTTGACTTTCAAATTTTGTCACGATATTCAAAATTGAAATACTACGTGTATGGATCATTAATATTACTAGGCCTACACTGCTGAAGTATTTTGGGATTAATTGTAATTTGAAAATCTCGCTAATAGTTGGTGAATATTGTAGGTGCAACTGTTGAGGGCAATGCTCCAATGGGAGGAGCAATTACTCTCCGAGCATGAGCCCAGTCTTGAACAATCGAGACAATATCGGGCTCGAGAGTCATATATTTTTCACCATTCCATCACCCTTGGGGAAGTCGTAATAGTGTGTTGGCCCCACGGGGAGATAATGAGGTTGAGTTCCGGTAGCACTGCAGCAGATGCTGCAATTAGAGTTGGATTTGAGGGAAAGCTGGTTTTGGTTAATGGTCAGCTGGTTTTACCCAATACAGAGCTCAAAGATGGGGACGTGGTTGAAGTAAGAGTGTAGATAATTCTTTTCATGTACAGCTTGATTAGTGTAGAAATAAAAGAAAACAGCCAAGAAAAAAAGAGCATTTGTGGCAGTGTTTTGAACTTTCTGGATGTCTTGTAATTTTGTAAATGCACATTTATGATATCGCATTGTATGCAGGCTCATGTATAGATTGTACAAATGTGTTAGTGCCAGGTCAATGGAAAAATGCAAACTTCATTGTTGAATTGATGTACCTAAAATTCAGCCAACTAAATTTTTTAACATGAAATTGTCGTTGAAGTTGATATAAATTGGCGAAAGTAATTTAGTTTGACCCTAAAAAGGGGCTCAATTCCTGATTTTGAGTCATCTAATCGGAGTTCAACATCCAAAAGTTGGTCAAGTCTCAAAAAAATTCCCTTACTTTAAATTTACAAAAGCACAAATCACCAATCTAGGAGTACTGAATTTACCATTTACATCTGCACTCTAATTTACCCTTTACAATTTACGTGCTGTTCATTAATTCATTCAATTAATTTCTTATTTTTTATATTTATAATTTATATTAATTATTTCATGAATGACACATGAACACAAATGAATATTACCCTAAAATAAAATTTGAATTTAAACGAATCTCAAAATTCTAATTTCATTTTTGTTTAAAACAAAATAATAAAATAAAATAAAAATTAAACAAATCTCACAAACTTCGGGTTTATTTATACTTTACTAAAAAAACATTTTAAAAAAAAAAGAAGTTAATCCTTGGATAATAATACAGACATTTGTCTGAATCAACCCAGATGAGCATCCACTCTCTCAACAGCAAATGACAAGTACAAATACTCAACAACTACATCCAACATTCCCTCAATAATACCACTCACAATAATGTCATCAATCTCTCTTACCATTGCAATAAATATTCAACTGACGCCAAATAAATACCGGTCAAGTCTCCGGTGAATTAGTAGCAGGCATAGAATTTGTTTCCGAAGATGGTTCCACTATTTCGTCCAAATTTTCCATGTCGATGGTCATATCATCACCATTATCAGCCTCCTCAACCTCAGCCATTACTTCATCTCTGTCTCTCCCTGTGGCTTCAATCCCGTTTTCTACCACACCAGAGTGCGGCTTTGGTTCCGCAACGGCTCTCTCTATCTGTTCCGGATTTTGTGCCATTGATGATGGACAAGGTTCCAGTGAGATAACCAATGTCGATGTCACCAATAGATTCTGCAAAACAAACAAATAGCAAATAATTTTTATATGATTGGTATATTGAATGATTCTGGATGTAGATTTATAATTTGAATAGGCTGGTCAAGTAATAATCAAATAAATTTTGTATCTTAATCTAAAAGTCTTCAAAATTAATGTCTACGATAAATTAAACCTGGTGCTGATGGTAACCAATCATGCATTTTTAAAAAAGAAAAAAAACAATTGCAATAATGATTACCTCACTCTTGTAATAGTCATCATGCTTAAATTTAAGACGAACAAAAAAAGACAAGATGATCGAACATCACCCCTAAAGAAAGATCAATGTTGCTGAATATCCAAAGATAGAAACTCTACATAACATTCAAGTCAACAAATAGTATGGAGCTTTAACATATGTCACACAATGAAAGTACAAGAAAAGGCGATATGGGTAAGATAACATACCTTTTCGAGAGCTAAAGCCAGCTTTGAAAGATTTGGATAGATTCCCTGAGCATCCAATAGGATCTTTCCAGATTCAACAAAAACAAATACAGCAAGTCAGCAAAAGAGATCACAAATTCAATCTGAAATTTCTCTCAAGGTGATGGGGATTCGATAAAAAATGCAGAGAAATAACAAGGGCTTGAGAACTTTAAATCTGAATATAATGCATGTCTGCTTCTTCAAGATTCTAATTATATATCATGATACCATTTGCGAAAGAATCATTATTGAAAGAGATTAATATTCGAAGAGTTAAAAAAAAAAAGGGATCCACAGCTATAATGAAATTTATTCACCTCACAAATTCTTTGCACCGTAAATGGAGGACCTTCGACGAAGTTAAGCAGAGCTGCAAGAGTGAAAACAAGCATTAAACTGTTTTCGCCTTGTTCTGATTTACATATTGATAATTTCTGTACTGAAAAATTTTCAGTACGTCATGCTTTACAGATTATTTCAATGCAGTGATTTAGCAATAAAAAGAAGAGTGGAATTCAATTTGTGAACAAGGAGCACTACTCTGAACTCCATTAGTTACTCTGATTTTAATATTATAATGAAAAGAAATAAAATTAAAAATTGGAATAAACCAAATTTCCAAATTTTTTAATACAATAATGATTACATAATGTGACATACCGATCGAATCTACAAATTCTGATCAACTGGAATGAAGTTTTAAATTCAAATTTCGAAATCGAATCAGAATCAAATCACTTATTTTATGAGTTTAATATCGGATTTTCTACCTAAAAAATCAGTTCAAATAAAAATAATATCTGATTTCACTGTCCCTAACCAACCAAACAGCCAAAACATAGCTAGAAATCCGATTTAGAGATCGGATTTGATGATTTTCAGCAGAAAAATCCAAGTGGATCTTGAATTTAGAGGGAAAATTGTTACGAATCTCTCCTATAAATAGAAAAACTCGGTGAAGGAGGAAAACACACCAAAGCTCTCTCTCTCAAGTTTTATATTCAGAAAACTCTTACATATATCTCCAACCACCACTCGGCCTCCAGACGCAGCAAGAGCTCCGAGGAGGCAGCAGCTCCGCTTGAGAAGTCGAACTCTCTAGCAAACCTCCTCCGACGCGAAAAAACCTCCCTCTGACGATCCCTCTTTGTTGTTCTGGTGAGCACAACAAAGGAGAAACGCAAAAGAACCGCAAAGAAGAAGGAAGGAGAAAGAAGAAAGGTTTGGGTTTTACTTTAAAACCTGACTCGATCCACTTAAACCGGTCTAGCCAATCCAACCTGGTCCAGCGAATCAAACCGGCCCAACTGAAACAGAATCGGCCCAATCGAACCATATCCAGCCCAACTGAACTAGACCCGACCCAAATTTCTACCAGAATTGACCCGAACCGATCTATGAATAAACCGATAAGAAATTTCTACCTAAATCTTTTTGAAATGGATTTATTAAAGTAAGAAATTAATATCAAATATTTTATTTAGACAAAAAAAAATCCTGAAAGTCGTTCGAATCGATCCAATTCCTACCTACGAAGACACATAAGAAATTTCTGCCTAAATTCTAAATTTTTCTGAATTTGAATTTATTTAAGTAGAAATTTGATACCAATATTTTATTTAGAATATTGGAAAAATCCCAACAACCCTATCCTGAATACAGGTAAGTGATTAGCTACGACCCTACATCACAAAATCTATGTTATTTTCTTATAATTATTTTATTACATGATTCTGATATTTGACCACACATGTTTAAACATTGACATAGAATTGTATAAAGATAAAATTGGTAGGACATTTTGTATGTTTATGAATATGATGTAATTGACGGAAAATATGTGATAGCAAAGCTTGAACAACAAATGATCTGGCTAAACTTGAACGAAAATGGGATGACAAAGCATGAACGACGATGAGATGGCTATGCCTGAACGAAAATGAAATGGCTAAATCTAAACAACTATGAGATGGTTATGCGTGAACGAAATTGAGATGACAAAGCATAAACGACAAAAAGATAGCTATGTCTGAACAAAGGTTGGAAAATGAGTTTCAACTAGTATGCAACTGTTAAGTCAGGATTCGGTAAAATATAATGTTAATTTTGCACTTGCACGTGTTTTTGCTTACCAAGTTATTCTCATACTATGTAATTTTGTAATGTAGATGAGTTTTTATCTGAGAAATAAATATCTCTGATCGATAACCTTCTAGAGGCAAACGAGTATACAAAAAAAGAAAATGTTTTTGGGTCAGAGAAGGAGTTTAAATTAGTATGCTTCAGTTTTTTATGATATTTCATATTTTTATTTCAGTTGAAACTTCAAATAAATTATGTTGATTTTATCGTTAATAAAATTGTATAAATTGTTTCAACTCTGCATTTATTTCAATTTTGATTAAGCTATTTAATGTTTGAATTTTGTTTTAAAAACTTCCGCGAAAGATTTTATTAAAGACTTCTAAATATTTTGAAATTATGGTTTTTAACACTCATTTTAAACCTAATTTAATAAATCAATTTGACAAAAATTTTAGGGATTTCAAATTGGGCAAAATAAGTATTTTAAAAATTTGGAGCAGTAAATTGAATGAAACTTAGATTACAATAGGTGATTTACACACCAAACACCCACCTTACACTGCCAGAGTTCGGAACCTCCCTTTTACTCTATCTTTCCATCTATTTATTCTTTCTTTCCAAGTAACTAACTTTCATTTACTTTACAACTTCCTGCCATATCACTCTCCTCCCTATTTTTTTCTTTCCTTCTCCTATGGGTAAACCTAATAGAAGGTCTATCATTTCCTATGGCACAAAGACCAACCTTGTCCTCAAGGTTGAAATCAGAGAATGGACGCTTCATAAAATCATAATCCACCCATGTAGATTCAAACGATGGTCGTCCCTGCCATTTAATTAACACCAGTAGACCACTTTGTTGTTGATCAATTTGCTGTTGAAAATTCCCTAGCACACCCAGTAATCCTTCTGGTTTGACATGTTCTGCCTCCTCTGTAGACAAAATCAATGGTAAATCACTAACAAATACCATATCCCTCGTGTCTTTTTAAAACAGACGCATGAAACACCGGGTGTACAGCTGAAGAATCAAGTAATTTCAATTTATATGCCACCTTTCCCACTTTCTCCAAGATTTCAAAAGGCCCATAATATTTTGGAGCAAGTTTCTCATTTCTCCTTTTAAGTAAGAACTTTTGCCTGAACTGCTTTAATTTGAGGTCAACTAATCTCCTTTCTCAAAAACCACCTCCCTTCTATGCATGTTGGCTTCAATAGTCATCTTATGCTGAGCACTAGAAATATGAAGTTTCAACAATTCCAATATTTCATCTCTATCCTTAAGCTGCCATTCAATTGCTGACATGTTGTGCCCTCCTCAAACTTTATAACCGGCTGTGGATCTCTATTATATACAGCAAAAAATGGTGTTGTTTTAATAGAAGTATGAAAGGAAGTATTATACCAATACTCCGCCCACAACAACCATTTACTCCAAGTTTTCGATTTGTCTAATGAAAAACACCACAAATAAGTCTCCAAAGATCAATTTACCACTTCTTGTCCATCTGTTCGTAGATGATATGCAGTACTCCTTAAACTTGTTCCTTGGATCTTCAACACTTCCTTCCAAAAATTGCTTTAAAAAACTTTATCTCCATCCAAAATAATCGATCTTGGAAAACCATGTAGCCGAAACACCATTGCTACCTTTTGAGCCATATATGGATGTTGCAAGTGTACATGTGAAATATCATACCCCTTGCATTTTGGACCTGGCAATGCTTGCAGCAAGCCTGCCGGGGATAAATCCTCTGCTTTACTTTGCTGACATACCACACACTTTTACACAACTTTGCACATCCTTCCTTAAACCATACCAACTTAATTCTCTGGATTTCCTTTGATGTGTTTTAAGGATGCCTGAATATCCTTCCAATAACCCTCCAAGGAATTCCTGATTGTAAGAATTATCGACAAATGTATAGAAATCACCATTTCGTCTTCATAAAACAGATTTCCTTGTTTCAGTGAGAAAAACTCTTTCACCGGTAATTATTTATGAATAGCCGATTTAATTTTCGTCAATTTGCCATCATCCACCCTCCGGCATTCCTCTTCAAGACTTCTAATAGAAGAACTTATTCATGTCACCAATTCAACAAAACAATCTTCTCCCTGAAACTTCCTTGGCAAAGCATCAGCAGCTCACCATCTATTTATTCTTTTTTTCTAAGCAACTAATTTCATTTCCATTACAACTTCCCGCCTTATCCCTCTCCTCCCCAAAATTTCTCTTTCCTTCTCCTATATGTAAACCTAATAGGTCTATCACATAGGCATGGCCCATCACTTGACAAAGTAACTCGAAATTGATAAATAAAGGAGCTAGTGAAAAGTCTGTCAGAATTAGGTTCCTTTTCACCTGTTTTATGAGTATTTATCCATCCAAGATTTCACAAATGATACATCAAAAATTTAGACAAACACTTGAGTGGCTTTTTTTCCTTTCCGCTGCCATAGAATTGCATAAAAAATTATGGTAAAATGTAATTAAACTTTAATTTTTGAAGTTATTTATATTTTGGATCTCAAATTTTTTTTACAGCCAGAACTTTCACATTTCAATTATTATTAATTTGAACATTATTGTCAATTTATCTATAAAATTTAGCACATGTATACTACAATCTCTTTTAATAGGCTTCTAACTCGATTTCTAACATTTCCCGCAAGTTTTAATCCAATTTCGAATTCGTCGATCTTCACTTCGGTGAATTTGAACTATGTTGATTGAGTGATAAAGTTTGAAATAAAATTAGAAATCATTGAAGTAAGAAATTAAGTTAAAACACTTCATTAAATGAAAAATGCGGTATACACGAGCTGGATTTGGTAAAAAAATTGATGACAAAGTCAAAATTACTTATAGTTGAAAGGTCAAAGTTCTGTTTGACAAAAAATTAACTTAAGTTTTAATTTATAAATGACATCAAACGTTAAAATCTAAATTGCACTTTACTAAAATAGTAATATAAAGACGTCTCATGTGAAAGAAAAGTAATGAAAATACCAAGACCGAAATACCTTCATCCAACCTTTTTACTAGCTCTGGATAGGTTTCTTCTAAAGAATCATTTTGCTGCTCACTCGTCATTTTTGCCTCCGGATACTCAGCAAGGACCTTCACCATATAAACGAGGTAAGAGGAAATTGGGGAAAAGGCTTCACAATCTTATACAATAATCAAATATGACAACAGTTTGATTATGTAATAAACTACAATCTATGTACCCATAGGCTAGAACTACAATCTGCATACCTCCCCATACCTGCTTCAGCTGAAACGATATCATGCTCTTCAATTTCTCCCATCTATGCCTAAAATACAATTTTACACAAGATAAAGTTAATAAGAAGCCAGTGGTCCCCTTTCCTCATAGCACAGTCAAAAGAAAATAGTTACATTTTACCCACAATCAAAACACGAGTTTCAATGAACAAATATATCGGTTTCTATTTGTATGTATGTTGTGCCCCACGCAAAGAGCAAGTATAACAATTCTTGTTCAAATAAGTAGATTACAGCTTTACGTAAAGCATTTTGCTTCTGAACTAGCTGAAAATGCAAGCATATTGATTTAGGCGCATTATTGTAAACAAAACATATTATTTTTCCATCGGAAAATTCTGTTCCATATGCCTGCAAAATATGAAATTATTTCAATCTTGAAAATCTGATAGAAATTCAAACAACATAAAAAAGCACTGAAGGTGAGGGTGATATAAAACAACAGCTGCTCACAAACGTCACCATTTTCAGAAAACAAAAACAAAACAAAAGTAACGCATGCTTTGTATTCAAAAGTAAAAATAGTTGGAAAAAATTCAAACATCAAACAAATAAGCTGAACTTCTACAACCAAAAGACAAGTAGGTCAAGTCAAATTTTTTGGTGGGTAACTTGAGCATCGTTTGGTGAGAAATTTGGAAATGCACTTTCCTTTCCTTAACCAACAAATACAGCTGACATCATTTGGCATAATTATTTCCAAAAAAAGAGAACTTTTTTAGAACATTTTGCAAAAAACTAATGATTTCAGAAAACAATGTAAAGTGTATGGAGGAAATGATGTAGATATGTGAGTGAGAAAAGCATGACTTGTTAAGCCTTGAATCCAAATTTTGCTCGGTCTTTAGATTTAGAGAAAATGTATTTAGTTCAAACCTATCTGAGTAAAGTCTTCGCCTATAAATTAAAATGATCAAGAGACATGATCATACCAGAATTTCCCCGTAGATGCAATAGCTTCCAGCGTGCTTCTAATCTCTTCTTCAGCAATCTCAAGCTTCTGATCCACACCCCTATAATATTAAGTTGAAGAATTCTTTAGTGAAAAAAATTTAAGAGAACCAAGAGATGTCATTATAGTGGAGATTGTGTAAGGACTATCTGCCAAATAGAAATACATATGATAATCTGAAACTTCAAATGTTCCTTAGAAACAAATGACTTTTTTCTGTTTCCCAACTCAAGATGACCATTGTCAAGTAATTTGGCAGCCACAATCGTTTCACGAGATAAAATGAGGAGAAAAAAGAAAAATATGGCAGTGGCAGTTGAAGAAAAAATAAAAAAGAAAGATAATGTAGGTCATTAGCAAAGTAGCTTCAACCATTTCAGCTCTAAATCATAGATAAACAAAGTTTATGCTCTATACCACTTTCAGTTACATAATGAAGCCAGTCCTTGTCGTAAAACTTAGCACAATAAAGGTAAAAATTAAAATTTTCTAAAAGTAAAGGTAATAATATCCAAAGTAATGAATATTGAAAACCAAATATATAAATAAAGAACACAATATTTAAGTTTAAAAAGTAAAAAATTTTAAATCATCCTCACCACGAACCAGATCATCTCTTCCCAACATGAATTTAAAAACAATACAACTTCAAACAACATAATAGCACAAAAGAGGAACCAAGCATGAGTCTACCCCAGGTTTAAGTGCTCTGGCTGAGGATTACTGGTATTGATTGAGAGCTGTGAACTTTCACTGGATGTCATCTCAAGTCGTCCACCTCGCACCTAAAATCAAATAGAAAGAAATAAATGCATTGGCTCCACTGAGATACTACTAGCTACTATCTAGAACTAACATATGTTGCAAATGGTTTTAATATTTTAACAATTACTATTTAGAGATATTATTGTTGTCATTTCTTCATTTTCAAGATTATTTAATGGTAGAAAACATAAAATTATAAATAAATAAAAAAAGACTCATTAGACGAAGCTGACATGAGAGGAAAAAGATCATAGCAGCCATACTTAAATAAATACATTTAAAGTGTTGCTCTTCGTCGGTTAACTAACATATTTCTAATAGTCTATGAATGTATATACACATGGTGACTGCCGTGAAAGTATCTTGAATTTAGTTTGAATGCGTCATCACTGGTCACATGATAACCTCTAAGCAATGAAACTAACATAATTTTTTTCTTCATAGATAAAATGTTCAAATATATACAAATGTAGTCATATTAAATAATAAAAACCTGTAGAATCATAGATCTTTTGCTTTTAAACAACAATGAAGGGAGAAATATAATTAACTTAGTAATCAAACTGAACAAAAAGAAACACATATACGAGCGTGCAGCTGCCTCACACACAACAAGCATTATTAAAAGAACTCTTACAGATCCAACTCTCATCCATAAAAGAGAGTTGAAAAAGGAAATAGTGAGATTAAAAATGTGATACTTAAAAATTGTATAATAGTGATTTTATGAGATTCTCAAAACAGTATCATTAAAAATGTAATTTATTTCAAGAAAAACATTTAATTTTAAAGTTCTAAACTGTAATTAAAAACTGATACTATTAATGGAAAATTAGTTATTTTAGAAATAATATGAATTATCTCATAATAATAATAATAACAATATGGAAAATAATGCCCAATCTTTTTCCTCTAGGTTCACACTTTTATATAATATCAATGTACTCTTCTTATAAAAGATAGAAGAATACTAAAAGCGTAAGAAAA
Source organism: Begonia masoniana (assembly GCA_022432975.1). Lineage (NCBI taxonomy): Eukaryota > Viridiplantae > Streptophyta > Magnoliopsida > Cucurbitales > Begoniaceae > Begonia > Begonia masoniana. The sequence goes on from CM039515.1 coordinate 42,967,796, forward strand.
TTGGAGGATGAGGCATAATCCTCATGAAACAAATTATATTAAATATGAGCTATAACTTTACAAATCAAAAGAATCTTGAGCTTTAAATAATGAAGAGCTTAGAATCCTTTAACAACATCCACCAAAACTGGCATGAAATATTGAATTTAGACAACATCCCACAAATAATGAATTTAGACATTTTAATAAAAAAATATATATTCAATAGAAACAATACCAAAAAGACTGGCATGAGGATATACTGCGTAAAATTTGCAACTAACAACTAGTGTTGTGATATAGTATCGATGTACTAATTACAACTCTTCTCACAAAAACTCCCAACAATATAAATCTCATGTAATATTGATCATAAATCCTCTAGCTCCTCGTCAAGCAATATAGAAATTCTTCTAATCTGTATTTTTATTAAATATACATCACTATGTTTGTTATAAAGAGAAACATACACAAACCCCATCAATTGCTTCCAAGAATATAAAACTCACAGTATGCCAAAAACAAAACTCAATGCCTTACAAGAAGTGTGTTGCATTACATTACATCTAAAGACGATTTTATATGATTTTCTCTCTTTAAGTAATCAAATACAAAACTTTCTAACCAAACATTCTTGAATAGTTTGAGAACCTAGCATTCACTTTCATTCACTTCCTTTGAGCTCTAACTATTTAATAAGCTTTCCAAATTAAGTATTCAGTCATTATCATCTTCAATTTCAGCTTTCATATACTAGGCCTACGAAAAAAGCTGAAAATTACTCTTAAAAAAAAAGCCGTTCTAAATATTCAGAAACTAGGGATAAGTCCTCAAGAAAGCAATCCACGTGATAATCGCTGTAAAATTCTAAACAGATTACCAAAAAAATTTATGAGCCAAAAAAAGGCTGAAACCCAAATTATGACGGAAATTATGACCCAAATGCATTCGCATACGAGGAAATACCGAGGAATATAAAATGACAAAAAAACAGTTCCATTCTTTGTCTTCATTTCATCGCTATCACGGTGCTACTACTACGCCAGTAGACAAACATCAAAGAACCAAAAAAGCATAGAAGAAAAGCCTGTAAACTAAAATCAAAACCCCATGAAAATTAATGGGTTTTGCCTAAACGCCATACCGATTGAGAAGAACGAGGGTAGACCCAAAAAATGACAGGTTTCGAACCTAGTGGTGAATTGCTGACAGGCTCTACAACTCTCAAGTGTTTAGTCTGTGCAGAACGGGATAGTGGGAGTTGGCAGCAACACGAGCCCAAAGTAACGAGTTGAAGTTCTTATAAAGCCCACCCTAAATCATACAATTTTATTTATTTTTTTTAATTTTTTTACTTTTATTTTCACAATTTTAAAATTGTTACATAAAGAATTTATTTATATTCCATTAATTTTTTTATCAAATTTAATTCTATACCATTTTTTTTTCTAAATTTATACTTCAATATTTTTTTTCTAACATTATTTTAGTCTTCAATTAATTTTAATGCATAATTTAGACTCTATCGTATAGAATAATATACAGCAGATACTGTAAACTATGTTTTTTAACGAATCAAACATTAACATATCTGTTGTGAACAATTTACTTCAGTCATTAATTTTACCTTTATGTTGTATGATTTTTCTTCCAAAAAAAAAAATATTCGATTCTTTTTTGTTCTCAAAATTCTCTCGCTTTTAGAAAATTTTGTCCTCAAAATTTTCCTTAATCCATTCCATACTTTTGTCACACTTTTCTAATTTTTAATCTAAGATGGTACAACTTATCTAATAGGATAAAATCTAAATCAGGTATAAAAATCATACCCCTTGTGACCTTTTCAACCCTTGACTATAACTTGTCGTCCATGCTATTCTTCCATTAAATGAACCTTCTCGATGGTCCAAACGCATTTATATTGCAGAGGTTGCTTTCTTTTTTGAATAGTCTTTTTTTCCGTGTTTATTTTCTCTTGCATTCTTTCCAAATTTCTCATGACCATATCGTTTAGGTCTTTTTACTTCACCCAACTTCTTCGAATCATCCCAGACTTTCTTTCGTGACCGGTCTTTCTCATCCTTGGTTCCAGAGGGTCTTCCTTTATCCATTTGTCTAATCCAGATACAATGGATTAATACAAATCTTACGCAGCTCAGAAAAGCAAATACTAACATAGCACGTTCAACCTCATGTGTAATTCACACCTACATATGACTCATGACTTACAATTCTAATCATTTACCATTTAACTCCGTCCTAGGCATTAGATTCTTGATGATAAAACCCTACCATCTCCAATAAATCATTAACCTCTAGCTCAGTTACAAAATTGTCAGGGGTCGTCCCAACTATCATCTGTTCCAACCACGACTCATGGATTTTCAAAGTGGGAAGGAGAGCGATCACATCCTTAATCTTCACAATCCAATTAGAATGTCACGCTCACTCGAGCTCATCCGGTGTCTTAAGATAGGAACTAAAACACTTGCATACAAACCAAACATTCCAAGCATAGGGACTTGTAAAAATTAAACATGATATAAACTAAAACTACCACTAACCATACATCCACACACCCAATGTAAAAGAACCGCACTCACAAAGTATAATACGAGTCTTATTACGTACAAGACTCAAACCTCAAATGAAATAACGACTATGGGTCCTGACAAACTAATATACAAATAGTACCATAAAAGACAACGTAAAATTAGGAACCGCACCTAATATTAAAAACTAACACATCAGAATATGATCAGCCACTAACTACCTATTGACTCGTCGCTATTATTTTGAATCATTCTTCAATAGAAATCGAACTGACCTTAGAGTATAACTTACTGAGATTCTTAGTTCAGTTCGGGTCGGTACATGTTCGGTTTCTTAAAAAAAAATTCCAAAACCTTCAATTCTGTATTTCCCCGTCAAAATTAGCAAAGTCTCTCAACCATAGAAAATTTAACTTGTACGATATTGTAATGACTTCTACCAGAACGACTTGCAATATTGAGGAGCGGCGCCGACTATTTGAAGAGAATTCGAGATGCAAATATTAAAATAATTATTGTATAAAATAGATTTATCAACTAGCTTGATATTATCTCCTTCGATGTCATAATTAGTTCCATTGCCTGCTTGTCTTGGTGCTGATATTCATCGTCACATTTGTTTGAGGCATGAAGTGTGGTCTGCCATAGCTATTTGCCCCAAAGAATCAACGAAGGCACTAATGTTACCATTTTGTAGTACGAAAAATGAAGAAGAAATTGACAAAATTGCATATCTCTCTAGCGATTTTGGTGTTTTCCCACTTTTAATTTAGTTTAAGGTAAAAATGAATTATTACTTTTGGACTTAGAGGGTGAAAAACAAGTAAATACTTCTATTTTCTTAAACAAGAAATCCCATGAACTTAAAGACATTAATAGTTAATTTTTTCGTCTTTAGTGTTGTATTCAAAAAAATCACGATTTTGTCATGTGATCTTATTCGTTGGACAATTTTTAGAAAGAAACAATTTTTAACAATTTTTGAAGAGAAAAAAGTTAAAAAACTCAACGTACGAGGTGATTTAGCTGATATCAAGCTCCAGAAACTGATTTCCTTAATGACTCGTTGTTTTGCTTTAGAAATTGCTTAGCATTGAATATCACCTGACAACAACGTGATTTATTTAACGAGAACTCTAACGATAAGAAATTAATTGCTAATGCCTGTAAGTTCAAGATTTATTTGTCCGAAAAAGTATAATAACATACTTATTCTTTATTAGTAAGTGGTTTAATACGCAACTTACCGTTTATCGGTAACAAAAACCTTTTTATTTCTTCATAACCTTCAAACTTTAGCCTTTGACACATAAAATAATTGTTGGAACTATGATTAAATCCACACTTTTTGCATGCAATTTTATTTTTGAACTATGATTAATTATTATTTTAAAGAGTAATGTTTTTGTAGTTTACAATTTAATATTGAATAATAATAATTGATTTTGTAGTTTACATTTTAATATTAAAATATTGAATAATATTAATTGAAATATATTAATTTCAAATTTGTTTGACCAATTAAATCTGTTCAATTCGTGGAACTCATCGTACGTGATTCTAATCTGCGAGCTTCGAAGAGTCGCTGTAATGGCATCTTCAAATGGATGAGCGGGAAATCATAAATCCTACGCTCTCTCTCTTTCTCTCACTCCATACCCTCTCCCAGTCTCCCTTGCTCTACAATTTCCACTTCGCGGATCGCAGCCCTATCTTCCATCTGCATCTTCTTTCCAAGCCGGTGAAGGTCGTCTCCTTTCGCTCACATTTGCAATGACAGCTATCTCTTCCTTGATCTATGTTTTTTTTTCAGTCGTACTTCCGTTTTTTCGTGACTAATATCTACTCCATTTTCTATCATCTTTACAGTATTGCTTACATGTTCTTGTTAATGTCTATTTTTTCAGCCTTTCCATCTGATTCTTCCCACTTCATTTTGGGCGAAAGCTACAATTTTCTACGAGTAGTCTCTACATCTTGCAATTGAGGGAGGTATTGCTTTACTTCAGCTTGCATCATTCCGTTAATATAGAAATAAGGTTGTGTATTTAGAACAATTTCTGTGAGTTTGTTTCTTGCATTGTAGCAGGTACATGATGATGCTTGTTCCTATCTTAGCAGCTTTTACGTGTTTGTGACATAGTGTGGAGACAAATTTTAAGTTGTGGAATATGGGTGTTGAAAACTACCATGTAATTGAGCTTGTCGGCGAAGGCTCTTTTGGGAAAGTATATAAAGGGAGACGAAAATACACTGGCCAGGTACCTTTTACCAAGAAATAAAATACGAGTGGAATGTAATAATGTGCGAATGACAGGGTAAATAATTTGCCTTTTGAAAAATTTATGATGATACCACTAAAGATCTTGCGATGTCTTTCGAATTCGAAAACATAAAAAATTAAGGAAATTCATAAAAATTAATCCTACATGTTCATTTTTCAATAAGAAATCTAATGCTATCTCATAAAGATGCTATTACTTGGCAATTTTGCCTAAAAAAGTATAGCATATGATTTATCAAAGAGTATTTGAGCAGGTACTTCAAGCATCTTTATTCTTAAAATATATTATATAGTAATTTTGTTGGAACTTCATTGGCTGATTTTTTTTAACATTTTTCTTCCTTGTGTAGACTGTAGCAATGAAATTTATTATGAAACATGGGAAAAGTGACAAAGATATTCAGAATTTAAGACAGGAAATAGAGGTAAAGGAGTTAATCTCTTTTAAAACAATATCTGTGAAATCATGCACGTTTTTCTTTCTGCTGATCAAGTTCGATGTTGCATATTTAAATTTCTAACAAATCATAATTAAAATCAAAGTTTTGGATGATAATTGATTGTATGTTACGTGTGCTTTTTCTTTATTTTCACATTTTTTGACATTTTGTACCCAACATCCTTCTAGAGAATTTCATCAACAATCTAATAAGTGATTAAGTATTAATCAGTGGAGAGATCATTTTCTGAACCAAGCTGAGGTTCTAGAGAGTAAAACTTCCGAGATTACTTGATAAATAATGTGCTACCTAATGCTTTCTACATCTTTTTTTCCACTAATCTTTAATGAATTTCTTTTCTTGCTCTAAACTACCTCCCTGTTTAAGTTGAACCTGGAAGCAATACACTGATGATGGAGATGGGAGACTTAGAAGGCTATAAATCTTCAGACCCGAGTGAAAAAATTCTTGCAGATACCATAGCCTTGTAAAAAATGACCTGAGTGCTTGAGTCATTTTAAGCAATCTTTTAATTGGTTAAATGTCATACAATTAATAAACCATGTCTCTTCTCTCAGACAAAAAGTTGAGTAAAGTTTTCGTTCAGTTTAAGTTTTTCTTTGGAAATAGTTTTGTTCAGTTTTTCCACCGCATCCTCCTAAGGAAATCTTTTATTCTCCTTAAATAGTGTAGCCACATCATTGCTGAATGTTCACGGTGCTTTTATCCTCTTTCTTTCTTTCATTTCATTTCTCCCTTCTAATATCCCTCACCCTCAATTTTTTATATGTTCTTTAAAATAGTTAGTCCTAGAGAGTGTATTTCTGATATAGGTACATACTTCCTACGCATTCTCCATTGATCTCTTAACTTTGTTTTACCTCTTATAATTTTGCAGATTCGCAGAAAGCTCAACATATAATTTATG
>CM039515.1:42974078-43050307 GCA_022432975.1 Begonia masoniana
CCAAATGGAAACCTTTTAAAATCATTTAGTACCACTGAGCCGACATTCCCTCTCGGCGAATTCCTTCTTTCCCAAGTTCTTGCTCTCGGTTACCAGAACTTCCTTACCGCCGGCTGGTTGCGAGCTTTGCTTTAACGACAAATCCCAACAGAAGAAAATTTTTTTAATTCATTTATAATTTTGACAACAGGATCAGATACGAAAGGGTATAAGACCTGTGTATTTTGAACTGTAGCCATAATACCCTTTTCATTGATAGAGAGGGGCATTATTTGTTGGAGAAAAGGATTTCCTAGAATCACTTTATGATTCAGATCTTTGACAAGAAGAAAAGTTGTTGGTAAACAACTTTGTTCATTGCAAATTATTACATTGGATAATTTGAATTTGACAAAAAGTTTACTGCTACCTGCAGTAATCAAGGTTGAGAAGTTTTTTCGAAATACTTGGTAGGAATGAATCCTTCTTGGATACAATTGACGTCTGCTCCACTATCCACAAGGGCAGTGATGTTTGAAATTTGATATTCCTTTTGAATTAGTAAAGAAATCTCAACATACCATTTCTGACTTAGAATATGGCTAATATGATTGAGAGTTTCGGTTGGGAAAGGAATAGAATCATCAGCTTCATTGGAATGATAAAGTGAATCTTCTAATTGGCGAATTTTGGCATCAGAAATTAATTGATTATTCCTGAGAAGTTTGATTTCTTCTTTAAGATGATTGACTTCTTTTTGTAAATCTTGGAGAGTAACAGGAGTAACCTTTTGGAGATGATCTATGCGAGAAAAAACTTCCTGCATAGTATAGTATTTAGGTTTGAGAATAGACTCAGGAACAGTCTGTTCATTTGAAGAGGATTGATTTTTATTAATCAATTGGGAAACAATTTTCATCCTAAAATTAGGATCAGGGATTTGATCAAGATTTTTGAGAATATCTTCTTGTTCTTGAGAAAGAACATTGATAGATAATTTGGAAATTTGATTGCAACATTTGTTGATGCAATTTTCTTCGGAAGATGATGATGACATATCATCATGACTTGGTAAGCTTTCTTCTGAATCAGAAGATGCTAAAAAGAGTTTTGAAAGCTGATTTCTGGTTTGTTCATCATGAACTAACTCACTTAACTTTTTAGCTTTAAAACATTTGTTTGCATAATGTCCTATTTGTCCACATTTGAAACATTTGATTTTGGACTTAGAAGTTTGTTGAGGTTTCCAATGGGAATGTTTGACCATTCTTTAGCCTTGGCTTTTCTCTTGGCCTTTTGATAAGTTTTATAATTTTGAGATTTATGATGTTTGGTTTTATCCCTTATTCTTTTAGGATATTGAATTGGCATGTCAAAAGCAAATTGTTGACAGAATTCACCTATCTCTTGTTTGCCTGTGATATTTTGCTTCTTAATTTGATATTGTAACTTCATGTCGTTACAGAGATTAATGCCAGTTTGAAGACAAGTACTGACTAGATGGCCATAAGTTAAATCATTCCAAGGAATATTTTGACCATTTTGAGAAGTACTTAATGTTTGTTTGACACGTTCAGCAAATTGAGGAGGTAAGCCCTCAATAAATTTGGATTTCCAATATGGAGCATTTGCATCAGGTCTTTGGAAGACTTTGGTAATGAAAACATCTTTATACCAACGAAAATTGGTTAAAGCTCCACATTTGAGATTTTGTAATAATTCGGTGCCACGTTCAAGACGTTGATCAACCGAGCCTACAAAATAAAAGATAATGGATTGGATAAGTGTATAAACACTATCTTGTTGGGGTTGGGAAGTAGAGGGCTGTTCAATTTTAACAGCATTGAGAATTTCTTCTCTTTGAATTTGGGTAAGAATGTTATCCCACCAACCTTTGAGACTGCCAATAAAACCACTAATGATAAATATGACAATATCTTTGTCATTGTTATGTGATGCACGACATATACTGGCATACATCAACATTTTGTGAAGGACTTCGTAAATTTGATATTCAGATAAACCATCGATGTTCCATTCATAAATAGTTTTGGCTGAATAAGCAGTTTGACTTTTGAAAAAGTTTTCTTCCCAAATCATATCGGGAGGAGTGGGTCTTGGATAATAGACACGACGAAAAGTATCTCCACCTAAATTGTCTTTGTATTTGATACGATTGAGAGATAAATCTTGGACATTGAATGAAGAGTTTTTATTCAAAGATTCTTCATATTTTGGAAAAGTAATTTGCATTTGGTGAATTTCCTCAAGATCAGAATCTGTACTAGACTCACGAGAAGATTCAATGTATTTGGAAATTGGAGATAAGTTAACAGTTTTTAATCTCTTAACTAATTCATCCATAAACTCATTATCTTTATTCGGATTTTTGAAATTGAAATTGGACAAAAAGATAGGAGGCTTTAGATCAGGTTGACTAATAGCCAAAGCTTTGGAAGGAGAAGCTTCTTTGGAAGAGGACGTTGAATCATGAAGTTTTGGAATTTCCTTGTTCAATTGATCCAATTGTTTCTCAATTCTTTGAAGTTGATTTCCAACTGTGTTGAGATTTATATTGGTATAATTCAATTGTTTATGAAGGGAAGATTCGATAATGACCTCTTTGTCTTTGGAAGAAGTATCTACTAGAGGAACTGCTTCAATAGTAGAACTTTGATCTTGGCTGATTAATTTAATTAGTTCGAAAGGAGGATGAACTGACTTGACATCTCCTGTTTTGGTATGCCAATTGATTAGAAAAGTATCATATTGATCTAAGACATCAATAGACGAAGTGCAATTGGGAATATAATATTTCCAATACCATTCTGGAAAGAACATAAACTTTTGTTCTTTTTGGAGATAAGAGTAGAATTTCTCTTTGATAATTTGGAAAGAATTCCCGCCATGCTGGTGATGAATCCATTTTCGAAATAAAGAATTGGAAGGTTTTTGGTAATTCTCATTAATAATATTTCTAACCAAAGATCCTGGAGAGAAATCCATTAGAGATTGAATTGCATTTCTGATGCAGTTGGAGAGTCATCCTTTTTGTCATTTTGACCAAATGTAGGATGTTTGTATATTCCATGAGGAATTTGTTCTTTGGAAACCTGAATCTCTTCAATGTTGAGAGATTGAGGTAATTGGGAAGATCCAGAAATGGAATGTCTAGAACTAGAAGTCTCGATTGGTTTGAAAGGAGAGAAACTAGATCGATTTGACATACTCCTGGACAAAGAAATTCTTTTGGAAATTTCGAGAGTAAATTGAATTTGAATTTCTCCATCTTCGGTTTGAATAATTTGATCAATTTGGGAATTGATGCTTGACCTTGGAAGTATGGCTTGGGGAATTGACCATGTTGTTGGAAAAGTAACTTCTTCCCAGTCTATGAGACGAGGAATAGCTATATTAGTAGATAATAGATTACTCTCTATTACCATGGTTTTACCAGGAATTTCTCTAATGATTGCATTTGGACACAGAGTATTCATTAATTTGTAATTAATACGGTAGATAACCGCAATGGTTTCTGATCCGGGAAGGAAATCATAACCATGAGTTTGAATGTTTAAGGTGATAGCCTCAAACAGATTGGGATCTGTCAAAGACAGATTGAGATTTGATATACATTGAAGTATATTGGGCCATGACATAAACTTGTTTGAATAACTCCCATAAGAGAGTTTTTCCAATTTTGATTTCTAGCATCCCTTAGATTGGCTAGAATACTAGCATTTAAACCTGGAAGGGTTAAAGGTTTAAAAGCAATTTGAATTAATCCAATGTGGATATATTTGTATTTTTTAAAATACTTTTGGATATCTTTTAAACTTAGAAGTTTAATTGTTTTGTCATTGGAATCTAAACAAATAGTTTGTTCAGAGATTTTGATAGCATTTTTGAAAAGGAATTCAAAGGTTCCTAATTTGTAAATTTCTTTGGTTTCTATTACTGGAATAGACCATTGATTTAGTAAAGAGTTTTGAGAAATTTCTACGATTTGTTCGTTTTTAGTAGTATTTAAAGAAGCATTTGAAATATCAGAAAAATTCATTTTTAGAAATAAGTTAATTCATTTATGAAAAAGCAAATCTTTTCTAAAATCAATCTTAGGATTTTAATTTGAAATGATATAATAAACCTTATTGGTGATCACTTTTCCTCGTATTGATTTATTGAAATACCTTATTGAATCATTAATAACTCCTTATTGTTTCAAAACTTCTCCTTATGAAAACTGTGATTTACCCATATCAACTCAACCTATCTCAAAGAGATTAATTCCATAACACTTTAGAAATTAAACCTCATTATTCTCGTATAATGGGTGTAAACGCCTAAACGCCAAACCACGGCTAAAACGGCAACAACCCCGACGAGATTCCCGAAGATTAATTCTAAAGTATCATAAAACTTTAGCGTTGATATTGAACACAGATTATCATAAGAATATATAAAGAAACTTATTGGAGAAATCAACTTTTCATATTGGTAAATCAACTGATCTTATTGAGGAAAATAAATCTTCTTATTGGTTATTATTCATATCAAATTAAACTGATAAGATTATCCCTAGAACTGATTACTTTATTCATAAATGAACTAACAAAGTTCTAGCCTACTGGCTCTGATACCATATTACTGAGGAAGAAGAGAGATATATATATATATATATATATCTATATATATATATATATATATATCTATATATATATATCTATATATATATATATATATATCTATATATATATATATATATCTATATATATATATATATATCTATATATATATATATCTATATATATATATATATATATATATATCTATATATATATATATATATATATATATATCTATATATATATATATATATATATATATATATATCTATATATATATATATATATATCTATATATATATATATATATATATATATATATATATATATATCTATATATATATATCTATATATATATATATATATATATATATATATATATATATATATATCTATATATATATATATATATATCTATATATATATATATATATCTATATATATATATATATATATATCTATATATATATATATCTATATATATATATATCTATATATATATATATATATATATATATATATATCTATATATATATATAAGAATAGAATATAAAGAAACTTATTGGAGAAATCACTTTTCATATTGGTAAATCAACTGATCTTATTGAGGAAAATAAATCTTCTTATTGGTTATTATTCATATCAAATTAAACTGATAAGATTATCCCTAGAACTGATTACTTTATTCATAAATGAACTAACAAAGTTCTAGCTACTGGCTCTGATACCATATTACTGAGGAAGAAGAGAGGAAGGAAAAAAGAAGAAGAGAAGCAAATAGCTCACAAAATCTTATCTACAGAAGGAGTAGAAGTATAGACAATAAGAGAATTTATATTAACAAGAGTTTATAAACTTACAAGTAGGAGGATATATATATATATATATATATATATATAATATAATATATATATATATATATATATATATATATATATATATATTTACTTTAATTCTTTAAATTTTTAAATAATGATATTTAATCATCCAATTTATCTCACACTCTTTTTATTTCTTTGTCTAAATTTTATGCACTTTTATATAATTTAATAATTGAATATCATAACTTGTTAATTTATTAAAATTGGTGAATCACTTTTACTGAACTAATTTACCGAACATTTGTTTTTTTTTTCACAGCCAATTATTTTAAAAACACAGTTAACGGTGATTATGAAAAAAGTTATAGCAATACCAAATGGCTGAGAGTCGATCTTAATTCTCATACAAAATAGGTTTAGTTTGTGTTCACCTTAAATAACAATCAAACTTTGGAACATGATATTTTAAGCAATAAATATTAATATAAAATTAAAATTTCACTTAAATTTAACATTTATTTATACATAAAATGCTTCAAATACAGAATGGAATAAAGATACATCACATATAAAAGAGAGAGTCATGAACCAACTACAAGAAAAGACTTCATGCTGGTCAATATGGGCCCCCCACCACCCATTAATGCACAATGTTTTTCGACTCATCGTCACTTTAGACAGTGAAAACTTTATTGACTGTAAACCAATATTAGGTTATTTACATATAAAAATGAAAAAAATTGCAGAAAATCGAACAATTACGTAGTACATATCTTATGTAAAAATTATAATATATTATATTATCATGTTTGTCCGATTACGGATGTTGATGCCGGCAACAAAGGTTACAGCGGGATCTACAACATAAACCTTAGTTTCCATTCTTAGGATCACCACCATATGGACGAGGCTTACGGCGGGATCTACAATAGTTTCCCTTTATAGGACAACCATACCTACCAGCATATGAAGGCTTACTCACTGTCGCCACAAAATAATGAGAGAAAATTATGTCAGGAGAGATAAGAATAAAGTATAAAATTTAAGAATGAATCTAGCATCATACTACTAATAATAATCAAGTAGAAGTAAAAATAACTTACCAGCATCTTTTTTGTTCATAGGAAGGTGTCTTGTTGCCATTGAAGAAGCCAATAAGAGCAAAATCATGAATAAAACCTTCCAAGAAAATATAAACATCTTAGAAACTTTTTTATTTTTTGTAAACTAAAGAGAAAATTAGATGGTATATATAACATACTAGTATGAGAGTTTCCCACCGTTTATTTAATATATTTTTTTTAATTCTTCAAATCCAAGACTAGTACATAGACGACTTGGAGTCAGTGAAAGTAACTTGATAGAAATAATGTTGAAGTTACGTGTTTACTATCTGTCTTTGAATTAAAGGCAAGACACTGACTGATGTAGATGAATTTTAAATTGCATTTATAGAATTTTTTTCTCTATCGCTTCGAATGTTCGCATGAAATTATCTCAACCACCTATAATGGCTTGCAAATATTGTGCTGTATATAAATAATCTTAGGGTTTCTTCATCATCATTGGTCGTTCCAATTTTAAAAATTTTAGCCTTTTTTTATATTGTCATTTGAGTGCATGGCGATTCCAATATTAAGTTTGTTTTTAAAAATCCATTTACATTTTAACCATGATGTTTTCTATTGGGTAAATATTAATATGGAACTCAAACTATGGGGTTCTACCAACCAACATTTATACTTAGTTATTTTTATCAATTTAACCCAAAGTTTGAGAATTAGCAGCACTTCATAGTCCACAGAGAACGATATGGCATGGGATCGACTTTGTCTAGAGCGGGCTCCTGCTGCAAATAAACATACATATGGCTGTTTAGTTAACGGAATATAATTTCACGACAAGTTTGTTAACAGAAATAGTTTAATGACAAATTTGTGAGTCGCATAATAGTTCAAGATTTTATTTTTTATATTTACCCTAAAATTAATATTGGCAATAAAAGCTACAGCAATATCAAATGACCCAGATTCAAGATTAAATGACCCAAATTCAAGGTTAATTCCCGTTAAAAAAAAAATGGAGTATGGTATAAATTTCGGTCCCTTTCTATGAGAAAGACAGTTTTGTAGCACAATATTTTATGCAACAAATTCAAATATGAAAATTAAAATTTTAATTAAATTTAAGATTTATTAATACACAAAATGCTTTGAATATAACCAGGAATAAGGATACATCACAAATAAGAAAAATAAAATGTAGGGAAACACAAATTACGGTAAATAGTATTTGAGAGTACAGAAGTTATAATACATTCTATTAATATGTGGTGTAGCCTCCTAACGGGTGTATCCATAGCAGGGATTTTGGTAATATTGACAATTAAAACTAGGGGTGGGTAGAACCGGACCGGAACCGGTGGACCGGACTGGACCGTCGGTTCGGTCCGGTTATTTGGGCGGTTTTTGGGTTATGCTACCGGTTCTCGGTTCCCATATCCATGGAACCGGAACCGCGGTCCACGGTCCCGGTTCTGTTGCTCACAAAACCGGGAACCGTGGGACTACCGAGTAAACTCCCTTCCCTGAATGAAATCCCTGTTTCTAATAGAAATTAGAAGTTCAATTCGGCAATATACCTTTCCCGATTGGCGACTCCGACTCCCGCGAGGCGCGAACCAGAGCCGAAGTCCGAATCGGAGTCAGACTCCAGCGCTGAGGAGGGACTGCCCTGCGATTCGGACTTCGGCTCTGTTATCGTTGAGATCAGGGTAAACCCTAGCTATGGAGGGGGCGTCGGGGCGGCGAATGGCTTGTGAGCCAGGGTTGCAGGGAGAGGAGGAAGAGAGAGAGAGAGAGAGAGAGAGAGAGAGAGAGAGAGAGAGATGGAAATCCCTATTTCTAATAGAAATGGCCATCTCGACTTCGGTTCCTTCCTTTTTTTTCTTCTTTTTAATTAATTATTAAAAATTTAAAAAAAAAAATTAATGAATGGGAGGGAACCGATACCGGTTTCGGGAAATAAATTCCCGAAACCAACGGTCCGGTCCGGTTCCAGGCCAGAACCGGCCCGGACCGGACCGTGCCCATTCCTAATTAAAACCGTAGTTTCCATTCTCAGAACAATCTTGGCTAGCCCTATTAATTGTCTCTACGTAATATGAGTAAAAATATGAAGTATAAAATTAAAAGATAAATTAAAAAGAAAAAAGTTCAATTTAATCCTATAATATATGGACTCAATGGTCAATTAACGCTTAACATTTATTTTTGACCCAATTAACTCTAGCTCCTATGGTTGATACTGTTTGTAATTTGATTATTCTGGTTAATTTTCCTGTTAAATTTTGCACGTTCTACACGTTCCCTTCAAAAATTTTCAAACTATTTTTTTTCTTCTTTCCCTCTTCCCCTCCCTGTCTGAAACATCAAAGGCGCCACCTAACGGGACATTTCAGTCTGCCTCACGCAGTGATGGAGTCGGTGTGGTTGGACGGGTACGCTCGTGCCGAAGAATGCTTCAGTTAACTTCAATTCTTCTTAGATGAACTGGGACTCGAAGATCTGGGAAGCTCCCATGGAGTTTAAGCTAGAGAGGTTCGTAGACAGTGAGAACGAAATTGCAGAGGAACGAAATTGAAAGTGGGACCTGGGGATTGGTCGTCATCGTCACGTGAATACCAGTTGTTTTCGCTTTGAAAATCACAGGGGATTGTTAATTTGATTCTAGAGGTGGAAGTCTGACTGTAATTAGCTAGAAGCGAGGAAGACAGTGACAGTAAAGCTACATGAATGGTCAAGAGTAGGACAGTCGACAGTAAAGCTAGAAATTAAAGAGAGAGAAACAAAACTCAGAGAAGAGAGAAACTGTGAGAGGCAGGGGGAAAAAGGCAGGGGACACCACCAAACGAAATTGCAGAGGTGGAGAAGGGAGAAGGCAGAAGCATGAAATGAATGTTTGAGACAGAGGAGAGAGAGAGAGGGGAGGGATGGAAAAAAAAAAAAGGATAATTTGATAATTTTAGAATCCATTCGTTAAATTTAACTGAAAAATTGACAGAAATTACAAATGAAGTCAACGATAAGGGCAAATTAGGTCAAAAATAAAAATTAGAGGTCAATAAATTATTGACCTCATACTTTAGTTGTTAAATTAAACTTTTTTCATTTTAAATTATACTAATAATAATTATAATCAAGTGGAAGTAAAAATAACTTACTGAGAGCTTTTTTGATTGTTGAAAGCTGTCTTGCTGCCATTGAAGAAGCCAATAAGAGCAAAATCATGAATAAAACCTTCCAAGAAATCATTTTATTTTTGTAAAGTAAAGAGAAAGTTAGATGGTTTTTATAAGATATTAGTACGTGAGCTTCCCACCCTTAGATTATTTTAATTTATTATCTTTTGTAGTTTTTTTCTAAAATATTTTGTTTTAGATGTAAATTGTAAGATGTGCACAACATTTATTTCATGTTTGGAAATCTATTTAATATATATATTTTTTAATGTTTCAAATCCAAGACTAGTGCATTAGACGAATTGAGTCAATGAAAGTAACTCATTCGTGTGATAGTCTATATACCATATTGGTGTGATAGTTTCTCACCATTTAGTTTAATAATTTTTCAAATCCAAGACTAGTAAGTCCATGAAAGTGACTTTGATAGAAATAATTTTAGAAGACTTCTTTGTTTAGTTGGAATCATGTGTTTACTATCACTCCTTAAATTAAGGGATGTGGACAAATTTTGAATTGCATTCATATAATTTTTGATATTACACATGACATTATCTAAACCATACAAAAAGGCTTGCAAATTATCTTAGGGATTTTTTTAATTATCATTTGAATACATGTTGCAAAAAAAAAAAAAAAAAAAAAAAAAAAAAAAAAAAAAAAAATCCTTACGCAAGTGTACGTGTCACAAAAGTAATAAAATTCGTAAGTACGAGTCGATTCCACAAGGACTAGTTTCACTAATTAGCAAACGAAATTAATTTCAATTTATAATGAATACGAAATTTTGATAATTTTGGATTTAAAATAACACAGCAAAATAATTTAATTATATAACAGAAATTAAATGAATTTTAGAATGTAACGAGAAAGCTCTAAAATTTTCGATTTTACTTAAATTAATCATATTTAGTATTCCTAATCCAATTCATTAATTTTTATTTCTATGTGTTAGTGACAATTTTACAAAAGTATTTATCAATCGCTCTCGAGTAATGACAAACTTATTCAACTAACAAATTATTACCTCTCGGTTTCTAATCCTGAGAATTAATTGAATACATTAAAAACGAGAAATTAAAGTACCACATAAACGCATTACCTATCTCTAGTCTAACATACATTTCATGATAAATTATTTAGTGCGCGATTATTTTTCAACTCTCGTCTCTCAAAATAATCATATAAACATGTTTTTGGTGATCAGGTAATTGCAAATATTAATAACATAATAAATTACTCAACACAATTACGAAACAGAAAATTAATAACTTGAATTAAAAGAAAAACTAAACAGTCATGAAAAGTAAATTAGTTCATACTAGAATAAAGAGAAACAACAAGAATAATAAAGATGTTCATAGTTCATAAGAGAAAGAGAAAGAAAAAACTATGCTGAAATCCAATTCTCAAAACTCTCGCTCTGTTCCAGTTTCCGTCCCTCCAAAGATCATAGCGGCTCAAGTTTTTATAACATAATTTTGATGTCAATTAGGTGTAAGTATCGATCAACGACTGAGATCTGCTCAGAGGGTTGTGATCAATGGCTGGAATAAACCATACATTTAGATTAACCTTATTAATCGCACTGCCGATCTATTGCTTAAGAATAGTCGATCGATCGGCTATTCTTTTGGTCGTCGAACTAAATCTTCATTATGTAGCCGATCAGTCACCTAAGGTACGGCTGATCGATCGGCTATCTCTTGTTTCTGAAATGCGAGAATCACCGTTTCAGCCGATCAATCGTCTGACTTTGGCCGATCGATCGGCTTTTTTGCTGTCTTCAATCTTCCAAAATATATTTTGGCCGATCAATTAGCAACTGAACTATCTTCTCATCGCCCATTTTTTTAAGTGGCCGATCGATCGGCTGCATCTCTGGACTTCATTTCATTTATTTTATTAGCCAATCAATCGTTAATTAGTAGGCAACCAATCGGTTCTTGGTCGGTTCCCTCGTTCTTTGGAGATGCATCAAATCCTCTTCAACTCCTCTCTGTATAAATATAATCTGTTATATTTCATCTTAACTGCGAACTTACACCAAAATCGTTAGATTCTTTCAAATGCTTAGAGAAAAACTAATCGAATCAAGTATAAACGAGTGTAATTAAGTGTGTAAAATACACACTTATCAATACATGGTCATTCCAATTTTAAGTTTATTTTTAAAAACCAATTTACATTTAACTACTATGTATTCTATTAGAACTTTGCATGAGAAATATTATTTATCTCACCTTTTTGAAGCATGGTACCTTGAAGGTTAAAAAGTAAGTTAGACCATAACGTACGAGTTATTGTAGAATGGGACACTTCAAACTATTATTATTTTTTAAAAAAATTAGACACATTAACGTATGACATATGAGCGATTTAGCCTCGGCCGTTACTTTCTTCATTAAATAACACATGCACAAAGCATATGATCATAATTTTTTCCGACAAGACCCTTGAATGGTCTCATCTTCATTTCTTCAACACCTCTGTTGGAAGGTGAAGCAGTTGGGTGATTGCTGTGGGCTGAACCCTCAGCCCAACCCACAAGTTGATGGAGGAGGTTTTTTGACCCGGCCCACAACCCATTGCTTTTACCTACCCACTTCATTTTTAAGTTAAGTTTTCTATTCATTCTATTATTCTTTTTACAAGAATGCAGCGAACAGAATCAGGGGGCAGCAGTTTCTATTAGGGCTTCTTCTTCTCCTTTCTTGGCGATTCTTTTCTGCCGATGCTGAGTTCTCTGAGACTTTGATCAATCGTTGTGCGTGGTGATCAGCTTGATCATCAGGATCTAGTGTATGTCTATTTCCTTTCCTGGTTTAGGAGCGAGTGATGCGATTGTGTATTCTTTGAGAGTTCTTGATGATGTATCTGTGAGATCCGAGAGATTCGAGGACTGTTGCTGTAAATTTTGAGGTTGATAGTGCATTTTGAGCTCGCATCGAGCTGCCGTGGATGTAGGTTGTCGTTAGTGACAACCGAACCACGTAAATCCGGTTGTCTTCTTTCTTTTCTATTTTCTGCATTTTATTTCTTTGCTATGATTATCGTTAAAGATCTGAGAATTAGAGAACGTAAATCTTGCCTAAAAATAACAGTGGTATCAGAGCCTGTTGAATTGTTACTTGGACTCTTCGTTGCTGTTTTTTTTAATTTCCGCAGATTTAGTGTCTTGATTTTTTGTTCTAAACTTCTCTGTGTGATCTGACCTCGTAAACCTTCTGAATAGCTAATTTTCTGTTGATTAATTAGCATCTGTCATTCTTTGATTTTTGAATCATAATCTGTTTTGAGTATTATAACTTCAACCTGTTTGCCTCTGTCTCGTGATTTTTTTTGTGTTGGAACTCTGAATTGCCATTAAAATTACAGCAAGTCTAAGTTCTGAATTTTTTTTGTTTTCTCTGTTTTTGAACCTCGATTACTCTATGGCTGCTCGGATGGAAATATTGCCATTTGACGGCAAACATGACTTCGGGTCATGGAAGAAGAAGATGCAGGCTCTTCTTTCCTTCAACAAGGTGGCCATTGCATTGGAATCAAATGAGGACAAGTGGACCGCGGAACAAAAGGCCAAAAAGGCCGAAATAAATGAAATGGCATACAACTTAATAGTACTCAGTCTATCAGATGATGTTTTAAGGAAGGTAGATGGCAATGAAACCCTTCTTGCCATCTGGGGTAAACTCGAATCCCTTTACTCTGTTATTTCTATGCATGATATAGTGTTCTTGAAAGGTGCTTTGTTTTCTTATAAAATGGATAACAATAAATCTTTAGATGAAAATCTAGATGCGTTTTTAAAATTAACATTGTCTTTAAAAGGAACAAAACAAAACCTGGATGATGCTAGTCTTGCTATAATTCTTTTAAATTCATTACCTGATCGTTATAAAGTTGTTAAAGACTCACTTCAATACACTGGTATCGTACCTCAATTGGATTTAGTGATCTCGGGCCTTAAGGCTAGAGAGCTTGAGATTAATCAAATGAAGCGTACTGGAAATAACTTGTTTGTTAAAGGGAATAACAGTTTTGACAATAATAATAAAAAGAAAGAACATAAGAATAAAAAGGATAACAATAAAAAGAAAAAGAAAGAAACTAGGAGTTGTCATCATTGTGGGAAAAAGGGCATTTAATAAAACAATGTTTTAAGTACTTAGAAGAACAAAAGAATAAAGATAAAAATGAAAATAATGTAGTTTGCATGCTAGGTTCTGATTCTGATTTGTTTGAAGTACTTAATGTTTCCGATATTCCTTGTGATGACCGTTGGATTCTAGATTCAGGTTGTTCTTTTCATATGACTCCTAATAAATCATGTCTTGTTAATTTTAGTGAAACTTGTTCTGAAACTGTTTACATGGGAAATAATCAACCTTGTGAAGTAAAAGGAATGGGTGATGTAATTCTATGTTTACATGATAATAAGAAAGTAAAATTAACAAATGTTAGGTATATCCCTGAACTAAAAAGAAATTTGATTTCTCTTGGTACCTTAGCTGATATTGGTTGTAATTATAGGGCTGAAAAAACTATTATGAATGTGTATAAGGGTAGCAAAATTGTATTGTCTGCTTCTAAACTTTCCGGTTTATATATTCTTCATGGATCTCATATTTGTGCTAATGTAAACCATGTTTCTTTAAGTACTGACCATGCAGATACCGAAAAATGGCATTTTAGACTCGGCCACATGAGTCATAAGGGCCTAAAGGTGCTTCACGACAAAGGTATGCTCGGTAAGAAACCTATTTCAGATCTGTCCTTTTTGTGAAACATGTATTTTTGGCAAACAACATAGACTTAAATTTGATAAGGGTATTCATTTATCTAAGAATAGGTTAGAATATGTCCATGCGGATCTTTGGGGTCCTGAACAACATGCAACTCATGGAAATAATCGTTATTTTTTATGCATTGTTGATGATTTTACTCGATATGTGTGGACTTTCTTACTTAGAACTAAGAATGAGGCCCTAGATAGATTTAGAGAGTGGAAAACCATGGAAGAGAACCAAACCGGGTGTAAGCTTAAGTGTTTAAGAACTGACAATGGACTTGAGTTTTGCAATTTTGACTTTGATAAACTTTGTAAAGATAGTGGCGTCCTTAGACATAAAACGGTTAGAAATACACCTCAACAGAATGGAGTGGCTGAGAGGATGAACCGAACCCTACTAGAAAAAACTAGGTGTCTTTTGTTCACCTCTGGGCTACCTAAAGGGTTTTGGGGGGAAGCTTTAAGTACAGCTACCTATCTTGTTAATAGAAGCCCAAATAGTTCTATAGATTTCAAAAGCCCTATAGAGTTGTGGTCCAATAGGAAACCTGATCTTAGTAACCTAAGGATCTTTGGGTGTGCATCGTATGCTCATTCCAAAGAGGGTAAATTAGATCCTAGGTCTACCAAGTGTGTTTTCTTAGGATATCAGCAGCAACATGGTACTAAGGATTATAGATTGTGGGATAGAGAGTCTAGAGGGGTAAAAATTCTCGTGAGTTGTGATGTAGTTTTCAATGAAGATAACTTTCCTTGTAAGGAAGGCAATGGCATTCCTAGGTCAGATCCTGTAGATCCCATACGTGTTGAGCCTACACCTTTTGAGGTGGAGATTCATGGTGAAACTAGTGAGGTTAGTGAAGATGCTCAGCAAGTGGTTGTTGATCATCAAGTCCCTAGTATTGAGAGAGAGTCTGAACTTGCCCATCCATCTATGGAGGTGGAGGATCATGTAGATCATAATGAGGAGGTTCAGGAAGCCATTCAAAGTGAATTGGCTGACTATCAATTGATTAGGGATAGAGAACCTAGAGTTAGAAGACCTAATATGAGGTATTCATATGCTGATCTTGTGTTTACAGCTTTGGTTGTGGCTCATAACATTCAAATGGTAGAGCCTAGTTCCTATAGTGAAGCTGTTAGATCTAAAGATAAGGATAAATGGTTAAGTGCAATGAAATCTGAGATAGAGTCTCTTAAAAAGAATAAAACTTGGACTTTAATAGATAAACCTAAGGATAAAAAGGTTGTTCAATGTAAGTGGTTGTTTAAACTTAAGGAAGGGGTAAACCATGATGAACCTCATCGGTTCAAAGCTAGGTTAGTGGCTAAAGGGTATACTCAAAAGGAAGGGATAGACTATGATGAGATTTTCTCTCCTGTAGTTAAGTTTAAAACCATTCGCATTATGTTAGCATATGTAGTCCAGTTTGACCTTGAGTTAGAACAATTAGATGTCACCACTGCATTTCTTCATGGGGAGTTAGAGGAGTATATTGTGATGGCACAACCTGAGGGTTTTAGTGACAAAAATTATCCTGATAGGGTCTGTTTGTTACATAAGTCGCTTTATGGTTTGAAACAATCTCCTAGGCAGTGGTACAAACGTTTTGATTAATTTGTTTTGAGTATTGGCTTCTCTAAAAGTAGTTATGATAGCTGCTTTTATTTTAAAACTGTGAATAATGTGCCTATATTCTTGTTGTTATATGTTGATGATATGTTACTTATTTGCAAATCCATGTCTCTTATATGTGATCTGAAAGCCTCTTTAAATTCTGAATTTGATATGAAAGATTTAGGAAGTGCGAAAAAGATTCTTGGTATGCATATTGTGAGAGATAGGAAAAGTAACATGTTAAAATTGCATCAACAGTCATACTTGGAAAAGGTAATCTCTAATTTTGGTAATAAAGATTCAAAACCTGTTCATATGCCTCTTGCAAATCATTTTATTTTGCATAAGGGTCAATCACCTAAAAATTCCACAGAATCTATGAAAATGTTAGATAAACCATATGCAAATGTTATTGGTTCTCTCATGTATTCTATGATTAGTACTAGACCTGACTTGTCATATGCTATATCTTTATTATCTAGATTCATGTCTAATCCAGAGATTGAACATTGGAATGCTTTAAAATGGGTTTTGAATTATGTAAATGCATATAGTTCTATAGGATTGATATACAAAAAATCAGATGTGTTTACTTTGAATGGTTATGTAGATGCTGATTTTGGTGGTGATAGAGATAAAAGAAAATCTACTACTGCTTTCTTTTTTACTCTTGGTGGAAATTGCATATCTTGGAAATCACAAAAACAACCTTTAGTTACTCTTTCAACTACTGAAGCTGAATATGTAGCATTGTGTGATTGTTGTAAGGAAGCTATTTGGTTATTTGGTTTACTTTCTGAAGCTAAACTTGTTTGTGATATTCCTGTTATTTGGTGTGATTCACAGAGTGCTATTTACTTGAGTAAAAATCCTGTATACCATGATAGGACTAAGCATATTGATATTAAATACCATTATGTGAGACATGTTGTTGATGCAGGTACTGTGAAGTTACAGAAGGTTTCCTCTGAGGATAATCCTTCCGATTTTGGTACCAAGATTGTCCCTGTTTCCAAGTTCAGACATTGTTTGGACTTGTTGAGACTTGGATAATCTTTAGGCATCAAAATTGCAGCGATGAAAATGCTTGATAGCCAGCGAAGTGCACTAGCTACCGATGATAGTTTTTTGTAGGACTTGCTTCAAGGTGGAGTTTGTTGGAAGGTGAAGCAGTTGGGTGATTGCTGTGGGCTGAACCCTCAGCCCAACCCACAAGTTGATGGAGGAGGTTTTTTGACCCGGCCCACAACCCATTGCTTTTACCTACCCACTTCATTTTTAAGTTAAGTTTTCTATTCATTCTATTATTCTTTTTACAAGAATGCAGCGAACAGAATCAGGGGGCAGCAGTTTCTATTAGGGCTTCTTCTTCTCCTTTCTTGGCGATTCTTCTCTGCCGATGCTGAGTTCTCTGAGACTTTGATCAATCGTTGTGCGTGGTGATCAGCTTGATCATCAGGATCTAGTGTATGTCTATTTCCTTTCCTGGTTTAGGAGCGAGTGATGCGATTGTGTATTCTTTGAGAGTTCTTGATGATGTATCTGTGAGATCCGAGAGATTCGAAAACTGTTGCTGTAAATTTTGAGGTTGATAGTGCATTTCGAACTCGCATCGAGCTGCCGTGGATGTAGGTTGTCGTTTGTGACAACCGAACCACGTAAATCCGGTTGTCTTCTTTCTTTTCTATTTTCTGCATTTTATTTCTTTGTTGTGATTATCGTTAAAGATCTGAGAATTAGAGAACGTAAATCTTGCCTAAAAATAACAACCTCTTTTCCCAAGCTTGTTCGCCTGCTTCATATTCGTGGAACCGTGACGGAGAACCAGTTGTTGTCAAAACCCTGAGACTTATTGCCGGCTGACAAATCGTCGCTTTAGATAAAAATTAATTAATTTTTTTGACAAAATATTGAATATTTTTCCAAAAAAAAAAAAGCTTGGCGGTTTATAGTTTGTCTAAAATCTTTAGATTTAAATTTCAAATGACTCCCAATATTAATTTTAGGTTAGGAATCTATTTCTTTCAACAAGTGGAAAATTTTAATCATTAGGAATTTTATCACTATTTTTAGGAAACAAAACTCCACTAATTAATATAGCTGAAAAAGAAACAAGTTTCCAATACCTAGTCAATCTCTTCTAGTATTACTATTTTTCTTTTAAGTAAATGGATGAACAAAATTGGTTCAAGCAAAAAAAAAAACGCATTTTTTGATGCAAAAATAGTGTGTTTGATTTTTTTTTATGTGAAACTCATAATATATATATGGGCTTATTTTCATCTTGGAACTAAAAAAGGAAGGTCTAGATATTGGAACAAAATCAATGGACTTATTCTCTATTTTTGAGTGGTTAATACACTGCCACATCGAATGAGATAAATTGAATGTTCAACTTACATGAATCTATAGAATCATCTCAAACTTGATTTTTTGATATAACATGAATTGATCATCTGAATGAGAATGCTTTCTTGAGAAAAATTGTCTTTTGCCCTCAGACTCTAGTGCCAAGATGACAAGATGAACAATGACAGCTAATATTTAGTGGTTCGAGTTTTATAAATGATTTTTCCACGGAAAACTATATGCTTTATTAGACTCTCAAAGTGTAATAATCTTAAATCGAATTTGATCAATTAAAATATTTCAATTTTACCTCATAATATACAATTGTTATACAAAAGTTAACTTTGCATATAATAGACAATTTATATGCAACTTAAAACTTCGCAAAATCATGTCTTTTGAACTTTTTGAGCGGAAAATTCAAAGAAATCCATGATCTAGAATCAATCCAAAAAACATGAAATTTCTAATGTGCATGATACCAATGAAAAACTTGATCAAATAAATGTCTTTTAATGGGTTATAAAACTTGATTGACCCGCATAGCTTGATTGACAGGTAACAATTTATATCAAATCAATTTTGGAAAATAAAAATGTAGATTTTTGTTTTTTTTGTTGAGTCAATTCCACTCAAAACATAAGCCATCAAGAATCAAGACCATAGCTTTCTCCTATTTTCATAGTATTATTTCATTAATCATATTTTTGAAAAACTAATGGTAATGGGTGCATTGTTTTTCAGTGATATTTATAGTTTAGTGTAGATGAATCTAGGTTGTTGTTGACTCTTCTCAGTGTACGTGTTCAATATAACGAATTGTCCCTATCATAATTGCACTTACCCGACGGCAACTGCTAGAATATATGAAAAAATTACATGTCCAAGTTCATGTTGGACTCCAACCTTATAAACGAACAATAATTGATATAAAAACGTGTGAGAGGTACGTGGGTATCTCTAAATCTGTCCATCTCTGAATTTTCTCTGCTCGTTCTCCATTGAAACTCTACTAAAGCTTTGAAATACTTCATTTATCAGCTTGAAAAGTCTAACAATCCAATAATTCTTGTCACGGCCAAGAGGCAGACAACAATTTTTGAGTATGGTAATCTGTGTTGATTGTATATCTCCCAAACTCAAAAAAATAACATATATAGCCAAAATATTTAACTAATCAGTTCTATTATCTCAATAATGATAACATAAAACATGCTCAAAATGTAATTATTGAAGTATTTGTGCATTGAACCATTGTGGGGTCTTTGTGCCAACCATTTGTGGTTGCAGCCTCCGATTGATTTGTGACAATTTTTGTGTTAGGTACTGAGACTTGAGCTTTTTTTCTCTTTTCATATTTGATAAGTTAATTCAACCAAACTTGATTTTCTTCCACTTTAAATTGACTAGCCATGTGTGGATCACTCTCTCTCTCTGGTTTTTTTTTTCTTATGCGATCTCTTCTTTTTTCTTCTTCTATTTCTCTTTTAATTGTATCACTTTTTCTCACACCTTCTTTTCAGTGGTACGAAAATGTAGATTAACCAGCATGCTTCTATTTTACCACTGAAAAGAAGGTATGGTACGAAAATGTAGATTAACCAGCATGCTTCTATTTTACCAAATGTAAAAGGTAAACTACAATTTTACCCTTATACTTTCTGTTTGTTTATTACTTTACAGGTCCGAATTTCCGTTGAGGTGTTATTATATTATCTAAATTAACCGTGATTGATTAAGGCAATCACATTAATTGTGATAATCTTGATTAATTGTGTTAATTATTCTTTAATCAAATTATTAGTGTTTAATGACACTTGTCATGATATTATTAGTGAATATTTCATACTAGATGGCATGTTCTATGACCCTATTATGAAGCTTTTTATTCTACTACTTATTTCTTAATTTCATCTATAAATCTATACTCTAACATATTTTCATAAAATTATCAGTTTCATATCATTTTGATGAATGTTTTCTGTAAATGCAACAATGTGCATAAGTGTTGGCATTTGATTTTTTTGGCAATTTATTGTAAAAATAATCTTTTATTCACATAAATCTATACACTAACATATTTTCATAAAATTATCAGTTTCATATCATTTTGATGAATGTTTTCTGTAAATGCAACAATGTGCATAAGTGTTGGCATTTGATTTTTTTGGCAATTTATTGTAAAAATAATCTTTTATTCACATAAATCTATAAATCTATACTCTAACATATTTTCATAAAATTATCAGTTTCATATCATTTTGATGAATGTTTTCTGTAAATGCAACAATGTGCATAAGTGTTGACATTTGATTTTTTTGGCAATTTATTGTAAAAATAATCTTTTATTCACAACTGTTCAAGTGGTGATTTATGACTAGGCTATCAAGGAACAGCTCAATCCGATTATGTGAAGATAGTATAGACGTAATAATGATGATTCTATGGAAGAGAAAAATAAAGAAACAACATTATTTGGAAAGATATTAAAAAAGGAATATGCACTTGTTTTTTGGAAAAGTTTTATTTGGAAAGCTGATTTACTGTAGATTTAGCACGATTTGCTGAGCTCTAAGTTCCCATGATTAATGGAGTGCTTTCCTAAATTTTCGGATCTGTATTTTGGAAGATATAGAAACTTTCCTTAAGTGTTGCATGTAGTGTCACACAACAGATTCAGTTTCCTTATTCTATGCGATTTGAATTTTGATTTGGTAACTGATCTGATTCGATATTATGGAAGTTACTAAGGCTATTTAAGGTTTTCGTTTTATGTGAAAATTGATTGACGATGGAATTTTGCTTGTACGCGTGAGGAGGTTTTCTTCGTTCTTTCAAGCCGTCGGTTTTATCTTTCACTCTCATCGCTTCTGTGTTTGAGTAAGTGATTGTTTTACACACTTGACCTAATCTGTGGATTTCATTGTTCTACTGAGTGTGTTGTGTGTTGCATCCGAAGACTTCGATCTGGTGTTCCAGGAGGTGTCACAGGAGGCAACTTTTCGTGTTCTTCATTGAAGCTCTGTCTCGGGAGGAGATAACATCCGAACTCGGGAGGAGTTCTGTTTCTTCGACAAGGGGAGCTTGTCGTTCTTGATCGTGGGCGAAGGGATCTTGCCGTAACACGGATTCCGGGAGGAATCAACAACGAGGGGATCTTGTTGTTATCTTGGATCTAGGGAGAGATCATTCTAAAGTCGAGGGGATCTCGCAAAAACTGTTTCGTTGAGGAAGTTACCTAGAGGCGGCGACAAATATAAGAGGGATTATTTATTTGTATAAGTCCGAGTTTTTCTTGTAACTTTATTAACTCAAGGAAAAGTTTTTATATCTGGGCGTGGCCCCGCAGACGTAGGCTGGTTGCCGAACTGTGTTACCAACCTCTTGTGTCATT
This sequence comes from Begonia masoniana, assembly GCA_022432975.1. Classification (NCBI taxonomy): domain Eukaryota; kingdom Viridiplantae; phylum Streptophyta; class Magnoliopsida; order Cucurbitales; family Begoniaceae; genus Begonia; species Begonia masoniana. The sequence goes on from CM039515.1 coordinate 42,995,897, forward strand.
TATTTTCGCACTTTTTAAATCGTTCATCGTTACTTTAAAATCGGTATCACACAAGGATCCTTGTATGACATCACTGAACTGATTCTAAACTTTCATTTTCATTTTATACTTTTATAAAGTTCTACTCCTTTAATCAAATTGAGTTGATTTTACAATTCGCTTGCAGTTTAAAATGTGTAGGTAAAATTTGTTTTGAAATTCGTATGATACCACTTGTTTATAAAGCATCCAAAACCATGTACACATGAGCTATCACAACAAAACAGTTTCCGCATCTATTATGCCTTCTAATTTAAAATTCTAATTCATTTTGAATTATTATAAACTCTAGCTAATGTAGTAATTACACATGTAAAAGTTTAAACTATTACATTTGCATTGACATATCACTAATCGCAAGAGTGTTAGAATCATTATTTTGGGAAAAAAGACTTAAGGTTTGGACTATAATTGAATAATGCATGCTTGTAATTATTATTAATTTAATAATATGATCACAGCCTGAGAGCGGAATAATATACTTTTGTAACATGTATCGAAATTGGTTGCCTGTAAGCAACTTAGAACATCTTTTGAATATAAAGTACCTCTGTGCTTATGTTGTAGATGAAAATAACATCAAAGAAGTCTGACAAATCTTCTTAGAAATGATTTAAGAGTGTTGTTTATAGAGTACCTATGTGAGGACGTGGAACACTATGTATACAACAAAGTTTTGAGTATTGGCACAATAGTTGCTCATGGAGCATATCTTTAAAATGAAAGAAATGATAAGAGTAATTAATACCAATTTTATATGCATCACATTTAGTATAAGTTTACAACTGATCTAGTCTCTCACTCCAAATGACCCCCTCCTTTTCCAGAAAAGGATAAGAGTTTTTAGCAGTTGTATTGCAAAGGGTTTCCATGTTCCTTTATTTGGAAGTTTATACAAAGAGTTGAGAAACCTTTTGTTTCTTTTCATTTGTGTGCCGCCAAGAGAGGGAAAGAGGGAGAGAGGTGGTTTCAGTTGTGCGAATTGTCGACCTTAAAGGCTAGGGTTGTGCTCGTGGTGCATCGAGCAACAATATTTGTGAAGACATTTTGTGGTTAAGTTGTTCTAAAGCCTTCGCAGTGGAACCTACAATGATCTAAACATCTAGCCACATCATACTGGCTACCGATGAGTAGCTTAGCGACGATACAGCCCGTGAATTAAAGGGTGGCCGAAAAAACAGTTAGCGATAACAACTCCTAAGTAAGCTCTCAACGAATTGTTGATGAGCAAAGTGCGCACCGACACCACCCAACTTATCAAACAAAAACACTCTGATCAGATTTAGAGATTTAAAACCCAAAGAGCACGTCTTCATCACCGTTATATATATATATATATATATATATATATATATATATATATATATATATATATATATATATATATATATATATATATATATATATATATATATATATATATATATATATATATATATATATATATATATATATATATATATATATATATATATATATATATATATATATATATATATATATATATATATATATATATATATATATATATATATATATATATATATATATATATATATATATATATATATATATATATATATATATATATATATATATATATATATATATATATATATATATATATATATATATATATATATATATATATATATATATATATATATATATATATATATATATATATATATATATATATATATATATATATATATATATATATATATATATATATATATATATATATATATATATATATATATATATATATATATATATATATATATATATATATATATATATATATATATATATATATATATATATATATATATATATATATATATATATATATATATATATATATATATATATATATATATATATATATATATATATATATATATATATATATATATATATATATATATATATATATATATATATATATATATATATATATATATATATATATATATATATATATATATATATATATATATATATATATATATATATATATATATATATATATATATATATATATATATATATATATATATATATATATATATATATATATATATATATATATATATATATATATATATATATATATATATATATATATATATATATATATATATATATATATATATATATATATATATATATATATATATATATATATATATATATATATATATATATATATATATATATATATATATATATATATATATATATATATATATATATATATATATATATATATATATATATATATATATATATATATATATATATATATATATATATATATATATATATATATATATATATATATATATATATATATATATATATATATATATATATATATATATATATATATATATATATATATATATATATATATATATATATATATATATATATATATATATATATATATATATATATATATATATATATATATATATATATATATATATATATATATATATATATATATATATATATATATATATATATATATATATATATATATATATATATATATATATATATATATATATATATATATATATATATATATATATATATATATATATATATATATATATATATATATATATATATATATATATATATATATATATATATATATATATATATATATATATATATATATATATATATATATATATATATATATATATATATATATATATATATATATATATATATATATATATATATATATATATATATATATATATATATATATATATATATATATATATATATATATATATATACAACCTTCACGCAACAAAAATGTGTATACAAACCGAATCTGGTTGCGTTTGTTGCCTAATCAGATACAACCCAAAATAACTAGAGGTCAATATCAAATAATGCTCAACCAGCCTAATCAAACAAATTGCCCATATAATATACATGTGTAATAAATTAAAATGGAATATCATACACTTGAAATTTAAACATGTAAAACGTACATACATATACGTAAAAAATTGACGTGTTGACGAGCAAGCCGTCATGGTTTGAAAATCTCACTTGATTTACCGACAATTTGAACACGTTAGCGGGATAGAGAACTTGAAACCCATAATTGAGAACAAAATGTTGTCAAAATCTATAACCAAGGTGACATCAAATTCCAAATCAAAACACGAGAGGTTCCAAAAGAAAAAAAAAAACAATGATTGGAACCCTAACTGACAGGAACAACATTAAGACCCTAATCAATATACAAAGACGAACAATATGTGGATTCTACATTGGCTCTATGAATTCAACCAAGAGACCACAACAAATGGTCGCTAACATTCCCAAGGCGCTAAGGGCCTCGGTGACAAAATTTTCCAAAATTAAAAGATAACCCAAGTGGTCGATACCTCAAGAAAGGGGTTGACACCTTGAGCAAAGGGTAGATCCTTGTTCCTCTTGGGTCGACACGGGTCGAGATCTTAAACAAATGATCGACCATTGACCCTTTTGGGAATAGCAAGTGTCGACCGATGACCCTTGACTTTCTCAGGTATGGCAAGTGTCGACCACCCTCTATTCCACGCTCGGACTTTGCTTCCCCTCTCTCTCTCCTTTTCTCTGAGCTGTGTGCAAGGAATAAAGGATTTCTTCCTTTTTTTCTTAAACAAAATATCTAATTAAATTTTAATATAATTAAAAATAATATATTTTAATATCTACAAATATATTATAGAATTTTATGTTTTATATGTATATATATATATATATTAAACATACCCTTCAATAAAAACTCGACACAACGACAAAACAATTCACCAAATATAATCTAGAAAAAATCCAAACTCTAACAAAAAATTCACCCACAACAATTTGACCAACTTGACCAAAATAAGGGATTTAAACACACAAAATTTCCCGAAATTCACGGAAAGCTTAAATGCTTCAAGAACTTCTTTCTAATAAACCGCCCCAATACTAATTTACTTAACGTGAAATTTCAAAATTTCACTATGCAAGACATCAAAACTAACGAGTTGATCGGTTTCACCAAAAAATTATATGTGGTCAAATACCAAAGAAATGAGACAATTCTAGTCAACCCAAAATAATTTGACATCGAATAACACAAAAATTTACTCATAAAAAATTAGCGGATATTGGAGAAATGAATTCGATAGCACAACCCTTGGGTCATTGAAGAAACATTATATTTACATCGCATGAGAGTAGTTGGTGAGAGGATTTTGCTTCTTATGTTTGACTTGTAAGGAGGTTAAACAAAGAATAGATTCATGTGGTTTGTACATGCCACTACCAATTGCTAGTGAACCTTGATTGGTAAGCATGCAAGAAGAAAGGAAAGTAATTTTTCATCTAAATTTAAGAGATTTCTCTTCAGTACTTTATAACTCTTTGAACTTATCAAAGTTTTCACTGCAGCGTTATTCCTTAGTTTATCAAACATCTTTGCATCCACGTTTGTGGTATTTTCATTGTATTAAATGACTTGTTCCAATACAAGTAACAAGTTGCAGTTTGCATACAATTCATTTTCTTTATACCAAAGTTCTTACTTATAGATAAATAACAGAATTTTGTCTCCATTCACATCAGATTATCGCTAATCTTTAAAAAATTAGCTATAGATATCTCTTATTCTTGGAGGAATTCATATCAAATAATGATGAGAGCATTTTAAATGCAAACCTACGACTGAGGAGCTGCTTCTAGATGAACCAAGAAAAGAACATGCAGCGTTTTGCACCAGTCGATACTTGGGACAACAGTCATCTTGCATGGCCTGATATTATTATGTCACATCGAGTAGTATTTGTGTGTAGTAGTTATCATTTGCCATAGTTATTTTTCATTGTAATAGAGAACATTAACTTTTAGATGTAGTAGTGATAGGTAGTTATTATAGCAGTGAAACTTAGGTCTGGTGGTGAGTATTTATGTAGTGGGAAGTTTAGATCTAGTTATTATAGTAGTGAAAAATTCACATATGACACTCGATTATAACTTTTTGAAACTTCAAATACTATGTTTAATGGCAAAGGTGCGTTTTGTTTTTTTGTTGTCTGCTTCTGAATTACTCTTTTTATTAGGTTAATCTTAGAACAACTTCCTTGCTTTTTCATTATATATCTATGACTACCAAATAAAAACTTTTTTTGAAGACGAATTACAGGTTGACCCTAATGTAACATAACATGTTTTTTAATGTGGTAAAAAAAAAACCCATTATTCACCGACCACCAACCAGAAGTTTATGATCATAAGAGATAAAAAATGGTCAAATTCAAAAAATTAATTAAACTATGATAGTAGTGACAGGCGGGGTGTTAAACTCACATAGTTAAGAAATTAAGCCTTAAACTATATCTATTAACAAAATTGTTTTTACCGTTTAATTTTTGTTAAAATCGAGAGTAGAAGTATGAAATTAAGGACTAACATGTAAAAATGAAATAATTAAAAGTGTCTCGGGAGCAAGCTTCTTTGGGAAACAATCGCTCTAAATTCCAAAATACATGCTCTCAATTTTAATGAAAAATTAAGAGAAAAGTACCATTTAGACTCCAACGTATGAGGTCAGTGACCATTTAATACCTAACGTTTGTTTTGTACCCAATCAAACCCTAACGTATAAAACATTTGCAATTCAAACCCTGCCGTCAATTTTTCAGTTAAAATTGACAGATATCTTTTTAAAATTACCAAACTACCCCCCCTCTCTCTCTCTCCCCCTCCCTCTCTCTCTCTCTCTCCCCCTCCCTCTATCAAGCCCCGGCCCTTTTCATCGTGACACCGGTTTTAACCCAGCCCTTTTCACAGTGACACTGGGTACTAGCTCAAGTGGTACTCCTCTCTTGTAGCCCAGGTACTTACCCTGAGGTCCTGGGTTCGAGTGGGGAGGAAGGCACAATTCCTCTGCAGGGAGAGGGAAGTTCTGTGAGTTGGGCCACCCAGTGTCACTGTGAAAAGGGCTGGGTTAAAACCGGTGTCACGATGAAAAGGGCCGGGGCTTGACAATAAAAGGCGCCTTTTATTGTCAAGCCCCGGCCCTTTTCATCGTGACACCGGTTTTAACCCAGCCCTTTTCATAGTTACACTGGGTGGCCCAACTCACAGAACTTCCCTAGCTCAAGTGGTACTCCTCTCTTGTAGCCCAGGTACTTACCCTGAGGACTTGGGTTCGAGTGGGGAGGAAGGCAAAAATCCTCTGTAGGGAGAGGGAAGTTCTGTGAGTTGGGCCACCCAGTGTAACTGTGAAAAGGGCTGGGTTAAAACCGGTGTCACGATGAAAAGGGCCGGGGCTTGACACCCTCTCTCTCTCTCTCTCTCTCTCTCTCTCTCTCTCTCTCTCTCTCTCTCTCAATATGATATGAAAAAAGGTACAATCTGATGAAATATTAAATGCCCAGCATTTGCAAACGTCGTAACAGGGAAAGTTTCAGCGGCCGCCGGCCACGGTGGCGCCACTTTTGAGTTTGCAGACCGACTGCTCTGCTTAAATCCTCGATGAATCAGGACCAATTGGTTCAGATTCTGCGTTAATCTCACTTTTTCATCCATCAAAGCTTCCTTCTCCGACTCGAGAGAGCAGATTTTGCGCGCCACCGCCGCGTAAGCTTTGTGAAGGTCGGCGATGCTCCTTTTCAGGATCGACTGCTCGTTAATCAGCTCCTCTATCCGCCGTTGCTTCTTCATCCTCAATCGTCGCGCAGACTCCCTGTTTGAAAGCATTCTCTTTCTCTTCTTGTCGTCCATTTCTGCATATTGCGCAGCATCAACGAAGGAGATCGAGCTCAAGGACGGCGCCATTTCGAACCAGAGAGGTAGATTCAAGAAAACACGTAGAACCAGTAAAGCAAGATGACTGAGACGGAATGGCAAGAAAGAGAGAGATGAAATTTCGGTGATCTTTGGTTGATGTTTGCTCTGTCATGGAGGGAGGGAGAGAGAGAGAGAGAGAGGGGTAGTTTAGTAATTTTAAAAAGACATCCATCAATTTTAACTGAAAAATTGACGTTAGGGTTTGAATTGCAAACGTTTTATACGTTAGGGTTTGATTGGGTACAAAACAAACGTTAGGTACCAAATGGTCACTGATCCCATACGTTGGAGTCTAAATGGTACTTTTTCCAAAAATTAAACTAGATGGCGAGTTTTTGACAGATAATAATTTAACGATTAGTTGATAATATAAATACTTTAAAGATGAGCTTCTGACTACCCCTATAATTTGAAAGTCTTTTTTGATCTTTACCTAAAAAAAATATAAAAAATTCCAGTTTCATCCATTAAAATTTTTTGAATTGATATTGTCTAATAAGACACACGCATAAACAAATATATTAACGCACTACATTATTCTTCGTTGGCAATTCCTATGCTCTGATTTTCCTTTTCTTATAGGAATTGAATGGGCAATTCCTGCGGTGAAGATGTTTGTTGTTTGGCCACTCGTTCTGATAAATTAAATGAATTTTGGTAAAATGAAATAACAAATTCCTACAATGTGTCGTTAAAAAAATATAATATTAAGATAATATTAATTAAATGCTAAAGAGTTTTCTTAATTTTCGAATTTATGGCTACAAAAATGGGACGTAGAATCAACTAAATATTAGAAAGAAAGAAAAAAGAATGAATAAAAAGGTTAAACTTTTAGATATGGCAGCCACAACATAGGAAGAAGAAGCAGAGAGTGGATACGAGGACGATGACCTCCACAACAGACAGTATCTTGAAAACGAAGACGTCCAGAATGTTAGCATGGAAATCAACCTTGTTCGTCCCAAGCGCTGCAAATCTCCATGGCCACAGCTGCTTCGTGATTATCTTCTTTAACGACCACGCCTTCTTCTTCCCCATCTCTCCCATCTTTCTTGGTTTGCTTCTGCAGCTGTCTGAATATAAAAGGATCGTGTACGTTGCTTTGGTATCATAATAGCCAGCTGTTTGTGTTTCTTAGGAATTTCGTATTACTTAGTTTTATTTTTTGATTCAATGAAGGAAACAATGAAAGGGTTTGACTCTATTGATTACCCATTGCAGCTCATCATACCCAAGCTCCAGTTGGAAAGTACAACTAGAAGATCCGCCTATTTAACTGTGAGATTCTAGAGCATGTTATATCAGCTTTATACACACTGTAGTTCATCATCTCCATAGATGGCCTAATATCAAGTCTATTTTGTTGCATGCATGATCTTTAAAATCTATGGTAATTATCTATTTGAACTTTGTACCATATATTTTTTTTTAATTCGCCTAATGTACTAAAAAAACCGACAAACCGAACCTTGTAATTTGATTCTATTATCATTTTTGACCTTCTATCAACAATTTCATTAAACTCTCATTTAAAAAATTATCAAACAATCTTAGATTCAGTTGAAATTTTTACCACATGTTCACTAATTAATAAAAAGATAATTTACAAATTTTCGTGATTTTTTAAAACATGTACGATTTATTGTAATTGTAATTTAATATTTTATAAAAATATTATAATAAATCATACAAATTTTAGAAAATTACGAAAAATTTTCTATTATCTACCTATGATAGGTTGAACATGTAGAAATGTTTTTAAATAAATCAAATATCGTTTGGTATTTTTTAAAAAATTAATTTATAAAATAAAGAAGAAACTGAGATTAATTTAACCAAATAACAAAAGATATTGGATTTATTTGACACTTTTTTCACATGTTCACCACATTATAGGTAGATAATAAAAAAATTGTCGTAATTTGTTAAAACTTCTATGATTTATTATAATATTTTTATAAAATACTAAAATAAAATTACAATAAATTGTACAAATGTTAAAAAATAACGCAAATTTTCAGATTATCTTCTCATTATGTAGTGAACATGTGGTAAAAATTTCAACTGAATTTAAAATCGTTTGCTAATTTTTTAAATGAGGGTTGGATAAAATTGTTAATAGAAGATCAAAAATAATAACATAATCAAAGTACAGGGTTTGGTTTACCGGTTTTTTTAGTACAGGGGGCGAATTGAAAAAAAGTATATAATACAAGGTTCAAATCGATAATTATCCTAAAATTTATCATGTAAATGACAATTAGATTTAATTGATTTCTAATTTCTATTGACACGTTGGGTGAATCGATGATTTAGTCTTCCTAATTATTTAATTGGAAAATTATTTATAAAGGTGTGGTCTTAATTTTTAAAGTTACTGCTGTTAGATTTAATAGAGGACTTGTTGAGAACCAGTCTGAAATTGTAGGTCCTGAATCGTCTGAGAGCCCGAATTATTTTTCTACCTTTCTGAATCGTCTGACGTGATTTCAAATATGTTTTTTTTTTTCTTGAGGGAGCAAGTCTCTAATTTTATGCTTTAAAGGTGGATGTTGCCATTACTATAATTGATTTGTATAATTAATAATTAATTTTAAGTATTTTTTATTTATGTTAAGTAATACATTAATCACTAAGCCTCATATAAAAAGTTAAAAAATTATATGCTAAAATTAAAAATTGAACTTAACATTGTCATTTATAAAATTCGGATAATATTAAAATATCTCATGGGAAAAAGCAGGAATAATAAGAAAAATTTAACTATAAAATCAAAATTTATTGATAGAAAAACAATTTAGATCTATTGACTTTATCTTTTGGATAGCAGCAGACGTGCGTATCAAAAAATCATAATTTTGCTGAATAATTTTTGGAAATAAGATTTTAAAATCTAAGTCGAATAGCTGTAAAGTTAATAATGCCAATAAAAGGATTGTGAGTAATTAATTTTATTTGTTTTTGTCAATAGCATGCATCATTTCTTTCCAAGTTGATACTTTAGAGGATATATGTCACGGCTTAAAGGGTACCCGACATAGAAAGGAGAAAAATACAAGTTCTTACAACCATTAACTTTAAGTTTCACTAAAGAAGCTCTACAATATAAACGAGCTCAATCCAGTGTCGGCCATTCCAAATCTCTCTTAATAAGTCCTGAAAGAAGAGAGTTATTTTAGGTGAGTCAACTAAACTCAATAAGAATAAAATTTTATAAATAACATTTAAATCAAATTCATGTAAGCATGTCATTTTATAAAACATTTAATAAAATAAAATTTATAAAAAGACGATACTTGACGATAGCTAAAGCCACGAAATATCTTGATCATGTTCAGAGTTTCGCGTCCGAGAACACGGTCAACAACTGTCCTATTACTTCTAATTAAAAAAAAATAAAAAAAAAAATATGAAATTTAAATGGCTATATATGCTCAAATTCAAAGTATTCAATGATAATAAACATTATATCAGTGTAAGATGTATCGTTGAAAAATTAACGAAGACCCCTCACCTAATAATAATAATTATATCAATGAAAGTTTTTGTTCCCAATAGTTGTATTTATATACCCATGTTTTCGTAAACAAAATTGAAAGTTCAAGATTAGTTATGCGATGTTACACAGGATGTCACACAAGGATCGTGTGTGACACCGATTTTTAATGCAATGATAAACAATATAAAAATACGAAAATAAACGACACAAAAGGTTGTTAACGCAGTTCGGCAACCAGCCTACGTCTGCGGGGCCACGCCCAGATTTAAAAACTTTTCTTTGAGTTTACAAAGTTACAAGACAATCGGACTTAAACAATTAAAGACTCCCTCTTATCTTTGTCGCCGCCTCTAGTTAACTTCCCCAACGAAATAGTTTTTGCGAGATCCCCTCGACTTTAGAATGACCTCTCCCGAGATCTAGATAACAACAAGATCTCCTTGTTATTGATTCCTTCCGGAACCCGTGTTATGGCAAGATCTCCTCGCCCACGATCAAAGTAACAAGCTCCCCTTGTCTCAAATAAGAACTCCTTACGAGTTCAGATGCAGTCTCCTCCCGAGACTGTGTTTCAATGAAGAACAAAAAATATTGCCTCCTGCGACACCTCCTGGAACACCAGAATGAAGTCTTCGGATGCAATACACAACACACTTAGTAGAACAATGAAATCTACAGATTAGGTCGAGTGTGTAAACAATCACTTACTCAAACGCAGAAGCAATGAGAGTGAAAGAATAGTCGACGGCTCGGAAAACAAGAAAACCTTCGCACGCGAGAAAATAACACTTTGTCGTCAATTAACTCTCTCAGAACCGAGAGCCTTAAATAACATTGGTAACTTTCATAACATCGAATCAGATCAGTTACCAAATATGATATGGCACCGCAAGAATTAAGGAAAACAAATCTTACAAATATGGTTGTGTGACACATTAGGAAAGTCGCTCCAGCACATCAAATATTCGTTCAATAAATTAGGAAAGCATCCTATCAATCATGGAAACTCAAGGCCTAGCAGATTTGGTAAAGTTTTCATCAAATTGCCTTTCCAAATAAAACTTTTCCAAAAAACAAGTGCATATAACTTTTTTAATATCTTTCCTAATATTGTTGTTTCCTTATTGTTCTCTTCCATAGAATCATCAGTACAGTTGACCAGACGCCATCCAATAAACAGAATCAATTATTTCTTGATCACCAAGTATTAAATCATCAAATTAGGGAATAATGAAATTGATATATTTTCTCCATTATTGTATTTTGCCAAAAACACGATTGCCAACACATATGCAAATCTTTGCATTTACAAAAAATAATTATTAATAAACTTAAAATAAGTCCAAAACTTGTATAATCCAAGACCCAAAACAGCATAATAGCAGAATCATTGTTCTATTAGGTATTGCATTACGCTAAGGTTCTTCCACAACAAATCCAACAATTTCCTCTTTGATCAATTATCAGACTTCCCAACTCCAATTTCACAGGTTAATATCATACTTCAAACGTATTTTAACACACAAATTTCCCATTCACAAAACCTTTTTAAATCTCAAACCAAAAACTTCAGCTTTACGCTTAACACCGAGATTCTATTCAAAGGCAGTGAGAGAAAAACATAGATTGAACATACCTCTGCAGTTCCCAATTCCAGCAAATCAAATTGTGATCTCTCTCTACAGTCCAGGTCCAGATCCTTCAAGAAACATATGTCTCTCCTTCTGATCAGCCTCTCTGAACCGGTTTAGAGTCGATTCCTCAATCTTTCAACACAAAATCTGCACCCTTATTACATCTTCGGACCCCAACTAAGGAAGCCCTCACGCCTGATCACAATCTTCAACTAATATTTCTCAGAATGCCAAAGAAATCCTTCTTTGTTGTAAACGGATTCTAGCATTCCAACAGAAAATTTATCACATAAAAATGACAAGAATCTGAACTTTAAACCAATTCTGGAAGAGAATGATTGTATGTAACACTTATTTGTATTTGATTTATTTTAATTTTATTAATCTTGACTCTATTTTTAAATGTAATAAAACAAAATTTTTAGAAAAAGGAAGATGAGACCATTTCACATGCTTTGCACGTGTGACTAAATGAAAAAGTAACAACTGAGACAAAATTACTCATATGTCATACATTAAGTGTTAATTTGTTCAAAAAAATAGTTTGAGGTGTCCTCTGTACATTACTTTATGCGTTAGGGTTTTGAATAATGAAATTTAACCATTCATTTTTTCTTAGACTCTTTTTATTTCTCTCTCTAGATTGTAATACACTTTTATGTAATCGATTATCTTAATTTGTTAAGTTATTAAAATTGATAAATCACTTTTAGTGGATTAGCTTACCAAACAATCGATGCTTTTTCACAACTTATTATTTTAAAATTATGACCAATAATAATTATTAAAAACGCTAGAGCAATACCAATTGGCCCAGGTTGGATTTAATTCCCTAAAAAATAGGGTATAGATTAATTTGCGTTCAACTTGAAGACGATATTTTATACAACAAATTCTAAGATGAAAATTAAAATTTCACTTAAATTTAGAATTTATTCATACTAAAAATATTTCTAATACAACTAGGAACAAGGATACATCATAGATAAGAAGGAAAATCTAGGCAAACATATAACACATAAGTAGTACTTGGTAATACAGAAGTTGTAATATATTATGTGACCATGTTTCTCCAATTAACGAGGTGGATCCTTGTAAGGGTTGTTTCCATACTAAGGACATGGGTAGTATCCACCACACTGAGAATATGGGTTGTTTCCATACTGAGGATATTGGTACTGAGGATATTGGTTGTATCCATACCCAGAGTATTGGTTCTGAGGATATTGGTTGTTCACATACTGAGAATATTGGTAGTTTTGAGGCCAAGGTACATCTTGCCTATCCCTCTTTGTTGTCACTATAAAATAATAGAAAAATTTGTCTCAGAATGTAAAAATGAGGTGCAAAATGAGAACATAGTACTAATAATAATAATAATGAAGCGGAAGTAAAAATAACTTACTAATAGTTTTTTTGGTTGTTGGAAGGTGTCTTGCTGCCATTGAAGAAGCCAACAGGAGGAAAATCATGAACAAAATTTTCCAACAAAATGCAAACATCCTAGAAACCATTTTTTTTCGTAAACTAAAGAGAAAGTTAGATGGTATATATAACACAATGCCATGAGAGTTTCCCACCGTTAGATTATTTTAGTTTTTGATTTTTTTTTTTTTAAGTTTTGGAATCCAAGAGTAGTACGTTAGACGACTTGGAGTCCATGAAAGCAACTTTGATAGAAGTAATTTTGGAAAAATTATTTGTTTAGTTGGAATCACGTGTTTACTATCACTCCTTAATTTAAGGGCCATTAGACGATGGATGTCGACAAATTTTGAATTGCATTTATATCATATTTTTTTAAATTACACATGAAATTATCTGAACCACCCAAAATGGCATGCAAATTATCTTAGGGATTTTTTTATTATCATTTAAATAAATGGTCGTTCCAATTTTAAGTTTACTTTTAAAAACCAATATACACTTTAACTATTATGTGTTCTATTAGAAGTTTATCTAGTCTCATTTCTTAATTTTGATGAGAAATATTATTAATATCACATTTTAAAGCACGGAACAATTTCAAAGGGTAAAAAGTAATTTAGAACTTAACATAAGGTAAAGCACAACGAACACTTCAAATTAGTTTGTTAAACAAAGTAAATTTTAACGTAGGACATATCAACAATGTAGCATATGATGGTAGTTTTTCCGCTGAATGACATATGTGCAATGTATATTACGCCTATAGCTAATAACACGGGGACCATCTAATTATAGCTAGTGGTTGGAGTTTTATGAATGGTTTTTACCCATGAAAATGTATGGTCTATTAGATGCTTAATCTTAAATTGAATTTAATCATTTTAAATGTTTTTAATTTATGTAAACCATAATATACAATTATTATACAGAAGTTAGCCTTGAATATAATTGTCAAATTATATGCAACCCTAAAACTTTACAAAAATTATGTCTTTTGAACTTTTTGAGTAGAAGTGTCAATGCATAGTAAACTTGATCTGTTGATCAAATAAATGTCTTTTAATTGGTTAAAAAGACTTGACTGGGTCAATTTGACGCGTAACAATTTATATCAAATCAAATTTGGCACATATGAAGTAGACAAAATGTGGATTTTGGTTTTTTGTTGGGCGTCAATTCCAGTGAAAATACAAGCCATGAATAATCAAGACCTTAGGTCTCTGCTATTTTTATAATATTATTTTCATTAATCAAATTTAAAAGAATTAATCGAAGACGGCGAAAACAAAATATTTGTTCAAGTGAGATTTATCGTTTTGTATAAAGTTAAAGTAATGCTACATTTACTCTCATATTCTATTCTCTTAAAATACTTAACAAACAATGATTAATGTAGTTAATGTACAATTAATGTAATATATTATAAATAGTTATTAATTAATCTGACGTGGGTTATTTTTCTATAAATTTTATTTTACATGACTAATTTTTTAGGAAAAGATTTGAGATTTTTAATAAATTTGTGTGATATCCAATAAACAGTGGAAACATGATCCAACTTCCATTCTGATGGTAAAAAATTGGAAGAAAAGAAAATAAGAAACCCTACGAGTTTAAAATTAAGTGATGCTCCTTTTCATAATGTAAAAAAGTATGGAAATTGGAAGTTTTAAATAACTTAAGTAACGTCATGACTTTGGTTTTAGAATGTTCATTAAATGGTTTTAGAATGTTTATTGAGGAGCGTAATGAATGTCTCAATGACTAATGCGAAGGTGATTAACTATTGGCAGAAAGAAAATAATGAGTCAATAAAAAGTTGATACTTGTTATCGCTAAACATATATATTTAAATATAATTAAGCTTAATAATTTTGTTGCAATTTTCCGAAAGAGAAATCATTGTAATTGGAAGCTACCAATTAGGTAAGACTCAAATAAGAAAATTAAATGAAAAATAAAGGAAAAATAAGAAAACTCTTCTGAAGGAGAGATAGAGAGATTTGATTGCAGCAACCATATGAAAAAAGTGTTTGTTGATTGATATAGACTTCCCCCAAGGAAAACACATATTCCGTGAGATAATGAAAGCGGTAAGTTTGGTGTCGAATGAACAAGTATTTGATTATGAATGTTATAATATAAGTTTTTTTTATACAAAAAACGTGCTTTGGTTTGAGCTGTCACAGAGTTAGATAAACAAAACATTACGAGTGCGTGCTTAGATGTGGACAAGCCACAATATTTTGAGGACAATTGTCTTGCCGCTCTGAATAACGTAATGTCTCGAAATGTTAAGTTATGCCCAACATTTTCACGTGGAGATGCCACGTACGTTCGAAGGATGGGAAGCAATAGCGTTTGTAATGCCATAGTGTTTTTGAGTTATACCACAACTTTCTTAACAATGTGTTGTTTTTAAAAATGCATTATTTTATCGCTATATTTGGTAGTGTCACACTAGTACACTATGATACAATATTTCATTATTGTATGAATAAATTAATTAAATAATGAAATGGATAAAGAATTTCGTGTATGACATTAAATGAATTTCATTGCATTTATGTGATGTTGAAACACATTATCTGTATCATACCAACAAGTATGTGATTACTTTACCCCAGACCATGATAACTTTTTTTTCTAGCTGCTACGTATGTGAATCTATAGAACAGATGGAAGATCAATTTAATGTCTGCAATGGGTGGCGCAAAACATTGAAATCTCATAAAATAGTTGAGTTTAGTGGCTAGGGTAGAACATTGAAACTTTCAAAAGCCTAGATTTGTATTGTGGATCACATGATGTTTGTGATGATGCATATACTTATGTTGTTTGTGTTTGACATATTTGTAATGACCCGAATGTGTACGTGTGAGCACGACTGCGGAGAAAAATTCAGATTGCGGGGCAAACCTCGGAACCTAAGACGAGTGTAAGCAAATCTCAGACTCGAGTATAGGCAAATTCTGAGTCGTAAAAATGAGGTCGTCACAAACCCACATCATTTGTAGAGCTATAAGAAAATTAAACATATGTCAGGAAATCCTCCTAATATAGTTAAACGAGTTTTGGAGTACAATTGACAACAGATTTCATAAGAACTCCGAAGTTAAAAGTGCTCCAGCGGGAGCAGTATCATGTTGGGTAACCGACTGAGAAGTCCTCGTCAAACAAATCCGTGAGGGGAGGATATTGGGCACAATCCAATTCCTAGAACGGACAATATCTTACTGGGAAAAGAGGTCATTATAAATGGTATCAGAGCTTGTACCCAACCAGAAATGTGGCGAACGAGGACGTTGGGTTCCCGAGTGGGGGTGATTGTGATGACCCGAATGTGTACGTATGAGCACAACTGCAGAGCAAACCTCAGGACCTAAGCCGAGTGTAGGCAAATAATCCCACGTCGTAAAAAATGGGTCGTCACAATCCCACATCGCTTGGAGAGGTATATGAAAATGAAACATATGTAAGGAAACCCTACCAAGATAGTAAGATGTGTTTTGGAGCACAATTGACAATGGATCCCATAAGAACTCCGAAGTTAAAAGTACTCCGGTAAGAGCAGTACCATGTTAGGTAACCGATTGAGAAGTACTCACCAAACAAATCTGTGAGAGGAGGATATTGGAATACGACTCAATCTTTAAAGCGGACAATATCTTACTGGGAAAAGAAGTCGTTATAATATTGACATATATACTTCAATGTCAATATGAGTAATAGAAATAATAATTAATAATAAATTATCATTTGTGTAACACAAACCACGACATACTGCATTAGGTTGCTAGCTTCATATGCTTAACATCGGTCCACCATAATGTTGATAATGGGGTATACGGGTGTGTGAGGCACACGTTTTCTCTTTTGAAAATACAAGATATAGCGACTATAGATGCAAGGGGAAGCTGAATGCAGAGTAAAGTAAAGCAACAGAGGTATAGTTGATGAGTTAAGTAACTAGTTTCTCCCTAGACGTTCTTCTTACTAGGGATTTTTCGCTATGAGTGTTTTTTTTATGTATGTGTCTAGAGTTTGAGTATGCCTATAGGTTTGTGCGTGCAGCATCTATACATTCAATGTAGATAGTATGATGTATATTATATTGTTACATATGTATTTTAATGTTCTTAGACACATGATTAGCCTCTCATGGTCTGATGTGTCTTTTCAACTAGTTTGAAATATTGCAATAAATTCTATGAATTGTATTATGGCAGTATAAATGGAACTAAAGGAAATGAAAAACTTTTATTTCTTTAATAATTCATATCACTTGAAGATTTTTATAATTCTATTTTCACGAATACAGAAAAAAAAAAAAAAAAATCAAGGAATTTATGAGATCTTAAATTGAGATTACTAAGTTCACACAAGATGATTGTAAGTTTTTCTTGACTTTTCTTAGTATACAATGGTCAATAAAATGAATTGTCTCTATTATCATTGCACTTGACTCACGCAAACTGCTAGAATATAGAAAAATATATATGGTAAAGTTCATGTTGGATCCCAATATTAGAAATGAAGAATAATTGATGCCATAAACTTGTTTTAACAACATACCATGGGATACGCTCTTGGGTGTCTCTGACTCTTACTATCTCTAATATTTTTCTACTCGTTTGGTCGTTAGAGTTCTATTAAAGCTTTAAAATATTTAACAGCTCATATGACAGTTTGAAAAGTCCAATAATACAAATAATTTGAGTTCAAGTGACCGCGTCCAAAATACTTAATATTCCATATTTTATTCATATCTATATTTGACAACAAACTTACCGTCTCTATTTCATCTAACTTGCATTTCATTTTTATTCTATACATAAATGACAAAGAAAACAACGATTCGAAGCTGAAATTAAGAAATACATGGAGAGGCTTTGAACACATCAAGTAATAATGGATGCAGTTCCATTACAACATCTTCCCACGCATGTATAGGAAATAGAAATGATCGATAAGATTGAAGAATGTGGACTCTCCTCAAACACCAAATAATTGGAGTAGTTCAATTAAATGAGATTGTGAAGATCATTTGTTAGATTCAATGTGATCTGAATTTTAATTGGGTAAGACCGGTTTGACCCACGATCAGAATCTCTTTTTGACTAAGATTAGAATTATGGTTTAATGTTATAAATATATGTTTAACTCACAAAACTCATTTTACCGATTTTTTATTAGTGATTTCCTTCATTTGCCCGTGATTTTTTCTCGTCCAGAGTTTTCCATATAAATCTTGGTTTCCATTATTTTTTCGTTTTTCTTTTCAATTTTTTGTTTGATTTTTAACAATTGGTATTACAGTAGCATTAAAGGTTTTCTGAATATCGTAGTTTTTTATTTATTAGAGGAGCCGATCAAGTGCGTGTGTTTTTTTTTTTTTTAATTTGGAAAAGGAAAAGAAAAAAAAAATTCTTTTTCTTCTTATTTGTCACAAGAAGAAGAAATTCTGCTTGATTTTTACCACAGCATTGATTTTTTTTTTTTTTTTTTTTTGGGTTCAAAGATTTTTTAGGTGAAATTCTAAAATTTTTTGGGAGATGGCTTCGATGAGGTATGATATTCTAATGTTGGGAGTATAAGATTTCCATTGTCACAAGTAAAAATGCAAGATGTTCTCGCTCAGATGAAATTGGACAGCAGATTGCTTGGGTTCAATAAAATATCTGCATTTTGGATAGTGTAAAAATCGAGAATTTAACTATGTTTAAATTATGGGTAAATTTTTTGCATTTTGACTGATGACGTGTCGGGAGTTTCACCCGTTTTGTCAATTTTTTCCACACATACGTTTTTGGTCAATTAGTCAAAACTGCCGAATTAGGTGTCTTCAAGTAGGATTTTTATCGTTAATAGGATAGTGCTCTACATGTCAGATTTTTTTTTTTTTTTTTTTTTTTTTTTTTTTTTGCGCATATAAATACGGTTTGGGAAAGAGGATGTTGACATATATATAGGTTTTATTGTGTTATATTATTATTTTACAAATTAAAATAATAATGTAATAAAATAAATATTAAAATTATTTTAATCCTCGAAATATAAGTTTGGTTTAAAAAAAAACCCTCAAAGTATGTTTATGCTAAAAAAAACTCTTAAACTATAAAAAAAAATGTATAAAAAAAACTCCTGGTAGTTAAACGATAACCACCCGTTCTGAAATTTACATATAGAACGAGGATCGTTTTCCGAGAACAGTCCCCCATTCTATCGGAGCGTTCTCCACGTGCAACGCACGGGGAGAACGGGGGGTGCGTTTGGGGGTAGAGACCCCGCGCACGCTAGAAAGAGGGGTCTCCACCCTCAAACTCACCTCACCCTTCTCCTTGTGCCCTGCACGTGTGTGCGGGGATCTCTACCCTCAAACGCACTTCTTGCGTACACATGACCCGCACATGCGCGTATGATGAGTGTTCTAAGAAAGGTTTGCCACGTTCTTAGAACGGGGGATCGTTCTAAGAACAAGCGGGGGGTGTTCACCCTCAAACGGTCCCCCCGTTCTGCGTTAGTATATAAGGAAACAACGCCGTTTTTTTTAGAAAACCTAAGTTTTCTCTCTTCAAAACCTTCAAATCTGTGCGTTTTGCAGTTGAAATCATCATATCTGACAGTTTTTTGCCAAAATCTATGAAAAACCTGCGAGAAAATCCCAAAACGAAGCCAAACCCCTAAGCCCGAGCTGAAAATCGCGACTAACTGAGGAATCACAAAATTTGTGGTTTTTTCTCTCTGAAAATCCCCAAATCTGCTCAGTCTTCTCACCAAAAATACAAAAAACCCAAAATTCTTAAAATGACTTCCCTCAAAAATATTTATTGGTCGAAAGGCTCCCTGGATGACACAAGGTGGCCCATCAAACCAGGCGGCAGATCAAGTGCCCCAACCGCCTCCTGATTATTTGTCCATGAAATTTCGGAACTAGGGGTGTCAAAAGCAATTTGAGCGGGATACGAGAATCCGCCCGATTATTTATGGAAAACTACCAACTTTAGCGGTTGGGAGTCTTTAGAGATCAAGAAGATATTTCACGACACCTAATTGCACGAGGTGTACAACATGAAGTGCGATAGCTGCGATAGAGTTGTTTGCCTGTTTTATGCAAATTTGGTTACTACCGGGAGGTCCGAGCGCTTGAAGACCTACCTATTCGATATAGAAATTGTCATCTCTCTAGCTGTTATCAACGAGCTGCTGGGATTTGGTGACGATGAGGCGAAAAGATACTATCACAGTTCCCGAGAATGTGATTTTTCCAGAACAGCAGAGGGACTAGAGTTCCTTAGCCAAATCCACCGCAATTCAAGCTTTGCAGGGTTCGTGACGCCGATATCGAAGTCTCTGAATGACAAAGCTCGGGTGGTACACATCCTGATCAGCCACACCATCCTGTCGAGGGATGGTCATAGAGATCTTGTCAGCTAGATAGATCTATACATCATGAAGAAGTTCTACAGCCACACGACGTTCGACCCGGGATACATGATTATAGGTCACATGCTTGAGGTCGGGCAAACCAGGAATAAGAATCTGCCATTTGGGACTTTGATCTGGAAGATCGTCCAACAATGTCAGCTTCAGGTGCCCATTGGAGAGCATATCAGATCACAAAGAGCTGTTGATCTATTTGACAGGACCCATTTGACTCGGATGGGCCTAGTCGAAGTCGACGGGTCTTTGATGGTCAAGGGAGATCACGGAGCCTCCACATCTCGGGATGTTTCGATTGAGGACACCCCCGTCACCAAGGACACCACCGCCACTACCACTGACACCGAGGACGCTACCACACTGCCATTTGCCCCTCAGGTTCATAGTAGCTGGGACATGATGCAGCATCAGATGCATCAGATGTATCAGATGTATCAGATGCAGTAGGAGAGGGAGCAGAGGATGGAGTCCCTCATAGACAGGGTCGAGGAGCTTGCCGCGAGCCAGCAAAATGTGGTTAAGTCACGGGACTATCTCAGTGAGTCCCTTAGAGAGCTCACTGAGAGGCTGACGGGTTGGATGGCGGACGGAGACGACGATGTCCTACCGGATTAGAATAGTTTAGATGTTGTATTTCATTTTATGTATTTTACTCGTCATCTGTAAATTTGATGTACTTTAATTTTATGTCTTGATGTATAATATTTGTACTGTAATCTGACTGTTGGGTATATATTTGTGATTTGAATTTGCAGGAACTGTGTGAAGATAGCTATGGAGGAGTCATAAAACAACCAAAACTCTGTCTATTTTTTCAATTTTTTTAAATAAACTGAAATAAATAAATAATTATAATTTGAAATATATTCGCGTCCCATCAAATGTGTTGAAACCCATAAACATTTCTTGAGAAGCACCGCCTGAAGTGGATCCTCAATGAGGACAAGTGCGAGTATTGTGCCCCTACTGCTAACATATACCGCACGACATCTTTGAGTTACGCCTACTTATTTTCGAACTTGACGGCTCATCGACATCTTGCACTCTTGTCTTCTTCAGCCTACTAGGTTGGCGATATCTTCTGGGCGGGATCAGTTCCTATCAATCTGGTATTTGCGACAACATTTGGGGATCGCTCACGGGTTGAATAAACTGTGAGTACATCTGCAGGTAAGTTGCCCAGTGATAACATGGATGCACGTAATTTTTTGGTGCCACTCTCATAAAATGCATGCATGGAATAGAATAGACACACAGGATTCCAGTAAGCTCCTACCTGGCGTAGTTGCACACACCTGTATTCATGTCTACCACGTCTTGTTTATAGCCATTTTTGACCTCAAATCGTGCACCTCCCCCAAGCTGAGCACTCCAATTTCGAGTTGCAACTTCTAGATTCTCAAGCTTTTTCTTTATCTGGGGGACACACGAGGCCTGTTGATTGGACTAGCTTCTCAAATTTCTTCACAATGCGAGTCATCATGCACTTTCGGATCATCTCGAACATGGTCAAGAACGGTTTATCTCTGACCAGCAATAGAAGTTCATTGAATGATTTGTACAAATTATTCAATCCCATATCGCACTTGGGATTCGAAGAAAATGCACGACTAGCTAAATATCTACGCTCTTTTGCTCCAAGTCATGCATGGGCCTCCAAGCTAAGTTGGTGTAATTTCTGCATAGCTATTTCAAAATGCCACCTTGTGGTTGCCCTGACCGAACTCCACATCGCATCTCTGTAAGCTCTGCCCCAAAATTGGCTTTTAAAATCTGCATACATATGCCGGAGGCAGTAGCAGTGTTCGGATATGTTGAATACTCTTTCCTCAATGATCACTAAAAAAATTAACACTAAAAATATCATTAGAAAATCTTCATTCTTGACTGTGAATTGAAGGATACCGTAGCACATCAAAAAATCCCTCTCCAGACACAATTAGAGTAGTTGTTTTTTTCAATCACTAAGGCAGTCAATCGGGGAATGTGATTAGGCACGAGGAAAGTTTGCCATTTGAGTCCAAAAATACAATATGCGTACTGACCATTTATACGAATCAAGATGCAACAAAGCTCAACGCCAAGAACCATGATCCATTAGAAGATAATGAAAACCCAAAGAACAAAATCTCACATAATTTGGTAATGAAGATCCAAGAGAAAGAGTCATCACAAAATGAATAAATACGAAGAAGTTATTTGCATGGAGATGCAAGAAAATGGTGAAAATATCAAAATTAGTACCCCTAGCAAGGCGGCACGCACCCAGTGCACCTTGCAGCTCAGCTCCGCACACCCACCACACTTTGCCCCGCTCACACAACGTGCCCCAACGTGTCAAAAACCTTCCTTTTTCATATTTCCATGATTATCTTCTTATTTTTATGTATTATTTAAGTTTCTTTAACCCTAGATTACTTTATATACTATTTTTAAAATTCTTAGGGATATTTATACTATTTTTAATATTTGTTTTGGCCTATTTAAACACAAGTTGTGTATCCCTAAAGATATATGAATTTTCTTCTTGAGAGTTTCTTTTTAGAATTTTCTCTTTGATTCTTTGTGAAGAACTAGGTCTTCTTCAAGTTAAAGTTTGGGTGACACTTGATAGCTTTGGTTGTTTCCAATAAGTTTGGTTTGGGTCAAACTACTCTTGCTTGATAACTTTGGTTCCATCGACAGGATTCGATTGAGCAAATTTCTCGTACTTGATTCTAAGATGTACTTGAGTTTTATTCCGCATTGTTGAAGGGTATCGGATTCTCCATACTTGTGGTTCTCATTATTTGGTGTTAGAGTAAAAGTTCTTCTTTTCAAGTTTCTATCTATATTTCCTTGCAAATTTTCTTTTTCTCTTCAACATTCTTCAAAGTAAAAAAAAAAAAAAAAAATCTTCTTTTAAAATTTCTTTTTTGTGAAATTTAGTAAAAAAAAAAAAAGTGCAAAAATCGCAAAAGTTTAAAGAATTCAACTTGCTTCTAATATTTTTGGATTCTCATTCTTGAGAAATTTGACATACTCAATTATTATTCTAAAAATCTTATTCTTGAGATATTCGACATATTCAATCATTATTCTTGAATTTTTACTCTTGAGATATTCGACACTCAATTCTTGTTTTCAGATTCTTATTCTTGAGATATTCGACATATTCAATCATTCTCGAATTCTTATTCTTGAGATATTTGACATATTTCAAATCTTGAAGTTTTGAACTTTGAAATTTCAATTCTTGTGATTAAAATCTTATATTCTTGTTTTTAAATTATTTCGGTTTTTATTCTTGGAATATTTAATCATTGCTCTAAATATTCACTTGTTGTTCTCATACTTTTGGATTCTTGTCAATTGAATATCCTTGTTATGTTGAAATATCTTGAAAATAAAATATCTCTTCAATCATACTTTGTTAGATCCTTCGTTAAAAATTAACAAAGTTCCCTTCATTGATTGTTCTTATTTCTTTCAAATTGCTTGATTCTACTAATCTTTAAGGTTGGAATTTTTTTAGTTTGAAAGTTTTATTTTTGCTTGTTTTAACATGTTGAATATTTTCTCTTGATAGAGGCTAATTGTTAGGGCGATTTAACCATGGATTGTATGTATGTTTTTGTAAGTTTTGGAGTAATGTTTTGAAAAAAGAAAATGTATTTAAATGTATAGGTTTAGTGATTTGGCAAAACTCTTTTGATGTATATACTGGATTTAGAAGTTTTTTGTATGAAAAATATCTAAATTGTGGTTGGAGAAGTGTGAATATGTTGATAATAGGTTTGGGATGACTTAGTATGGAAAATATATATTTTGATGCAGAATAGTAGTTTTGAGATAATTTGTTTAGTTTTGGTTTTAAAGAATTTAAGTGTTATGCTACTCAATTTTTTGGAAAGAGAGGTGCTTTTAAGTTTAAATTCAGTTAGTGTTTAAGTTTTTGGAAAAATTTAAGAGCAGGAAGTGATTTTTCAAAAATATAGAGTAGCCAATCGATCGGCTGTTCTATATAAAAACTAAAAATTTTATTTAGTTTTCAATTAAAAATTTCTAACTCGAAATTTTATACGATTGGTTTTCTACTTTAAGGAAAAGTCTTCCGCTATGCATTTTAAACGATTTCAAGTTATAACAAAATTATTTTATGAAATGTTTTCAGTTCAAAGAAAAATTTTAAAATTTACAAAAAATTTTAAAATTTACAAAAAATTTTCAAAGTATAATAAGTATAAGTTATGAAGTCAAGTAGCGACTCGAGTTCAGATAACTCGGGGAGCTTCAAGTTGGTATCAGAGCCCATGGGTTAAATCGTTCAGTGGATTATTTAACAATGCCAATCACCACCTAAAAGTGCTTCATCAACTGTAAGTGTTTATATTAAGTTTTTTTATTAGAAATTTACGTGTGCTTGTAACTTGTTTAGGATTAATCATGCCGAGGGAACCAAGACGAGGAGTAGACAACATAGACAACCTTATTGATCGACTGACACCTCTGGTCGATCTACAATCTCAATTATTGGCAGGAGTTATGAAGAGAAATGACCAAGGAAATTTAGGTTCCAGTGCTACCAACGATCAGAGTGATGAGAGATTTCAGAGGTTACGACCTATGGCGTTTGAAGGACAATTATCGGATCCAACTGCTGTTGAAGAGTGGATTCGTACAATTGAAGACATGTTTAAGTATGCCAAGGCGGAAGAGACGGAAAAAGTCTCTTGTGCCATCTTTCACTTGGCGAAAGATGCCCGTTATTGGTGGGACACTATGGAAACCACCATCAATATTCAAGCTATAACCTGGAAGGAGTTCAATGAGTCATTCTACGACAAATACTTCAACAGCACAATTCAAGCAACAAAGATGATGGAATTTCTAAAACTGAAGCAAACCGGATCAGTAACGGAATATATTCAGAAATTTGAATCGTTGTCCCGATTTGCTAACCATTTGATAAGCAAGAATGATGACGAAGTTATTTAGTTTGTGCAAGGACTGAAGCCACAAATCTATAAGAGTGTGAAGATAGCAAGGACGCAAGGCGTGCTTTACACGAAGGTGGTGGCCAAAGAATTAGAAGTGGAAGAAGCAGAGTTCAAATGCATCAAACAAAGGGAAGCTTCAAGGAGGTTTTTCAAAGAAATTACGCCTCAACAGAACAGAGGAAGGCAGTAACCACCATGAGGCACAAAAAGGCCGGTCGATGACCAGAGAAATCGAGGAAGTGGCAAACGCCTCCAAAGATCTGTGCAATATCCCCAATGCCAGAAATGTATGAAGTATCACCCGGGTGGATGCAAACTGTATTCAGGCAAATGCTTCAACTGTAATGAGGCTGGACATCTTTCCAAAGTCTACCCGAAGCTAAGAATAAGTAGGTGTTTTAACTATAACGAGACTAGCCACGTCATCAAGGATTGTTCAGCATTGAAAAAAGGTCTTGCAAAAGTTACTCCTAGAATATTTCTCATGATCGATTCAGGAGATAAGGATCAGTCAGCTGTGGTATCAGGTATTATATTGATTAATAACGTAGCTGCTTACACATTGATTGACTCTGGTGCCACGCACTCCTTTATTTCGACTGCGTTTGTAGTAAAGTTAGATTTATGGCCTTTGACAACCGAACATAATTATGAAGTAATGCTACCATCCGATGGACAAATGCACTCTAATCAAGTAGTGCGTTATAGTGTGGTATTAGTAGGAATTCGAAATCTACCTGTTGATCTTATAATCATAGGAATAATTGGTTATGATGTTATTCTGGGGATAGACTAGTTATTTCGACACTATGCTACGATCGACTACAGATCTAGAATAGTAAGTTTCCAACCCCCAGATGGCGAGAAACACTCTTTGCAGGCTATGAAGAATATGAGGAAGTTATTTGTTATGGGATCTATTCAAGCCCGATATTTAATAAATAGTGAATGTTTGGGATTTCTGGCATGTATAATAGATACACAGGTGAAAAGAGAGTCGCAACCGCAAGATATCCCAGTTGTTTAAGATTTTCTAGAAATTTTTATGGATAACTTGCTTGGTTTGCCTCCTTATCGAGAAATTAAATTTGTAATAGATGTTTACCCAGGAGCAGAGTCAGTATCGAAGAATCCGTACAGATTGACACCGATAGAATTAAAAGAGCTGAAAAAGCAATTAGAAGAGTTAGTGAAAAAAGGATTCATACATCCTACCTTCTCATCGTGGGGCGCATGAGTTCTTTTTGTCAAAAAGAAAGACGAATCCCTACGAATGTATATAGACTACATGGGGTTAAACAAGTTGACTATAAAGAATAAATATCCATTGCCAAGGATAGATGATTTATTTGATCAACTTCAGGGTGCAAGGATCTTTTCAAAGATTGATTTGAGATCAGGTTATTATCAGTTGAAGGTGAAGTCAGAAGATATTCCTAAGACAACGTTCAGAACGAGATACAGACATTACGAGTTCTTAGTGATGTCTTTCGGATTGACGAATGCTCCAGTAGCATTCATGGACCTAATGAACAGGGTATTCCAAGAATATCTCGATAAATTTTTAATTGTATTTATCGATGATATCTTGGTATATTCTCGTAATAAAGAAGAACATATGAAGCATCTGAAGATGGTTTTAGACACTTTGAAGCAACACCAATTATATGCGAAGTTTGCAAAGTGCGAGTTCTTGTTCGACATAATTCATTTTCTGGATCACGTTGTTTCCATTGAAGGGATTTCAGCGGATCAGGCAAAGATTCAGGCTGTGAAAGAGTGGCCGCAGCTGAAGAATGTTAGTAAAATACAAAGTTTTCTGGAGTTAGCAAGTTATTACATAAAATTTACTGAAGGATTTTCGAAGATAGCAACACCTCTGACTGATTGAAGAGAAAGAATACGAAGTATTGGTGGTCTAAAGACTACGAGAATAGTTTTTAGACTTTGAAGCAGAAGTTGACTACCGCTTCCATTTTGACACTGCCAGTTAAAGGCAGTAACTTCAGCATTTAGTGTGATGCCTCCAAGATAGGTTTGGGGTGTGTTTTGATGCAAGAAGGGAAAGTCTCGCTTATGCCTCCCAACAGTTGAAGAGCTACGAACAGAATTATCCTACCCATGATTTGGAATTAGCGGTAGTTGTATTTGCGTTAAAGATATAGAGATATTACTTGTATGGTCAAATATGTGAAATATTATCAGATCATAAAAGTTTAAAATATATTTTCACTTAGAAATAATTGAATATGAGGCAACGGCGGTGGTTGGAGTTTGTAAAAAATTATGATTTTGAAATTAAGTACCACCCCGGTAAAGCTAATGCAGTGGCAGATGCATTGAGCAGAGTGATAACTTTTCTCTCTCCCTTTTCTTCCTCTCTCAAAGCTCTCCTAGAAGCCTCCCTCCATCACCACCTCTCCTCTCTTTTAGTGAAGATCTTAGGTATGGATTTAAGTTATTTTTCCTTATGGGTTTTGCTACTTAGCTTGAAGGAAGAATAATGCCTTGGTTTGGTTTTGTATTTGATGAAATGTGGTTAGGGTTTTCTTGGTTGTTAAGGGGTGCACGAAATTGATGAATTACTTGCTGATTTCTCTTCATTTTGATGCTTAAGCATGTTATAAAAAAATGTGTGGATGGAGATGTTGGGAAATGTTATTGATTGGTTGAAGGTTGTGAAAACGTTTGGAATTAGGGCAAAAACAAGGGAGGCTCTGTTCGTTTGGAATTTCAGTTGTGTGAATTATGTAAGATTTGTTAAATGAATTTTTTTTAGGAACTAGATACTTTAAGGATTCCATAGACTTTTAAATCATTGAAATTGGACATATATACGATTTGTTACGGATTTTTGAAGTCAGACGATAAAATGGTAAATCCAAAAATTTGTTAAGAAAATGTATGCATTATGGTTAGTTGATGCATAAGTGATTTAATTGGCTGCTTGGAATAAGTGAATGTGTTTATATGCATTCATTTTGATTATGTTATGAGATTGAAGTTAATGGATATCGTTTATGCTTTAGGTTTTAAAGGTTTCAAAGATTTAGTGTACGGATCGAGATAAGTTGCCTACGAATCCAGGTAAGTAGTGTACGCATATGCGTTCCCTTATTGCCTACATCACAGATCGCTAGGTTTATGTGCATGTTTATTATGTCATGCATCATGTTTTGAAAAGATATGAAAATGAATTTGCATATGTTTTACAAAATGACATGGTATGATACGAAACAAAAACGAAATGATCATGAATCTTTGAGGGAAGTAATTCGTCCCTCAAATGAGTATGAGAATTGATGATTTGAGAAAACTGATCCGCTTCCCATTTAGTATAAGGATCATATCATGTAAACGAAAATGAAACGAACGAGCATGAATCTTTAAGGGAACTAATCGCCCCTCAAATGAGTATAAGGATTGATGATTTGGAAAAACTGATATGCTTCCCATCTAGTATGAGGATCAGATGTTATGTAAACGAAAATGAGAACGAAAACGAAAATTGAAACGAAATGAAAGAGTAGAAACTGCATATGTTAGGAGTTATTTTAAGTATTTTCATTTCATTTATACATTACTTGCTAAGCATTAGACTTATAGTTGAGTTTTGTGATGTAACTGACCAAGAGATAGCTGGTGAGATCGTCAAGCATATACAGGATTAGTGAACTCAGTTGACGGGGTACGTTCATGGTGACTATTCAGGCTAATTGTTGGGGCGATTTAACCATGGAGCGTATGTATGTTTTTGTATGTTTTGGAGTAATGTTTTGAAGAAAGAAAATGTATTTAAATGTATAGGTTTAGTGATTTGGCAAAACTCCGTTGATGTACATACTAGATTTAGAAGTTTTTGTGTGAAAAATATATGAATTGTGGTTGGAGAAGTGTGAATATGTTGATAATAGTTTTGGGATGACTTAGTATGGAAAATATACATTTTGAGACAGAATAGTAGTTTTGAGATAATTTGTTTAGTTCTAGTTTCAAAGAATTTAAACGTTATGTTGCTCAATTTTTTGAAAAGAGAGGTGTTTTTAAGTTTAAATTCAGTCAGTAGAAAATGTGTTTATGTTTTTGGAAAAATTTAAGAGAAGGAAGAGATTTTCAAAAATATAGAGTAGCCGATCGATCAGCTGTGCTATATAAAAACTAAAAATTTTATTTAGTTTTCAATTAAAAATTTCTAACTCGAAATTTTATACGATTGGTTTTCTATTTTAATAAAAGGTTTTCCGCTACGTATTTTAAATAATTTCAAGTTATAACGAAATTATTTTATGAAATGTTTTCAGTTCAAAGAAAAATTTTAAAATTTACAAGAAATTTTCAAAGTATAATAAGTATACGTTATGAAGTCGAGTAGCAATTCAGGTTTAGATAACCCGAGGCGCTTCATGTTCCCTTTGAAGTTGTACTTTTGGTTTAATTCTATATTTTCAGTGTGTTAATGAGTAGTTTTTTAAATTATTAAAAAGTTAAACAAAAAAAAAAGAATGAAGACCAAGTAACTATACGATGACCCGCAGTGTGTTGTTTGTCCTATAAAAATTAGCTGCACAAAATTCATAATACAACAATTATGTGTTGTTGATGAACCAAAACGCGTTGTACTAGGTAGGAAGAAGAATTCTATTTATAAATCATACATTTTTCATTATATCAAGCGATGTGAGATTTTGCACCCGCACTGGTATGAGTTGGATCTTCACACTTGGACCCTTCTTGCCATCACATGGCAGACCGCCACATTATAATATTCATGGAGAGATCTTATATACACCATCATTATCCGTGTAAATACATTCTAACTTTCTTCTAATTTCTTGCTCGGTAAGATTATGAAACTAATTGAAAATGTTTAACATTTCATCTTTAATTTTGAGTGGGTAAGGGTGCAGCAGAAAATTTGTTTTGAAATCCAAATAGAAAAGTAAAGTAACAGTATAGAATAAATTTTAAAATAGAGATAATTATTTTTAATTGTAAAAAATCTCTTTTTTAATATTTCTCACAACTTTTTAAGTAGAATTTGAATTATGATTTAAAATTTTTAAGAAATGTCTCGAAGATAAAAAAAAAAACTTTTAAGAAGATAAACGAATAAAACAAATTTCAAACAAATAAGATAAAACAAATAAAATATTAAAAAATCATAGGCTTATGGGCTTGTAAGATATCCATGCACTACGTCAATCTCATCTCCTTAAAGAAAATTAGTCTTCAAGTTTTGTTACAACAATAAAAGAAGATATTATCTTGTCCTTTATAAGTTGTGTTAACGTCATAAAACCATGATTATTCGAGTAGGATATAACAATCATTTATATCTACCATATCACATATGATTTCATATTTGCAATACGTCTCGATTAACATTTACCGTAGCAAACTTCAAGTACTTGAATTTTTAGGATCTTTTTCAATCCATGCAACTTTGTACGGGTAATGATGTTTTTTAGTATGCAAATTCAGTATCTTCACCAAAGCCTTGTAAATAATATTTTTAGTACTACCACTATCAATGATTATGATATTCACTTTATCAAGACCAGTACATCGTTTTTGAAGAATCTTGTGACGTTGAGAGTTGCTTGGTACTTTTGAGGTAAACATAAGTTGTGTGAGAGTACATACTACTCCTTCCCATCTCCTCCTTTAAATTCATCACCTGCATAATTACATCTTTCAACGTCATGTTCACCACCCACCCACCGCCTTTCTTTAAAAAATTAACTGGGTGCGTGCTTGGAAAATTTATTGAAAGACAGTCTAGTAGGTTGCACTGAAAACAATTTTGAGAATAGATTCACAGAGTTGTTATTGACTTGTTGCTACTGGTGAATTAGGATTTGAGTAACTAGCGAACAATGGTTATAGAAACTCCAATGTGATTCTACTTTGAGTCCTGATATGAAAGATCATCCTTATTACTAATGTTTTTAACATCTATAATTGTGGATCATTGGGAAAGAATCAACTCTCTGAAATTTGTGATAATTTTCTAATATAAAATAATCGGTAAACCAGATTATTTTTCTAGAATGTAGTAAAAAAAAAAAGATAATAATAATATTTCTCCAGAAACAATATTCTCGGCAAACTAGTAGCACAATTTAAGTGACCTATTAAAATTTAAAAAATAAACAATAGAATTATCACTTTTTATTTTTTGGAAACTATATTGCTAGAAATTTGTTGATGGCCATTTACTCGCCCCCTCATCATTGGACTTAGTCGGCCGACCTGGTTGAAGACTCTTTTAGCTCATGTCTGATAATGTCTTCGTTTTGAGCTATTAGTCCAAAGTTTACTCTATATACCGAACCTCATCGTACGAATCATTGGATCGTTTAATGAGCTAGCCCTTATGAGCCAACCCTTGAATTTTTTTCTACTTTTTTTTCATTATAGTAGCGTCTCTGAAATGTGACGCCATGAGCTAGATTCTCGAGACTGTGGAGCTAGGTTTTCAAGTTGTCATCCAAGTCAAAGTTTGAATAAGTCATGCTGCTCATTAGTTTAATGTTTTGTTTTTAGATTAGTACGCAGATGGACCTGGTAATTAAAAGAAAATTTGTGTTTGATTCATGATCAGGCTGGACAAACATAAATTAATTATTATTTTAACAATTATCTGTTCTGAGATGTATTAATTATTATTTATTAATTAAAAAAAAATATATGAAATTTGACAAATCATTATACTTGCCTACCTTCCCCACTCAATCAATCAACGAAGAGCCACAAGTCAAATTTTCTACGCTTCTAATTGTTTGAATTTTTCCACCAGTCTTGTTTTTTGAAAATTATTCCTCGACGTCTATTTTAGAAACTATGTCAAATGCTTCTTTTTTTTAACTGAGGCATGAAGTTTGTTAAAATTATTCCTCGACGTCTATCTTGTGTTTTATTACAATAGTTGAATTTTATGTGATAAATAAGATTAAAAATCAACAAACAACAACACGTACATAAGTAACCTGGAATTACTTTTAAAGTTTCAAGGAAGTGATGCTTAGTTTTATGACTTAATCATGCTACACAGCCTTTTCTTGAAACATAAAACCTTAAAACAAACAGAGAAAATAGAAGAATGAATCCAAGATTTACGAGAAAATTCCACAGAAAAAAAAAAATATATGTAGCTTGCGATACATACAGTTATTGAATTTCTAGCATTTAATTAAACAAAAAATCATTAACTTTTCCTTGTAATTAATACATTCATACTCAGACAGCCCACTTGTCTAAAATCCACTTTTAGAGCTCGAAAATCTACGGCTGAAACCACACATGAAAAGTCTTCACCAACATTTTCTTCTTCGTTCTTGACTTTAGAGTTTAAGATACATTTTTTTTTGTATATTAAAATAATAAGAGATTCAAAAAAACATGTATAAAACATACAATTAACTAAATATAGAATCTGTTTAGTTCTTGGGAAAATGGTGTCGCAGAAGTTAGCCTTTACCTGGAAAATTTTCGTGTTTATTTTGCTAATATTGGGTTCTTCAATGGCGTCCAGAGACAATTCGAAATCCTCCAAATTTTATCAAACTGGTAAAGATTTCCTCTTGAATTTGCTTTTAGTTTCGCAAGTTTTATCTTAGATTGAATCTCTGATTAAACATAAAAATAGATTAATCAGCAAACCTTTTGATCTTGCAGATCTGAAAGTTTGGAAGAGAAATAAAAATGATGATCCTCATGAAGGCAACTACCATTAAGAACCAGTTTATGTGATCAGAGTATGTCCTTCAATGTATGTATTACTGTTGGATTAGTGTGTTCTTTGTTGGAATTAAATTCCAACATTCTTCTAGTATATCATTGTGTCCAGCCCTGTTACGCTGTAAAAATAGTTCCTTACTGTACGTGCTTTGGGATTTACCCTAAACGATAATTCTATGTGTGTTTCGTTTGGATTGTGTACTTTACAGTATTAGTAAACGTTAATTTATTTTTATAGGTACTGTACATATCGGTTCGCAGTTTAGGTTTATTCTCGGTTTGGCAGTGCTAATTCTTTTGTAATTTGTATTATTCCATTTTGAATAGAGGGGTTAACGAGTTAAGCGCAATAATCATGAATTTGAAAGAAAGATAAAATAAAGAGAAAAGTAAGATCGGGAACAAAAGCTCAAATTGTTGACTTTTCTTGTATTTCGGTTGACTCCTGCGGGGATACTATAACATGACAAAGACTAAGCTTATTCTCTTGTTTCTTGAATAAAAGTTTATGCTAGTTTGGGCCTTGAACATAAGATGAATTTGTTTGAACCACGTAAATTCTTTGTTCTTGATTTCTTCTC
Organism: Begonia masoniana; assembly: GCA_022432975.1. Lineage (NCBI taxonomy): Eukaryota > Viridiplantae > Streptophyta > Magnoliopsida > Cucurbitales > Begoniaceae > Begonia > Begonia masoniana. Next base: position 43,030,101 of record CM039515.1, read on the forward strand.
AATTCTTCTTCATTAAATTCTTGTGGAAGTAAACAACACTTGATACAATGAGCGTGGATTGAACATACAACCTTTATAATGGTTTTGGCTTTCATGGTAAAATTTGAAGTCAACAAGTTTGTGGGTAAAAATGATTTCAATCTATGGCCAGTGAAGACTAAGGCTCTTTTGGTTCATTAAGGGTTGTCAATTGCTATTGATTTTGAGGCATTCGGGAAACTTCATTTGTCTAACGGCGACAAGGCGTCTGAAATGGATTCCAAAGCGTAAACTCGATCTTGATGAGTTTGGGGGATGCAGTACTAAGGGAGATCACCGAGGAGGGTTCATTGATTTTGATGTGGTCCACACTTGAAGCATTACATGAAATGATCATTGGTGAATCGTTTTTATTTGAAAAAGAAACTGTAAACGATGACGATCGAAGAATCAAAGGCAATAAGAAATCATGTCGATGGTTTTAACATGCTCATTTTGGATATGAATAACATTGGTATTGAAAGATTAAGATCAGTTATGCGATGTCACACAAGGAACTTCATGTGACACCGATAATTCATGCAATGATGGACAATATAAATATGCAGAAATAAATGACACAGGAGGTTGGTAACGCAGTTTGGCAACCAGCCTACGTTTGTGGGGCCACGCCCAGATATAAAAATATTTCTTTGAGTTCTCAAAGTTACCAGACAATCGGACTTATATAAATAAAGACTCCCTCTTATCTTTGTCGCCGCCTCTAGCTAACTTTCCCAAGGAAACTGTTTTTGCGAGCTCCCCTCGACTTTAGATCAACCTCTCCCGAGATCTAGAAAAGAACAAGATCCCCTTGTTGTTGATTCCTCCCGGAATCCGTGTTATGGCAAGATCTCCTCGCCCACGATCAAAGTGACAAGCTCCCTTTGTCTAAAAACAGAACTCCTCCCGAGTTCAGATGCAACTTCCTCCCGAGTTCAGATGCAACTTCCTCCCGAGACTGAGTTTTCAATGAAGAACAAAAAGATTGCCTTCTGGGACACCGTCTGGAACACCAAGTCGTTGTCTTCAAACGCAATAATCAACACACTCAATAAATCAATGAAATTCACAACATAAGAAGAGTGTGCAAAACAATCACAGACCCATATGCAGAAACGTTGGGAGTGAAAGAAAAGCGACGACTTGCAAAAATGAAGAAACCTTCTCTCGTGAAAATAAAAAATCCATCCCCTGAAGAACAATCACCGACCACTCACAGTAAGTGTGGAAGAAAGGATTAACAGTTGCTGAACACACGCAATCGTCGGTGTAGAATAAAATCGCCCCAAAGAATAAAGACTTTTAGCTCTCAAGAATAATGGCCTCAGCAACCTTCAACTATGTAGAGAGAATGCATAATATATTGTACGTCAAATTTTCTCTCCAAACAGATCGCACAGAATAGGGAAATCAAATCCCATGAAAATCGGATCTGTGACACCCTGTGCGACATTTATGGAAAGTCTATGCAAACAAATCTGAAACAAATCCCAAAATATTAGGAACGAATCCTACCAATGTTGTGATCTTGTATCAAGCTTAACAGCACCACAATATTCAGATTGGCTTCCAAAATATTATTTTCATTTTAAAATCAACTTTCTAAACACTTAGGAATAAATCCCTTTTGTTGTTGTGATCATGAATCTTGTTGTAATCCAGCTTTAACAGAATTATAATCTTTGAATCACAGATCAAATCAGAAAATCAAAGCCGCAAAGAATAAGGAAACCAAATCTCAATAAATTCGGCTGAGTGACACCACGTGTGACACTTTAGGAAAGTATCTCCAACAACTTGGATAAAGCTCCAAAAATTTAGGAAAACATCCAATTATTCATGTGATATCGAAGCCTAAAAGATTTCAGCAAATCTCTATCAAATCGGCTTATCAAAACAAACTTTTCCAAAAAATAAGCGTCTTTAGAATTTTCAACAACTTTCTTAATATTCTCGTTTCCTTATTTTTTCTTCCACAGAATCTTCATAATCTTCAATATGCATCCATTCAATAATCTGAATATAATTTTTCTTGATTGCCAAGAAACAAACTACCACTTTAGAAAATAGTGGAATAAAATATTATCTCCATAAAAATATATTGCCAAAAAATCAATGCCAACATATATCCAATATCTTTGCATTTACAGGTATCAAGATTGAAGAAGAGGATCACTCAATTATTATGTTGAGTTCTCTAACAAAGTATTATGAGCTTTTCGTTGATACTATGCTCTACAGTAAGCAAACCCTAGCTACGACAAGCAAACCCTAACTACGGCATAAGTGAAAGCTACACTAAAAAGCTCCAATGAAAAGATGGACATAGAGAAGTTTTTGATGGTGATGGGTTGTTGGTAAGTGGAAAAACTTATACCCGTGAATAGAAAAATGCGAAGAATAAGTCACGATCGAAATTAAGACAAGGATGAAGTGCTTCTTTTGAAACAAAGAATGACACTTCATGAAATTTTGTAATAAATGAAAGAGAAAGATGACTAAGAAGAAAATTGAAACAAGAGATGCTTCAATTGTCTCAGATGGCTACAAATCTTTTTATGTTCTGGTTACATCAACGAATAACTCTGGTGATCAATAGGTTCTCGACTCGGGGTGTTCATTTCACATGAAATTTTGTAATAAATGAAAGAGAAAGATGACTAAGAAGAAAATTGAAACAAGAGATGCTTCAATTGTCTCAGATGGCTACAAATCTTTTTATGTTCTGGTTACATCAACGAATAACTCTGGTGATCAATAGGTTCTCGACTCGGGGTGTTCATTTCACATGAGTCATAGAAAGGAATGATTTCATGGTTTTCAGCCATGTGTTGGTGGAGAAGTGCTGCTTGAAAATAGTAAATCCTGCAACATTCAAGGCATAAGATTAGTGTAGATTATGATCTTCAATGGATGCCTTTTTGGAAAATCTAGAACGTCAAGTACGTTCCTCAAGTTAAAAGGAACTTATTATCGATTGGTATGCTTGATGATTCTGGTTGCATGGTTAAAGTTAAAAATGACATCCATGGTCTCCAAAGTTTGTAACTACACACCATCACTGATCTCTCTATTCAAATCTCTTACGAACCTTACAATCACTTGCTCCTTGGATTCTTCCAATCCACTTTTAATCTTCATGGTTTCAAACTTGGTGAGGCACTCCTCAATCAACTGTGAACCTTGCTTCAAATTTTGCATTTGTAAAAATAACTCTTGCTTGTAGTAACTTAACACGAATCTCTTTCTCATCAAAGATTTAATAACTCTCCAAGTCACAATAGAATCATCATTCTCACGCCTCCTTTATGCTTTCAAATTGTTCCACTATAAACTAGCTTAGTTGTAGTAGTCAAATACCTTCTCTACTTTATCCACCCAATCCAAGAACAGATCATCATTACATGAGCCATTAAAAGAGGAAATGGATACCTTCCCATGCTTCAATTCTTCATTAGGGTTGTGCCTAGCATGCGAATTATCAAACTCTTCATTCTCAAATTCTTCCTCTTCTTCGATCATATTTTGATTAAACCTCCTCCTAGGATTTTCGTGTTTTCTCCTAGGCAAAGGGTTTGAGGGACCCTCATATGCTTGTTTCTCATCTCCATCATCTATTGACTAATGTTCTCAAGTTTGTGGTTCAATTCATCTAGTTGTCCTTGAAAATTAGATTCTCCTTCTTTTGGGTTTGTTGCTAAAGAAGATTGAGCATTCGGCTCTCAGTTTTATTGGTTATTAGTCCCACTTATTGTTATCATTTTAGTCAACCAAAATACACCCAAAACATAGCAAAAACACAGCAAAAAACAGAAAGAAAAAAGCAGAGCTCTGATACCAAATGACGTACTTCTACTTAAAAGTAAACACAAGCAAAGTTAGTCGGTTTAAAACAATAATTTTGGGCTGAGAACACCCCAAAATTCAATATGCATAAAACCTTCAATTTAACTCCAAATGATCTGAAATTTTAACATGCTCTTTCCAATTATGATACTGAACTGCCCTCCAAAAATCAAAGGCTAACTCACTGTAATTAAAAAGTTATGGACAAAAGACTGTTTGCCTGTCTTAGGAGGTAATAACAGCACATCTGGGGTTTGGCACCTCTTTTTAAGAAGAGCACTCCAACTAGCTTTGGATGAAAGTTGGATACATTCTTGATGATGATTCTCCACGCCAAGAAAATGAGGAGCAATGTTGCAAAAGAAATATTGTAATACCTAGCAGTACGAAATATTGATATTTTAATATTAATGACATTTTTATAAATATGTCCAATCAAGTCTGTTTTGTAAACAGAAAGCGTTATTATGATCCCAATAATTAATAAGAATTTTAAGAAAGTTTCAGAAATTTTAGGAGTCGTAACGCTAATTTTACGAGAATTACGTTTCTCGTAATATTAAGAGATATTTTAGTCAAAATAGTAAACGAGGTCCGAATTGTGAACGGACAGTTTTAATAGATCCCAAATAATAAGTAGGACTTATGGGTGAAATAAGAAAATTTGGAGAAGCCGGATCGTTAACTAATTAACGAAACAAAGGACGAAATAAATAGAAATTAAAGGAAGGGAAAAATAGTAATTTTCCAAGTCAAAATATTAATTAAAAAGCAATCTTCTTCTTCCTCCTTCACCATTTTCACGCCAAAACTCTCTCCTTTGCGTTTCTCTCTCTGCTCTCGACGGTTCCTCAACATTCCGACGTCCGTTCTTCCTCCGATGACCTCCAATCCTTCACGTTTTCTTCCCCAAACTCGATCCTAGGTACGATTCTAAGGTTTTAGCAAAGTTTGTTTTGATTTTTACGGAGTTTAAACGATTATGGTTCGTTTAGGGTTTCGTTAAAAACACGATTTAGAGTTCGAAATCGATATGTTTACCTTAGTTGTGAATGTAAATGGCGTATTGGACGTTATTGGACGAAGTTAAATCGATTTAGGACGAGTATTAGAAATTGAAGAATTTTTAAGTTTTGGGGGAAACTCGTTAATGGCGGTTCGATGTATCAAACATTAATTGGATGTTAAAACGCTTCGAGTAGTTAAGTTAAAATTTTAGAAATTTCCTTAGTTAAGGTTTCGTTAAATTTGGACGTTAAATAGTTTATACTCATTTTAACGACAAGTTGTGAAATTGCCTTAGGTGAACAACGCTCGTGGACGGAGCTTGAGCTGCAACGGACGCGAGGTAAGTTCTCGTGACTTACTCTGGCCGATTGGCCTACACCATACGTCGATTTTGGTTGTTGTGGATATTTGGTGCGATGTGTGTTTATATGCTTTGGATGGGTAGTTTAGGCTTAACTACTTTATAGGTTATGCTTGTATGATGTTTTGATGGTATTCGTAATGTTTTATTGGTATTCACGCTGTTTATGTTTACTTTATGCATTTAACTACTCATGCATCATGTCTTTTAAAATAGCGTGAAAACGGATTTCTACATATGTTTAAGAGAACGAAATGAATCTACGTAATCTGTTATCTGGTCACGGCGAGGTGGTTTAGCCTTCGGTGACATTCTGTCAGCGACCTAATTAAAAAGTAAAATCAACCAACGAACAAAATGAATCTACGTAATCTGTTATCTGGTCATGGCGAAGTGGTTTAGACCTCGGTGACATTCTGTCTGTGACCTAATTAAAAAGTAAAATGAACCAACAAATCTACGTAATCTGGTCACGGCGAGGTGGTTTAGACCTCGGTGACAATCTTTATGTGACGTAATGAAAAAGAACACGCCTGAATGATTCCCGAAACTCATATGCATAGCATGCATCTGCATTTACGAAACTTATTGAGCCTTTAGCTCATAGATGTCTATATGGTGTAGGTGGTCTTGACATAGGTGAGGATAAGATCCTTCCACCTGATGAGTGATGCAGTTGGCGGAGGATGGCTCGCGGGGGTGTGCTGGCGCAGTCGATGCTTAACCTGACCTGTGGGGAAGTATGTATGTGTTTTGAGGATATTGGGGTGTTTTGGGTTAATGAGGATTAGTTAGAATTTTGTATGGTTAGAAACATTTTAGGATGTTTGGTTCTGGATAGTGGATAGGTTATGTTTTGAACTTTTAAACGTTTTGAAAATATATTTTGTAAATATTTGGTATTAGGGAAATGTTCGGTTTTTAAACATATCCACGCAGTTCATTTTCATGAAAATGTACTTAGTTTTAAATTGCGTTTCGAGTCGCTTATTTTGGGGTGAATCGGGTGTGATTTGAGTGATTGTTTATTATGTGTTTATGGAGTAGAGTATGTTAAAGTTTTGATGAAGGTTATGTGTATGTGAATGCAAGGGAAAGGGAAAGAAAGAATGGAGGTGGAAGAGAAAAGGAAAAGGGGAGGAGGAACTCCCTGGAATTTCAATTCCAGGGAGAGTGGTGATCGATCGCCCCTCCCTCTGTTGCGCGATCGATCAACTTTGACTTTTTGACCAAAAGTCAACCCGAACCGTTTTAGTCCGTTTTCACCCCGGTTCGCATTCTATATCATTTCTAGACCCAATTGGACCTTAATGGGGTTCCTTTCTTGTATTGATTCTCAGATTCAGGGAATTTTGCTGAGTTCGAGGCAATTCCTGAGGAGCCACGGTTTACCGAGGATAGGAGGACTCGCCTTAGGGGTATGAGTTATTATACTTTCCACGTTATACCTAGTCTTACATGCACGTATATTATTTTTGGTGGGTTGCCACTAGTATTGATGTCGGCATTTTTCCTGGCATGATTATTTTGCATATTGTGGCACGTATACTTTTTCACTAATTTATACTGTCTATTGGATTTAGATGCCATGTTTTACTTGCCTTTGCTGACGGGCTGGATTTGGGATTTGTCATGAGATTTGTCATGTTTGGCACGTAGATGGTTTTATACATGCATTTGATTTGATTCATGTATTGGATTTTTGCTGTGCCATTTGGAGTTTGATACTGGAGATAACAGTCTGGCACTCTTAGCAGGGCCCAGCTAAGAGTATCAGGGGGTTTTGCCCAGTGGTTGTGGTACTCCCCACATTTGTTTAGATAGGGTACGCCCCCTGAGAATAGGCGGAATGTAGGGTACGCCACCTGAGAATAGGCGGAATGAGCTCGGAGACATGCTCGCCCAGTTACCCGACCTGGCCAGTGTCTGTTCGTTGCTACACCCGGTATGATTAGTCCACTGTGTGGTCCCCTTGGGCCCAGGGTTGAGTGGTTCGTCCCTCCTGGTGTGCTCTAGCGCGTGTGTCCCGGTGGCCCAGGGCTGAGTGGTTTGTCCCTCCTGGTGGTTGATAAATCCATTGCGTGGTCCCCTTGGGCTCAGGGTTGAGTGGTTCGTCCCTCCTAGTGTGCCCTAGCGCGTGTGTCCCGGTTGTCCAGGGCTGAGTGGTTCGTCCCTCCTGGTGGTTGACTTTTTCTCTTCTCCCTATGAGGCCCTGCCTGGTGTTACCGCGGCCTTTCTGTGCTGGTGTAGTACGGAGGATCCGTGAGTGACCTCCCTTTTCACTGTACACCTAGATTTATATTTTTATTATAGTATTGTTGATGTGGGCCTATGTTTACTACATATACTTATTTTACTGCTAGCCCCATCAACCGTTCTAAATGACTAATAAGAAGAGAAATGAATAACCCGGAAAACTGGTTTTGGTTTTTAAAACGTGCATTGATTTTGTGAGGCATGCATCCTTGAGTGGTAGGTATAACATCCCATACTGAGTTTGTCACTCACCCCATCGACTCCCCTCTACAGGTAAAGGAAGGAAGGCTAGGAAGTGAGCTTATTCGTTTGGGATTTCCCTTGAGTCTCCCCTTTATTTTTCTGCAGCTTTATCTTATGTAAGTACTCGTTTGAGATTGTACCTTATCTTGACATGTAATTATTTTTCATTTACCTTGTATTTCTATTATTGTTTGTACTCTCTTATGTTTGTTGCTTCGAGGAGGTCCTGGATCATTGTTAAATTTCTGCACTTAGCCTTAGGTTAGACGGTGGACCTTCCTGAGGTTGATCGTTTAACCTGGCGTTTCTGTTAGGCCCCCTCTCAGGTTGTGACAGGCCTAATGGGTTTGAAAAATCTGCTTTTTGAGAAGACCTATCTCACTGGAAATTTGCCAGATGAGATAGGAAATTTGAAGTCTCTTACTCTCTTAGATCTAGGTGGAAGCCATTTTTCTGGTTCTATTCCTCCATCTTTGGGAAACTTGAGTAATCTGACCTTTCTGAGTTTGACTGAAAATAACTTTTCGAGACCCATTCCTCCGAGCATTGCTAGATTGCCTAAGCTGAATGATTTAAGGTTAATGAAGAACAATTTGTCCGGTCCTGTGCCTCAAGAATTGGGTAATTTCTCTTCTTTTGTTGTTCTTCATCTTGCAGAAAATAACTTCATTGGTGAATTACCTCCCAACGTGTGCAAAGGTGGTAATCTTGTCAATTTCAGTTCGGCCTTCAATAGCTTCCCCGGACCCATACCGGAAAGTCTGAGAAATTGCCCAAGCTTGTACCGGGTCCGGCTACAGCATAACCAGCTTAGGGGTGTTTTAGATGAAGATTTTGGTGTGTATCCTAATCTTACTTACATGGATTTGAGTTATAATCAATTGAAGGGCAAGCTCTCTCCAAATTGGGCGAAAAGTAGAAATTTGTCATTTTATAACATTGCTGGGAATATGGTGAGTGGAGAAATCTGGTCCAATCTCGGATTCCATGGGCGGCATGTCTGGTTTAGTCAGCTTTAATCTTTCATATAACAATCTTGAGGGTCCTCTGCCACATGAGGGCATTTTTAAATCAGCTGCAGGCGATTCATTTGCCAATAATAAAGGTCTATATGGAGATGTTCAAGGTTTAAGCCCTTGTAGTGTATCAGGGACCAAAAATAGCAGTATTTCAAAAGGAAAAGTTGTTGTTATCCTTGTTCTTTCATTGGTTGGTGCACTCTTAATTACGACTTCGGTTGTGGGGCTTAGTTTTTACTTTAGACGAAAGAACTCAATCTCTCACGAAGAATACCAATCAAGATTGCCAGTGGGAAACCCGTTCTCAATTTGGTATTTCAATGGAAAAGTCGTGTATGAAGACATCATCAAAGCGACCAATAATTTCGACAAAACGTATTGCATTGGAATTGGAGCGTCCAGTAAAGTTTACAGGGTTAAAATGGGTGAAAATCAAGTGTTTGCAGTAAAAAAAGCTAAATTCACAGGCCAGAGAAATGACGGTGGAGAATTTGAAATTGTTTAGAAATGAAGTTGCAGCCATGTCAGAGATAAAACATAGAAACATAGTTAAGCTCTATGGATTTTGTTCTAAAGGAGAACACACTTTCCTGGTTTATGATTTTATAGAGAGGGAAAGTCTATGTGATATTTTAGGTAGTGACACAGAAGCAAAGGAGTTAGATTGGAGTAAGAGAATAAACATTATCAAAGGCGTAGCACCTGCTCTATCGTATTTACATCATGATCGTAGTCCTCCAATCATACACCGTGATATATCGAGCAAGAATGTGTTGTTGAAATCTGAGCTGGAAACCCATGTTGCAGATTTTGGAACCGCTAAGTTTTTGAAGCCTGACTCGTCGAATTGGACCGGAGTTGCAGGCACTCTCGGCTACATCGCACCAGGTGAGCGACTTTGTATGACAAGTTTTGTTGTATCCACCCAATGGTAATTGAAAACTAGTTGAAAGACACGAAGAGACAAACAAATTAATAAATTTTAGTATGAGTTTATCTTTTAGGTTCAATTTCATTTTGGTCTTATATAGTAGCGTGATGTTATTGGTAGACATCTAGATTTATTTATGAAATTAAATATTTCATTTTTGATACATTTTGCAGAGCTTGCATACACGATGGTCATGACCGAAAAATGTGATGTTTATAGTTTTGGTGTTTTGACATTTGAAATTCTAATGGGTAGGCATCCTGATGAGGTCATTCGGACTTTTCACTGTTCAGATTCACAAACAATCAACCTGAATGACATTTTAGATCCTCGACTTGCTCCTCCTTCGAATCAAAACACAATGTCAGAGTTGTTTTCGATTTTGAATTTAGCAATCTCATGCCTGCACCCAAATCCATAGTCTCGACCTTCAATGCGAGATACAACACGTGCTCAAACAAGGAATAAGAAACTAGGCGAATTGGAGTAATCAGTTTTTACTGCGAAGATTGAGTGCTAATATGCGACACCTAAATTTCTCGCAACATATTAGTTCTTATAAGAATATTTCTCTTTGTAATTCTTAAGCCAAGCTAGCAGTGAATAAGTAATGTAGTTTGTAACTTTGTTCTACAGCAAAGTAAAGCTCATTCATCACTTACTATTGTTGCTGAATTTATAATGTATGTGTGTATTCATTGTCTCAAATAATATAATGTTTTAAAAATTTTATCGGCTAAATTTTATTTAAATATTGATATTTTATTCATGATAATTAAAACGACGAATAAACTAAAACAAATAAATAAAATCCAATATTCTCTCTTCACGGATTTGTTTGGCGAGAATTTCTCGGTTGGTCACCCAACATGGTACTGCTCTCGCCGGAGTACTTTTAACTTCGGAGTTCTTATGAGATTCGTTACCAATTGTACTCAAAAACGCATCTTACTATCTTGGAAGGGTTTCCTTACATATGTTTCATTTCCATATACCTTTACAAGCGATGTGGGATTGTGACGACCGCCTTTTTACGATCTGGGATTTGCCTATACTCGAGTCTGAGATTTGCCTATACTCGGCTTAGGTCTCGAAGTTTGTCCTGTAACCCAAGATTTGTCTCACAGTCGTGCTTATACGTACACATTCGGGTCATCACAAATATACCCATCACAAACAACATAAGTATAAGTATATGCGTCATCACAAACATCATGTGATCCACAATAAAAGTTTCAATGTTCTACCCTAGCCACTAAACTTAACTATTTTATGAGATTTCAAGGTTTTGCACCACCCAATGTAGACATTAAATTGATCTTCCATCTGTTCCATGGATTCACATACGTAACACCTAGAAAAAAAGTTATCATGGTCTGGGGTAAACTAATCACATACTTGTTGGTCGGATAATAATGTGTTTCATCATCATATAAATGCAATGAAATTTATTTAATGTCATACATGAAATTCTTTATCCATTTCATTATTTAATTAATTTATTCATACAATATTGAAATATTGTATCATAGTGTACTAGTGTGACACTACCAAATATAGCGATAAAATAATGCATTTTAAAAACAACACATTGTTAAAAAAGTTGTGGTATAACCCAAAAACACTTTGGCATTACAAACGCTATTGCTTCCCATCCTTTGATCGTAAGTGGCATCTCCACGTGAAAATGTTGGGTATAACTTAACATTCCGAGACATTATGTTATTCAGAGCGGTAAGACAATCGTCCTCAAAATATTGTGGCTTGACCACATCTAAGCACGCACTCGTCATGTTTTGTTTATCTAATTCTATGACCTAGCTCAAAAATATCGAGGCAATAACTATATTTCACGAACTTGTTTGCTCAGCCACTATTTTCAAGCCAAATTCCGACCAAAGCATGTTTTTCGTATAAAAAAACTTATATCATAACATTCAGATTCAAATACTTGTTCATTTCACACCAAACTTACCGCTTTCATTATCTCACGGAATATGTGTTTTCCATGGGGGAATTCTATATCGATCAACAAACACTTTATTCAAATGGTTGCTGCAATCAAATCTCTCTATCTCTCCTTCAGAAGTGTTTTCTTATTTTTCTTATTTTTCCTTTATTTTTCATTTAATTTTCTTATTTAAGTCTTACCTAATTGGTAGCTTCCAATTACAATGATTTCTCTTTCGGAAAATTGCAACAAAATTATTAAGCTTAATTATATTTAAATATATATGTTTAGCGATAACAAATATCAACTTTTTATTGACTCAGTATTTTCTTTTTGCCAATAGTTAATCACCTTCATATTAGTCATTGAGACATTCTTTCTCTTTACGCTCCTCAATAAACATTCTAAAACCATTTAATGACTTACCAAAGTCATGACGTTACTTAAGTTATTTAAAACTTCCGATTTCCATACTTTTTTTACATTATGAAAAGGAGCATCACTTAATTTTAAACTCGTAGGGTTTCTTATTTTCTTCTCTTCCAATTTTTTACCATTAGAATGGAAGTTGGATCATGTTTCCACTGTTTATTGGATATCACACAAATTCATAAAAAATCTTAAATCTTTTCCTAAAAAATTAGTCATGTAAAATAAAATTTATAGAAAAATAACCGTCATCAATTTAATTAATAACTATTTATAATTTATTACATTAATTGTACATTAATTGCAACAATCATTGTTTATCAAGTATTTTAAGAGGGTAGAATATGAGAGTAAATGTAGCATTATTCTAATTTTATACAAAACGATAAATCTCACTTGAACAAATTGATTAATGAAAATAATATTATAAAATAGCAGAGACCTAAGGCCTTGATTATTCATGGCTTGTATTTTCACTGGAATTGACACCCAACAAAAAACCAAAATCCACATTTTGTCTACTTCATATGTGCCAAATTTGATTTGATATAAATTGTTACGCGTCAAATTGACCCAGTCAAGTCTTTTTAACCAATTAAAAGACATTTATTTGATCAAATTTCTTATTCATTGACACTTCTACTCAAAAAGTTCAAAAGACCTAATTTTTGTAAAGTTTTTAGGGTTTCATATAATTTGACAATTATATTCAAGGCTAACTTCTGTATAATAATTATATATTATGGTTTACAAAAATTAAAAACATTTAAAATGATTAAATGCAATTTAAGATTAAGCATCTAATAGACCATACATTTTCATGGGTAAAAACCATTTATAAAACTCGAACCACTAGCTATAATTAGATGGTCCTCGTGTTATTAGCTATAGGCGTAATATACATTGCTCATATGTCATTCAGCGGAAAAACTACCATCATATGCTACATTGTTGATATGTTCTATGTTAAAGTTTACTTTGTTTAACAAACTAATTTAAAGTGTCCGTTGTGCTTGACCTTATGTTAAGTTCTAAATTACTCTTTACCATTTAAAATTGTATCATGTTTTAAATATGATATTAATAATATTTCTCATGCAAAATTAAGAAATGAAACTAGATAAACTTCTAATAGAACACATAATAGTTAAAATGTAAATTGGTTTTTAAAAGTAAACTTAAAATTGGAACGACCATTTATTTAAATGATAATAAAAAAATCTCTAAGATAATTTGCATGCCGTTTTGGGTGGTTTAGATAATTTCATGTGTAATTTAAAAAAAAAAAATGATATAAATGCAATTCAAAATTTGTCGACATCCATCGCCTTAAGGCCCTTAAATTAAGGAGTGATAGTAAACACGTGATGCCAACTAAACAAAGAATACTTCCAAAATTACTTCTATCAAAGTTACTTTCATGGACTCCAAGTCGTCTAACGTACCACTCTTGGATTCCAAAACTTAAAAAAAAAAAAACTATTAAATTAAAATAATCTAACGGTGGGAAACTCTCGTAGCATTGTGTTATATATACCATCTAACTTTCTCTTAGTTTACCAAAAAAAAAAAAAAAAGGTTTCTAGGATGTTTGCATTTTGTTGGAAGGTTTTGTTCATGATTTTCCTCCTGTTGGCTTCCTCAGTGGCAGCAAGACACCTTCCAACAACCGAAAAAACTATCAGTAAGTTATTTTTACTTCCACTTTATTATTATTAGTACTATGTTCTAATTTTGCACTTCATTTTTACCTTCTGAGATAAATTTTTCTATTATTTTATAGTGACAACGAAGAGGGAGAGCCACGATAGACCTTGGCCTCAAAACTACCAATATCCTCAGTACCAATACTCTGGGTATGGATACAACCAATATCCTCAGTACCAATATCCTCAGTATGGAAACAACCCATATTCTCAGTGTGGATACTACCGATGTCCTTAGTAAGGAAACAATTCTTACAAGGATCCACCTCGTTAATTGGAGAAACATGATCACATAATATATTACAACTTCTGTATTATCAAGTACTACTTATGCGTTATATGTTTGCCTAAAGTTTCCTTCTTATCTATGATGTATCCTTATTACTAGTTGTATTACAAATATTTTTATTATGAATAAATTCTAAATTTAAGTGAAATTTTAATTTTCATCTTAGAATTTGTTGCATAAAATATCGTCTTCAAGTTGAACGCAAATTAATCTATACCCTATTTTTTATGGGAATTAAATCCAGTTTTCAGCCATGCGTTGGTGGAGAAGTTCTGCTTGAAAATAGTAAATCCTGCAACATTCAAGGCACAAGATTAGTGTAGATTATGATCTTCAATGGATGCATTACTTATTATCGATTGGTATGCTTGATGATCATGGTTGCAGGGTTAAAGTTAAAAATGATTGCATGAAAATTATCAAGGGATTGATGATTGTGATGAAAGGCACTCTCAGTAAAGGCCTACATTTCTTGGATGCCAAAACCATTATTGGTGGGTCCGTTAATGTTGCAATAATCTGGAAGAAAAAGTAAAGCTATGACATTTGATACTCGACCATGTAAGTGAGAGAGACTTGCATTAATTGGCAAAGCATAAGCTACTTGGTGGTGATGTGGTGCCAAAACTAGAATTTTGGGTTTATTGTCTGAGACGAAGGATCAAGTGTTTGATACCTTTAAAACCTAAAAAAAAAAATGGTGGAAAATCAGACTAATGGGAAGGTGAAGAAATTAACAGCTGATAATGGTCTAAAGTATTGGTCATCAACTTTTGTTGCTTACTATTAAAAGAAGGGAATCATGAGACACCACACAATTGTATACTCTCCTTGACAAAACAGCCTGGATGAGAGAGTGAATCGAACCATCTTGGAAAGAGTGCATTGTATGCTCATCACAGCTAGGGGTGGGCAGAATTGGGGAACCAAACCAGACCGTCTTGTTTAGTTCTGTTCTGGGCCGGTTCTATACGTCTTGGAACTGATCACGACTCCGAGACCCCTGGAACTACTGTCCACGGTACGGTCTGTGGCTCTGAGGTCCAAAACGGGTTCGACAGTGGGAAAATTGACTAGTGGATCAACTTAGTGAAAGCGGGTTTATCTGACCCGTGGGTCAACGCTGTGAAAGCCGGTCTATCCGACCTGCAATTAAGTTGAACTTGGTGATCATAACATCATTTTGAGCCGTGATATTGTCTTTAACAAAAAAAAATTACCTTTCAAAATGAAGTAGACTCCGAAGAAGGACAACGTGTAACGCCCCCGAACTTATCCCTGGCTCGGGTTGCTACTTTGCTCGTCTTTACAACAACTAAAACGAAGTTTAAAATAATTTTTGATAAAATTTTGACTCGATTTTTAGGTTTTTCAAACACTTGAAAACGTGTGGAAAACGTTCGTAAAATACGTAAAAAGAGTGCGCGCATGTCGCCCAGACAGCGCGCGCCCCGCAAGTAGCATCGCGCGCCCCGCGCTCTATCGCTGTGCGCCCCAAGGGTGAACCCTCTCGGGTTTGCTCGATCGATCGGTGCTGCGCGCGCCTGCTGCACGCGCCACGCCCGTGCGCTGCACGCCTCCACCTCGCGCCTGCGTGCCTCCAGATCGCCACCAACGCACCACCTCGACCATTGTTCCATTTTTCCAATTTTCTTCACTTCTCACCCCTACATTTCACTTAAAAACATACCAAAACCGTTTTTCACTATTTTCCACCCCTCGACATATTAAAACCCCGAAAATACGACTCGAAAACGTAAGCGGAAAGGTAAAAAGGTGGAAACGAACACTTTTCTTTGATAAAATCCGAACAGCATAACAGTTGATTGTTTTAAAACCCAAAACCTGAAAACAATTATTTTATATATCAAAACTGAAGCACACACCCAAATGTGTTTCAATACATATCCCAAAACCCTCAAAACTCGACCATCTATGCATCCTTTCTATCAAACACCCACATACTGAGTTTGGTCGGAATTGCCGTAACAAATTGCCAGCACCGGCACACATAAGTGCGTCCTCAACTGCCGTCCTCATCCAACCTACGCTCATAAGGCTCACCTGAAAGCTTGTCGTCACCTACACCATTGAACATAAAACGTAAGTCTAATGCTTAGCAAGTAGGGAATAATGAATTTAAAGACAATGCATACTCAACCCCAAACACATGCAGTTTCTACACGCTCTGTTGTTCTCGTTTCGTTTTCGTTTAATTAATCTTTCACTTAGCAGTGTGGATCAAGTAGGCACTCATCCTATAACCTTCTAGGACGGCCACACCTTGACCCACCAGAGCAAGATCGGAGGCACACATCCGAGTCCCGATCCCAGGACGGCCATACACGATCTCCTCCCATAGGCATCTCTCGTGAGGTCCCTAGTGAGGTGCTACATCAGCACTACTCCCTAACGAGGCGGCTCTACTTAACGTATCTTAAGCGGTGCATCTCTTGTAGGGTCCTTCGTGAGGTGCTGCACACAACACTACTCCCTGACGAGGCGGCTCTACTCG
The DNA here is from genome assembly GCA_022432975.1 of Begonia masoniana. NCBI lineage: Eukaryota > Viridiplantae > Streptophyta > Magnoliopsida > Cucurbitales > Begoniaceae > Begonia > Begonia masoniana. Next base: position 43,046,676 of record CM039515.1, read on the forward strand.
AGACCACATTGCAATCTTTTCTTATCTTTTTACATTTCGTACTCACATTTCATAGACATGCTAAAAACTCGTTTTTCGTTAATAGTTCTAAAACATGATGCATGTCACAACAATTGCTCGGCTAACAAACAAAATAACCAAACAAGCAAACAATCTCTACCGTTCAATGGTGTAGGCCCGAAGGCAAAAAACATACACTCCACTACTTACCTGGATCTCCATAACACACTTACACGCTTCGGCTATGTCAGTTGCTCGCTCGTCAACCTAACACATTCATAAAAATTCACTTAGCAATCATCAAAACAATTCTAAAGGTTGCCTACTCTAATCTTAACAACAAACCATACTAACATTACAACCTTATCCCAAAATCCCGAAATCTACCTCTTTACATTGCAAAATCTTCAATCGGCCATAACTCACTCGTTTTTCATCGGATTTAAACGATCCAATACTTTCCGTAAACCTCTACATGTCTACTATCCAATGCTTCAATCCATTTTTCAAAACAACACATTATACTCGGCCAGATCATCACAGAATAGAATCGGTTACATATAGCTCCACTTTCTGGTTTTTCCACAAAATTCAACCAAACCTCTAATCTATCTACATAATCGACCTAAACCACCTTATCTTAAGTCTAAGCCATCAAAATTACAAGAAAACAAAGCAAAGGAATGGAATTTTTGGAGCTTCCCCTTAGGGTTTCCTAAATCCTTCCAAAAACTCACTAAAACTCACTCAAACCATCAAAACTCACTACTAATATGCCTACAACATAGGAGAAGAAGAGGAAGAGAACCACCTCCAATGGCTACCAACGAGAGGGAGAGGAGAAGGAAGATAAAGAAATTGCTTTCCACTCCTCCAATTTACACATTTAAAATACCACCTTTTTCCTTTCTAAAATCCACCAGTTAACTTAATAAATTTCAAGTTTAACCCCCCTCCCATATCTACCCCTTTTTCCCACGTGAAAAGCTTCACATTTTTGCTCATTTTTCTATCTGATTTTCCTTTCATTTATTTTAAAACAACAATTCCACCAAATCACTACCCTATTCCATTATTATTCTCCAACCTCTTTCTAAATTAATTGCTAAGCATAATTCTAGTATCATTGTTAGGCGCTCCTAACGTAATTGAATCTAGGGCAACTCACGTTGTACGAAAATTCTCGGGTGTTACACAACGGGTCCAGTAAAGAAGACAAAATATTGCTTTAGGAGGAGCCTAATGAAGGTGGCTCACATTAGGCGGTTCAAAATGATGATCAACAAACTGAGCAAGTGATATATGAATCAGAAGACTTAGTAGAATAAGAAGGAGTGATGGACTATCCACTGACTCGAGACAAAACAAAATGAGTTATGAAACCAACTCAGAGTCTCGGATATGCAAATGTTATTGCATATGCTCTTCATTTTTTGTGCTGATTTGGAGTATGGTGAGCCTTCCAAAATATAATGAGGTGTTAGTTGTAGTGACAATAATGCCTGCATTGATGCTTTGGCAGAAGAAATAACATCATTGCGTAAAAATAAAATCTCGATTTTGGTTGAGAAATGTGATAAACAGAAGCTGGTTGTAAATAGATCTTCAAGCGAAAAGAAGATGTTAACAATAACGGAAAACCAAGATACAAGGTAAGACTAGCTACCAAGGGTTTCACATGTAGAGAGGTGATAGATTTCAACAAATTATTCTCTAATTGTGAAGCAGAATTAATAAGACTTGTTTTATCCATTGTTGCTATTCAGGATTTGGAATTTACGTCAAGATAGTCGTTCTTGCATGGGGATTTGGAGGAAACTATTTTTAGGCGCAACTTGAGGTTTTTGAAAATGCTAATTTAAATCAGGTTTGTCTTTTGAAGAAATCTCTTTATGGACTTCCCCAAGATAGTGGAACTTGAATTTGATGCTTTTATTTATACTATTGGCTTCATTAAAAGTTGGTTTGACAATTGCATATATGTGAGAGCGACGTGCTTCTACTTAAAAGTAATATAAGCAAGTCAGTTCGGTTGAAAACAATAATTTTGAAAACAACTTAAAGTAAATATGAGCAAAGTCGGTTCGGTTGACAAATTACTAGCTATAGAGCACAGAAGTTTACTGACTATTATTTTAACTTGTATTATGCAGGTAATGAAGAAACATATTAGTGAGGAGGAAACAACTTCATTAATTAATAATTCCATTCCCAAGACTATAAATATGATTCAATGGAACTTCAAGTCACCAATTCTCAAACTTACCTTCAAAGGCAAGACGAGAAATCAAGTTACATGGGTCTTGGTGTGTTAGTCTTGATTCCTTTAGTAATTTATTTTATTTTATAAGAGAGTATTATCCATAGACTTCAAAAGACATATAAAAGATTTATAACTAATTCTAATGCATACAATACAAGTAGATCTTGTAATAAAGAAATTTCTTATAAAATGTGACTGTTGTCCTATGAGCCTATTTAAAATTTTTATAACCAATTGTAAATTTAAAAACAACTATGCAAGTCATTATTTCTACTTTTCAACCTAGCACGCTTTCTGTATTGTGTACTTATAATTTTAGTGATTCTATTCACTTCATTCTTAATTTTTTTTAACAAAATTAATCTAGAGCTTTGCCATGGCAACAAAAAATGAATATTGGACCTATTTTTTTTTTTTTAGTTTTGCACGATTTGGTCTTGTCAATTAGGTTTTAGATTTTTTTGGTTTGGACCCAGTAGGTTTAGTTGATTTAGGCTCGGTTGGGCCCGTTTTGGTGACTTTAGTTTGTTTTTATTTTTTTAATTTGAAAATTAAAATTAAAAATAAAATTACATAAATGATCTCATATCAGTTCTGTTTGTTATATAAGAGCAAAATCGATTATGTTTTAATTTAATAGCCCAGTCTAATGAGTATGCTGTAGTTTGTATTTCAATGTTGGTTTGTAATCTGAATTAAGGTTAAAGTTTTGATGAAAATGCTGTTGATCTATGATTATTAGTCTGTTGGAGTTAGTTTAGCTTAATTTATTTGGCCAGAAAATAGAGACATCCGGCTGAAAAGTAATGGCGGCGGCTGGAAGCGGGCAAACAGTGATTCGACTTTTATAGAAAATTTTAATTTGCATGAATAAGCCTCAACAGTATAACCTGATTTTAAATACTTTTGGATTTCAAATAAAACATTTTACTACAAGATGATTGCAATAACATAACAAGAAATCCGAATAAAAGTGTTAAACTATGTATTCATGACTCGTGAGAGGTTAGCGGGAGAATGTTAGAAAGAACGATCCGACCTTCGAAAAACATCCAACTGCCTAATCAAGAATTTGATTACAGTTTGAAGCCAAATATTTAAATCATAATTAAATTTAAAAGAAAAATCTGTGAAGGAAAAATCTGTTCTGGTGAAGGAGGAACAATGAGAAACTTTCTATCTAAGGACGGATGAGGCAGCGAAGGTAAGTAGAGATTTGGGCGTATTTGTAGATGGAAAATTTCTGGAATGAGGATATTCTTATCATTTATTCTGGCGTAGGGGCTTGTGTTGCACTTAGGTTGGAGAACGGACACGCAGTCATTTTCTTCCACAATTCGGTCGAAAATTCCCATGTTATGAGTAAGAA